>OY754966.1:16648998-17176498 GCA_963576475.1 Molanna angustata
CATATAGTTTAAAATATTTCTGCACAATTAAACTGTAAGACTTAAAACTGATCAAAAGGTCTACAATAGAAAAGAAGAAATAGACTATGGGGAAATAGATTGTAAAAGAGTTAGCTCAAAGGTCTACATAAAAGAAGATAAATTAGACTATAGGAAATAGTTTGTAATATAATTCACCCAAAGATCTCCATAAAATAAGAACGAATAAGACTATAGGAAATAGTTTTGTATAAAAACTGATTCAATGGTCTATATAAAAAAAGGAGAAGAAGAATGAGACTATGGAAAATACTATAGGAAATTTTGTTGGTAATTGTCGCCAAATATCTCACAAATACACTAACTGAAATATTTTGAGCCGTTTCGCCAAGAAGGGGGGCGATTTGCACGTACATATAACAACATGCACGTAAAGCAAAAAGACTTGATGCATATACTTTTCGAATAGGTACAGGTACCATTAATACTAACTAACTTTTCGAATAGGTTGTTCAAGGCCAGAAAAACGAAATTCAACAATAATGTCTTCGATGCCAACAACGAAAATCAACAAAAATGAAATTAAATATTATGTATATTTCAAATTATGCAATTGTATTATGCCTACATATACTTTTAAAATACATAGGTATACATACATACATACCATCACGCCATGTCCCTCACGGGGTAGGCAGAGAGAACCGAACGCCACATTTTTCTATCTTGACACACATTCATCGCCTCATCAACATTCATACATCGTCTTATACACGTTCGTCTGTTGTTCACGCTTCTTACATTTCCATCTTTCAGAATATCGTTTACATGGTCGTGCCATCCTTTTATTGGGCGCCCCCGACCTCTTATTCCATTCCTGTCAACTTTGCATATTTTCTTCGTCAGGCGTTCTTCATTCATTCTCTCCAAGTGGCCAAAACATCTCAATGTGTTAACTTTCATTCTGTTTATTACATCATTCTTCATCTTACATTCTTTCATTGTATCTTCATTTAGAACTCTGTCATACATCGTTCTGTTATTAATTCTTCTAAGCGATCTCATTCCAACTGCATTTATTCTGCTTTCGTGCGACTTCTGCCATGTCCAGGTCTCACTTGCATACGTCAGGGTTGGCACTACGATTGCGTTATGAATGGCAACTTTAGCATCTTTTGATATGTTGCGATCATTCATAACTGGTCTAAGTGCTCCATTCACTCTGTTTCCTGCCATAACTCTTCTTTCAATATCCTTATCAGGCCGTCCATTCCGTTGGAACATACTACCCAGATAGACATACTCGTCGACTTATTCAAGCCATTCACTCTGTACTTTTATTCAACACACTGTTCTGCTTTCACTCTTTTCAAAGACCATTACCTTCGATTTGCTGGCATTCATTCTAAGTCCATTTTCTATTCATCCTTCATATACCATACTTACAAGATACTGTAACTCTTCCATACTTTCTGCTAACTGTACTTTGTCGTCTGCATACATCAGATCACGTACTGTTACAGTACTCAGTTTCAGACGCTTCCTTTCATGCCTAGGGCTCTTATGCAGAAATCAATATAAAGATTAAAGAGCCAAGGGGACAACACGCACCCCTGTATATATTTTAAAACGGGCTTACATTTCTTGTTTTAAACAATGTTTTAATTTAATAAGGTAGAAACAACAAAAAATATGTAGTGGAGTAAAAAATAGTATAACAATAAAGATATTTTATTACTTGGTAAAATAATAAATCTTACTTTATAAGCCTTACCATCCAGGCTCATTATAATTATAAACATCGCTTCATTGAAAAAAAAATCTTTTATGGAAAAATTATATTCTCTAAAAGTGGGAGATATCCTGTGGGCATAATTCGCTTCGAAATTTTATTTTAAAATATCAATATTCGATCGTTGTTATAAAAAGTTGGTTAAGTTTTTAATAGGATCAAAAGCTTCAGATAATAATAAAGCCAACGGTATAGTTATCGAGAAACGTTCTTGGAGTACCTATGAATATGTAGGTACCTACCTACCTAGAAAGTTATGTAATATTTCCGTCCGTTATTGGGCGACTAGATTAAAGGATTTCTCCAATTCAACCATCTGGCAACACCACGCTGACAATTATTTAACAGTGCTAATTTGATCGAGCTTAGATAATGTCGGTGAACTGACTTAAATAGCGAATCCCATCCTTGATTTGAAACTACATATAATATATAGTTTTAAATTACTTGGTACGAGAAATAACCGCTTTTAACACAAATTCCCCTATAGGTCCATTTGAAAATAGTTTAATTGGTTTTAAGTTTAACTAATTTATTGAATAGACTTACAGATTTGATCTATTGAGCTTGTTTTACTAAAATAATTGCATGTATCACATAGGGTCCAACAGTTGATGGCAGTAGTTTGTACAGAAGAATACATACCAAACTATAAACCCTGAATTCAAATTATTGAATATTATAAGTTTTCTATACAAAAATGAAGGTCAAGATAGGATAATGTGGAGGTCAGTCCTTTTTTTCCTACTCTGAATATTTTTTATTTTAGTTTTGTTTATTTTTTCGATCGACAATACTTGATGGAATTCCATTATAATATATTAAAATTCAACACATTTATAATTTTAAAGAAAATCATATAAATGTTTTATTTTTTTTAATTTTTTTTATTGGTTGATAGAAAACTTATATTTTATTGTTTTATTTATGGTACAAGGAACGGATGTCACAATTTTCTATTTTAAGCTTCCATCGCCTAATCGGGACATTTTTCCGTGTCCAAGTCACTAAAAATGTATTGTTAATTTCAATTTAGGCCTTCTTTAATATGTTCATTTAATATGATCATTCATTACTGGCATACTCTATACATTCTGTTTCTATCGATATGAAAATATGCATACGTCTGTCAAATGTATGCATACGCCTCCTAGTTTCCAATCAGCGAGCATAGATCTTTCTGAAATTTGGCCCTAGTTGGGTATTTAAGTGAACGAGTCAATCAGTGACAATCTCTCCTATTTCGTGTTAATTTTGTATGCTTATTATTTAGTGAATTTATATTTGTATATCTAAAAAGTTGTATGGCGACGTCTACATCGCCAAACAAAATCGCGTATCTTGGCTTGAAAGTTTGTCGATCATTTAAGAGTTAAATTTTCTTAAACAAATTGACAGTTGGATAAATACTTGAATTCGTCTTCATTGAGACGTAAAAATATGTTGAAAAAATAGTCGCACTACATGACTCGTTCGATTGGATGTCTGACTGTTGATCCTATGGTCCCGGGTTCGATTCCCGGTGGATATACAGTTTTTAATTGTGTTTTCAGTCTGGATCTGTGAGACAATTAATATGGTAAGTCTCCAGAATGTTTCAATTTGTTATTGGGTACGTGTTATATTAATATTTAACATGACGAACAAAATTTAGAATTATGTAATTGACGTTGTTCCTAAAACTAAAATCTACAGAATTAGTGCAACTTAGATAGTAATTTGAACTTAAATTGTCTATGGTGCAGACTACTCATGCGTACTGCGCACTGTTTGGCAATGTTTATTTATGTCATGTCGCCATGATGTCACCTAATCTAACATTTCAATTGATCTCCAATAATATTCTTTGGTTTTTATTTTAAACATAACGCATCACGTGTAATATATCCATTTTCATTTTTATCCGTACACAACTGATGTTTTCAACTTACATAACTAAAATATCCCGGACTGCTATGAAAAAAACCTGTACGCTTCCAATAAGGTGTAAAGTAAAATTATAACGTTTTGATATTTGATTCGACTAAAATGTGGCTATAAAAGAGAGAATAGGACTTTTTCGTGACTTACTCTGTGTAAGAATGTTCCTTAATAGGATATTTTCAGAAAAAAACAGCCTTTATAATATGACCTAAGTATAATTTTTTTATGGGCCCTCTATATAAAATGACTTAGGTCTAGAATTGCGGAATCTTACACTATTAAATTTCAAATGGAACGAATACCGTGGAATAATGGTTTAGCTGTGAGGCACCGGCTTAGAATAGTGCTTCCATTCTTTTAAATCATTGTTTTCGAGTGTCCCGTAAGAGCCGGGTAATCGAAAATACAGCAGGCAACCATAACATCTCACATAGTTCAGCAATGAGGTTCACCACCTATTCTGAATGTCGTGCCTTTTTTGGTGAAACGAGAATGGTGTGTGGGTATACATAGATGTGTTGTTCTCCCTTTTATAAGGCAATGCACACCCGCGCACCTTTCGCTGGTTACCCCACATTGTGGGATATGCCGTGATGGTATGAATGAATGAATGAAAAAAAAAAGTTGTAACTAAAATCTAGCATTTAATATCGTGAGTAATGTTTTATTTCTCTATACTCTTATATTTTACGAATCCGGTACCTTTTATTAGTAACTGAAGAAGTTTGATTGAGAAGTCCAAAATTGAAAAATTATTAATGAATTTTTAAATAGTTATACATCTGTTCTTCTTTGCGTGTGGCAATCGGCATTTTCTTCACCGTGAGGGTTGCGTCCTGGTGTCACGTCAGTCAAATTTGGAAGCCTGCCAACATAAGCCAGTCCACTGCTTCCGAGTCGGCCGCATGCAGTTCCTCCAGTGATCAGGGGGATGAGTAAAGAGGGCATTCTCTCACCAAGTGTGCCACCGTCTGCTTGCAGTTCCGCATTCGCAGTTGGGTGTTTCCCTTTTGCCCCACATTCAAAGGAGGTTGCAACAGCCCTGCTCTGTGCGGATTTTATTTTGCCGCACCCATACTTTGCCAGGCAAGTTGAAACCAGGGATTCGCATGGTTGGGTCCGGAATCAGAGTTTATTAAAAACCTCCGCCATTTCCCAGTCTTGTCTCCAGTCATTACCGACATCAAAGTTCGCATGTCTCGTTTCCTCGATCTCAAGCGGCTGCGTGGATGTTAACATATATTTTGAAACGCCGGCAGTGATGGTTTCCCCTTTATTTTTTCCATTTCCTTGACTGTTGCCATGGTTCTGCGCACTTCCGGAGGAGCGATATTTATTTATTTAAGCATGAAAAACAGGCTAGAAGCCCACTGGTTTCATGCATTTATGAACATATATATTGTATGGAATGATTGGACGATTAAATTATCATTCATACCCCATACACGAACGCACGTACATAATTTTCACCCAGTCATACATTCAGCATTCTTACACGAAGATTACATATTTAATAAAAATGAGAGAAAAAAAACAAACAAACATAACAAGAAACATTGAAAGCGGTAACTAATATATTATTTATTAGATATTGGACAAGACAGGTAGCCAAGGAAGCGGAGTAGATCTCACGGCACCGACAACAAATCTCATTGTTTTATTTAACTCTGTGTCACTTCTTCTTGCCCACAACGGTGAACCGATGTTCGCAAAATTTCCGAACTACCCCAGGAACTTCCCGCCAGTTTGGTAATGATGTTTCTTGTGACATTGTTCTTCATGGACTCAATATGCTGTTTATAAGTCATCGACCTGTCCAACATATGTAACACCCAAATACCGAAGAGAAATTTCACTGGGGATTTTCTCACCTTGCAAAATAATATTTGTTTATCTGCTCGCTTGTTGGTATTCAGGTATAGAGCCAACGCTATCGTCTTTTTTGGGTAAGGCTGCAGGTGCCATTTTCTGAAGTATCTGTGCATGGCAATATACGAAGATTCAATTAGGTTCCGACATTATTGAATCTGCATATACGGGATTCAAAACTCGACTGAACTTTAACGATTATAATACACTGATATATATTACAGATACATTCCTTTGAGACATATGTACTTCTTAAATACCTAAAAATTCACACAAATTGCCCTTGATTGTTCACTATTCACACAAATATTATACAATAATAATTAAACAGAACTTTTCCTCAAAAACATAAATGGTTACAAAACAAATACGACTGCAAATTTCAGACACATAAATTATACTTAGGTATGTCTCATATCATAATCTTAATTATTTTTAATGAATTTTTCACAAATAAAGTATTTTTTTAAAGTTTCAACATTTTCTATTAAAATTTCTCCTCCACGATGAATGAAAAGAGAATAATGATAATATATTACGTGGTTTAGACATATTTGGACAGGTCTGTTTGTCTGTTCAAAGGGACAAAACAGAAAAAAAGAAAATATTTCGTGAGAGAAAAATATTTTTATATTGTGTCTTTAATGACCTCCGTAAATGTTAACATAAAGTTGTCTTTTTATTTCAGATAACTGAAGCATTGACTTTTCTCCACTACAACACCCACGTTGTCCATCGCAATGTATGTCCAACGTCGATTCTGATTACAAAGAAGGGTACTTGGAAACTGTTCGGCCTAGAATTTACTGGTAAGTCTTTTGTCTTTGAAAAAACAATAATATATGTAAAACCGATATATTCAATGATATATATCCACAATATCGCAGGAGTATATCGCCAATGACGCAGTGGTACGAAGCATAGAATACCTTACTCCTTTATCCCTCCCCACTCCCCCCACTTGCTACTTATCCCATTATCATTTGTATGTGTATATTTTTAAATTTTAAAATGTAATCTATGATGATGGGGGAATCATTTGGCAAATATTTAACTTTCATAGCTGTCTTTTGTAATTTGCAAATTGCTGTATGTTTCCCCTTAATTTAAATAAATAAATAAAATTACAAAAGAAAGGAAGGACGTTGGTAGTGGGTTTGTGTTTTATCCTTTCTATGCTTATTTCAAAATTATTTTATTAATTGCTGTGAAGTGTAATGGTGTCTGCTGGAACCCACTAACGTTTAACACTGTTTTTTGTTATGCTTTTTATTTCACGATAACATGTTCATTTTAGAAAAAAAACGTTTATTGAAAATAATAAATTATCAATTACGCTACATATAAAAATGAGAAATATGTCTGTTCATAAAATATAATTTTTCGCGTGTAAAGGTTCAAATTAGACACAGTTTTTATTTTTAAGTGGGCGTTTTTTTCTTGTAACATACTGGATTTGAAAAACTAATTACTTTCTTAGAATTTTAAATATGTACAAAGGTGGGTTTTATTGTAAAAACTGAAAATATTTTCAGCATCCATTAATAATATAATTTGTCTGTACTTTCAACAAATAAAAACAAAAGTATTTAATATTCTTGGAATAAATTGTGGTAACAAAAAACGAAACCATCTAATGTCTTTCGATAAGTAAAAAGGTTGTATGCCACATGTTAAATGCAGTATTATTTTTGAAGCCAATTTTTGGTATTCGATCCATTTTACCCAGTTTATAAAGAAATCTCAGTGTTCTGTATAGTTCGTATTGTTTTTTCATTTATTTTTACTTTTTAACCATATATGTTCCATCCATATTGTTTTTTGGGTATTCATAAGCCTCAATATGACATATTGTACACATATAAAATTGAAACCCATTGATCATGTGCATTTGCAAAAACAAGATGGGATTTTTTTTATATTATACTTCCAGGAATGAAAGTCCTCATTGCTTCTTAAAAAGACCTTAAGCGCCCAAAAAGCAATTGGTCTATTTCTATAATAAAAACATTAAAACGGAATTTGAATGGTTGGATTACCAACAAGCATCCGGTTTTCTGATATCCGGAAGAAAACTTTCCGCAGATTCAAACTAAAGAAATAAGATAAATTAACCGCTTATTTGTTGCGTAAACATAAATATTTAATAGAAATCCGAGCGAACTTCTGGGAAGCGGATGCCAGTAATAAATGTAGATTCTTGAGCTGTGCTTAAATAGTATGTATTTGCTATTTCGCGTATATAATTTTTCACTCAAGAGAAAAACATCTAATAATTAAAAATAGATAATAAATAAAAAAAATGAAAAGAATTAAAAAATAAACAAATTAAGATTCATATTAATTACACCTACATAGTTAACTAGTCTCTTTTATGGCTCTGAAATAAAAATCGCGTAAGAAATTGGATTTATGACAGGTATTATGGCGGACATTGGGACCTGGTTGATCTGTTTTTTGTGAGCCTATATGTTTCTTGAGGTAATGATTGTGAGTGCAGAAAGTTGAGATTTTATACATATTTGGTGTGGAACGGGGACAATCACCTGGTTCATAATTGCTTATAATTGTCAATAAATATTGTAAACTGCTAGCCCTAGAACAGGATTTCCTAGTTGGGCAGCAGTAATATATGTACGTATTGTTATCATTATAAATATGGTGTGATAAAAGGTAAAATAAATAAATAATAATAAGATGAGTGGTAGTATAGCGATTAGCGCGCTGGGTTACTAATCCAGTGGTCGCGAGTTCGAATCCAGCCACGACTGAATTCGTTTCTTTAAAAAAAAATAAAAAAATGCTACATTAATGTATGTTCAACAGCACATACATTTATGCTTATTTGGGGAATGTATGATGATGAATATAATATATTTGTTTCGAGGAAATTTTATCTTTTAAAATAAATTGATGGGTAAAATTTGATATAACAAAGCGCCCGGTATGCTGTATTAGTAATCCAGTGGACGATTGTCTGAACCCTGCTTCGATCGATTTTGTATCACCAACAAAATACAAGCAATCTTGTATAGTTTAGGGAATGTATGATGTTGTATTATATGTTCTTGTTATAAGGATTAAGGGAAACTTTCGCGGGCTCACGTAAATGCATTTGTATTTTTTGACTACAGAAAAAAAAATAAAAACTATCTCAAATATTCTCTTTATTTTTTACACTCTAAGCACAAAAATGATTCTATCCTGCACGACGTTTATTTATTTATATAATTTATGTACAGGTGTACAAATGCGGGTTAATTGCCATAAGGCAATTTATTGCAACCAACCAGAGCAACGTCTCTGAAGCTAAAATGCACCCAATGCAGATTGAGTGTATGGAATGTAAGAGGAGGAAAGGAAAGAAATATTAATGAAATGTGTGATGTGATGAAAATGAAAGAAAAAGACATACTTTGCTTGACTGAAACAAAAAGGGACGAAAGTGGTATAAATGAAAGGCACGATGGAATAATGGAACTATGGTCGGGCATTAGAGAAGATGATTTTGCATGCGAGGGAGTAGGGGCGATATTAGATGAGCGAATGGTAGAATGTATGAAAGAATATTATGTTTGTAAGCTCAGAACTCATGTGGATCAGATTTAAAATAGGAATCACAGGTGTGTTTCTGCTTATAGGAAATGCGCCTGTGAACTCTGGTTTGTACAATGCAAAAGATGAGTTTTGGGCAAGTTAAACAGAGGAACTAAACAAGATAAAAGAAAATGAAAAATTGATTCTGGCAGGCGATTTGAATGACTGGGTAGTCATCTGGAGAAAAGATTTCGAATCCAACTCTCGGACCGTACGGCGATAGCAGAGTGAATGATAACGGCAAAAGACTGTTGTATGTGTGGAAATGGACCTCTTTGTGTCAAAGACAATTTTTGATAAAAAAAATTCATATGTATACACGGGAAAGGGCTTGATGGTATGGTATGGTAAATGTAAAAAAATTAAAAATCTTTGAACCAGGTTCAATTGAACCGTGGTTCAATGAATCTTTATAATTATCCTGGAAATGTTTAAGTTATAAAAATTATTGAATCTGATCCATGATAAAAAAAACACGTACTCATTAAGAGGTATAAAGTTTTCATTAACATTTTTTCATAGTTGTTATTGTATTTTTTTTTCAATATGTTTTGTTTTTGGCGATTTGTATTATAGGCGATTAAACGCATAAATTTGTCATTAAAAATGTTTTTCTTAATGAAGAGAGTTGAAGAATGTCTGAAACATTTTCATAAAAATGGGTGAAATTTTGTATTTGTCTATATTCTAACTGTCGATTCGTTCAAGAGAATGAAATTCTATTGAAGGAAGAGGCAGTTTAAATCAAAGATGCGTGTACGAAGAAACATTTTGTATGGCGTAGTGGACTTTTTGCATGCTAATAACACCAACTAGAGGCCTCGCAGCATATATGTTCCCATACATCGATTTACTCAGAATTCAGAGTAGAACATTTTATGTGAGTTTTGTGTGTGTGTGTGTGTGTCTGTGTGTCCGTCCGTCCCTTCTTACTTTTGATCTGCTCAATTTACAGAGCCCAAATTTTCAGAATATATAAACAGTTATAGGCCTACAAAACTTTTATACTCAGAATTGTAAATTTTTGTTTCAGTCAGGGGTTATCAACTTTTGAAATTTTGGATTATTTATATATCTTAGAAACTATAAAAGCTAGAACGCTGAATATTGGTATAAACATAGACAAATACAAAATATCTAATTCGTTATTTTTGAAAAATTCCAGGGTTTCTCAAACATTTTTTATTAAGAAAAATATTTTTTTATGATAAATTTATGAGTTTAACTGCCTATATTTCCATTTTTTTTTAAATATCGAAAAAAGTCGAAACACCCTAACTAGATAATTTAATTTTCTATAAAAAATATTTGCATTGTATTAGCACATCTCATTTTTTTTTTAACAATTTTTATAAAAATTGAATTTAGTGACGACATTGCTTCATACAATTTGTATGGCAGGCGTCTATACACAATATGAAAGAAGACTTAATAGTTTGATACTTAATCTCCAAACATACATACAGAACCATCACACTGTTTTCATATTCCGGGTAGGAAAAGAGGACTGACCTCCATACTGTCCTATATTGACATACATACCAACATGTGTTAAAATTTTCAATAATTTGGATTTATGGGTTTATAGTTTGATTCTTATTCTTCAACTATACATACTATCGCTATCGACAGTTGGATCTCATGTGTTACATGCAACTCGTTAGAATAAAAAATCAGCGTACTGGTTTTTAGGGTTTTTGAAATATTTCTATAATAAACAACCATTGAAGAAATAATAAAAACAAAACTCATCAAAAATAAAGAAACCCAATTCTAAAATGTAATACTAATTCAAATGTTAATAACCTCTAACTAGAACAAAAATTCTGCGAATAAAGTTTTGCAAAAATGTAACTTTCTATATTTTCTGAAATTATCAACTCCGTGCATTTAGCGGATCAAAAGTAATGAGGACATACACACACAGACACACTAAATGTTCTACTCTGAATTCTGAGTTCATCGATATATTTAAGATATATGCTGTGAAGCCTCTAAGTTGGTGTTTTTTACCTCCAAGTTGACAAATGTAGACCTGGCCATACATTCGCGGAACTTGGCTAGAAAATTCGTCGATCTATTAAGAGAAATAAACTCTATTGAATAAATCGGCAGTTTGAACACGCAATGTTCAACATTATATTGTAGTAAGTATGTATATTGATTTGCGAGTTACGAAGTCAAATGCGAGTCACATCACAAGTGTTTCGTTGCAATCAATAGTTTTAAGTCACATTAGTTATTTAAGACCCGACTGGCACAGTTTCAATCAAGAGTTGTTAGTTTTGACCCAGAAACGGTGATTTATTACAGTGTATTATTTTATTATCCTACGGGACAACAAACAACGTATGACTCGTATAGTTGAGCCACCACTGGGGTTCAATGCCAAACTATTAATTGAATTGGACTAAAACAAACTTATTTATAAAACAATACACTCGTAAAGTCTGATTTTTTTAAGAGTGCCAAAGCTCATAGGGTGACCATGGTGTAAAAGAAAAAAATATAATGGGATTTTTTTTATCATTTCATGATATAAAACGGTTATAACTTTCACATGCATATATCTTCAAAACCTTCAAATCTTTTCATACCTATTCTTATTCCCGGTACCATGCGGCTTTAATGGGCCTATATTATTAGGTATTTTCTGCAAATGTTAATGGGCATCTCCTGGGAAAGTAATATTTAAACAATATATTTATTTGATACTTTTTATAAGGAAAATAAAATAATACATTATGAAGTAATTAATCCTTATAATAATAAACAGTTACATATTATTTTACAAAATAATAAATTATATTATACAAAATATTTACATAATAGTTCATTGAGGCAAACACACATACATAAATAATATATCTATGTAACTAATACAAATAAATAATGGACACTTATTCTATACTAAGACGGTGATAACACATGTTTATAATAATAATTATATATCGATATTAAACAAAAAATTAAATACATAAGTTAGAAATAAAAAATGAAATTCTTAATTTAGAACACATGGTCACCATAAAAAATCAAACGTGCGCTCACTTCGAGAGATAGATACGCACTGTCGGGTTTGTTGATGTTTGTTGTTAAGGACACCAAATGATGTAAACCAATCAGCAACCACGAGTCTACTAATACATTTACATGCGTAAATACTATGCATTTTTTTTGTTTATGTATAGAATTGGCACTTTAAAAAAAATCAGACTTTACCACGATTGTTTTATCAGTTGCTATATATTTTCAGTGCAATATTTTAATTCCTCATACATACAGCTCCTTTAAAAAATAATAATAACATATTTTTACAGTGAGATTTTTATACGTAATTTCGACCAGTAATAGTAATAGTAATAGTACTCATAACAACAACAATTTATTAATTTAAAAAATATATCAACAAAAAAATACAAAACCATTAACAGTAAAAATAAATCTTGATTAGCAGTAAAATTAAAGGAGGCTTGTTGGTTTCTTGAACACCGCTGACTTCGAAAGCTTCTTGAAATTCTTAATTTCAGTACGCAGAGTTGGTGTCTACCCCTTGCTTCCTCTCATTTATTTAGAATATTTTTTTTGTTTATGTATGTATCAATAATATCAACATAATTTATAACAAAAAACGCTAAACGGTAGATAAATGAAAATATTTTTAAGACTATTACCATGATTCCAAAAAACAAATAAATGATTACCTATTTGTATACATGCAGTATCCACTATTAAAACACGAAACGACGTTTCTCTTAAAGGAACATCCCCTGATTATTCTTTTCTTCAAAAATTGTCTGTATTTGCGGTCATTTGGTTGTGTAAATTAATATGTTATCTTCTAAATTATAAATTTGAATTTTTGTATGTATCTATGTATGTATCTATGTATGTATCTATCAATGTATGTATCTATGTATGTATGTATGCTATGGGCTCCTAAACCGTTAATCCGATTGCAATGAAACTTTGGTGAATTGTCGAGCGTATGCCCGGGATGGTTTCAGGATTAAAACATTTTTCTTCTTCTTCTTCATCGGGTATTAGGTAATTTTACCTATGAATGTGGACTATCCTGTAGAAGAAGGTTTAATTTTCCTTTCATCTCTTCGCAGGTCTTCAAGAAAGGTTTCTGGATTAACACTTTTTTCTTCTTCTCCTTCTTCTTCGTCGTGTATTTGGTCATTTTTACCTATGAAGGTAGAGTATCTTGGGAAGGTCCAACTGTAGGTACTTACATCTCTCCGCAGAACTTCCAGGATGGTTTCTAGATTTAAATTTGAAGGGTCTGAAAGGACGGGAGGTGCTGAAGGGCCTGAAGGGACGGAAGGTACTGAAGACCGGAAGGGACGGGTGGTACTGAACGGCCTGAAGCGACAAGAGGTACTGAAGCGCCTGAAGGTACGGGAGGTACTGAAGGGTCTGAAGCGACGGGTGGTAATGAAGGAACATTTTTAATAATACAGGCAATACGAAGATTGCCGGGGGTTCACTAGTGATTTATGTAATTTGCCTATTTTTACTCCTCACTAACCCTAGGGTATATAGTGGAGAGTTATGTTTTCGAAATTTTTAAGGCTATTTTTTTATTATCAACTAGTATCATGCTGAGATTGTATTCTGAAAGTTTCATCACAATGTATCTGTGTGTGTGTGTGCTATGTGCTGTGTACTGTGTGCTATGTACTGTGTGCTATGTACGGCGTGTTTATTTTACTTTATCGATTATAGACTAAAGTTCTCATTCGATTATTTTCAAATTATGCAAATATATATCTTATACTCGCTTAGACCCCATTAGATTTTGAAGGATATCTGAACAGTGTGTTCTTGTTTTTTTTAAACGTCAAATATTTTAAAGTGACTTTAAACTCAGGAAACTCAAAATATGAAATTTTTATTTTCAAATTGGTAAAAAGGCACATCACTTTCATTAAATAGTACATACATACATACATACCATTACGCCATGTCCCTTGCGGGGTAGGCAGAGAGAACCGAACGCCACATTTTTCTATCCTGGAACGCATCTCTCGCTTCGTCCACATTCATGCATCGTCTCATACATGTTCATCTATTGCTCACGCTTCTAACATTTCCGTCTTTCAAAATTTCGTTCACATGGTCGTGCCATCCCTTTCTTGGGCGTCCCCGACCTCTCATTCCATTCCTTTCCGCTCTGTATATTTTCTTCGTCAGGCGCTCCTCATTCATTCTCCCCATGTGACCAAACCATCTCAATGTGTTCACTTTCATTCTAGTAATTACATCTTTCTTCATCTTACATTCTTTCCTTATGTCCTCATTTCTTACCCGGTCATACATCGTTCTATTACAAATCCTTCTAAACGATCTCATTTCAACTGCATTTATTCTACATTCATGCGTCTTCTGCCATGTCCATTAAATAGCATTGAAGAAATATGTTTTTGTAATAAAATATTTAAATAAATAAAAAAAATTAACAAACTCATTTCATAAAAATGTTTTAGTGAGGAGTCGGCCACAACCTACTCATTTTCTGTGTCTACCCAATAATAATATTGTATAAAATTATAGTATATCAATAAAAAAATTAAATTTATTTATCAAACAATTCGTGAATTATTTTTTAACATCCTTCAATTACCTTCTACTATTTCTCATTGCAAATGATCAGTGTTTTTTTCTTAGGAATTAAATTCTATTCTACAAAATATACTTTTGAGACTTCACGTTGCTCGGGATAGTTGGAAAATATTTCCTTATGGCAATAAGCCCGCCTTTACATAATCAAATTCACCAAACGTTTCCGGCATCACATGTACGTGTATTTTGTCAAAAATGTAAAATTTGCATACAATATCGAGTGTGGCAGGTTCGTTGCTAATGTTTATTATTACCTTTTAATCAGGCTTTTTATTAGTGGGTCTTTTGTGTAGCGGTATGATGAAATCTGGTTTTCCTCCCTTCAGTGTGAATGGTAGCGACGTAAAATGCGGCGGAAATGAATTTCCCGATGATAATTGTACCAACTATGGATATTGTTTATAGGGTTTTACCGGAGGGGTCTAATAATAATGCCGGCAGCCAATTATTTTATTCAAAATGTTTCCAACGAAATAAACGTAAATAAATATTTGAATTTCAACTTAAAACTTTACTTGTATAATTTATTGTACTTTTATTTTAACTGTAGAGAGGAAAGCACATTTTTTATTTAAATATACATATACAGTCTTATTCATACATAATAACTTATGTTAGATTTAAAACAGTGTATAACAACAATACGGAAAATTACTATTTATAATAGCATATACATATAAGGCAATAATGCTATATAACGGCTACATTACGCCTATATAAGATAACCAAGGTCCTAGGTTCTTTTAACAGCAATATAAGAAGAGTATAGGGACCGAATATTTCCGATAATTCACGAATGTTCCGATAATTCACGAATGAACGAAAAAAGTATTTTTTGTTGCTATGCGCAAACTGCCCCCCCCCCTTACAACTCCGTCGAAAATTATCAAAATACCTGTCGACACTTATTTTATTTATTTATTTTTATATTAAATAAATACTCGTCGTTAGTTTCAATGGTGTTTTTTTTTACTACCATTATATCTTTTCTCCCTTAGTGCCAAATCTGGTAACGTTAGCGAGCATCATTGAGAAAGCAACCTTGCTTGCCTCAGTTCACAACAATTTGTCCAGTTATTGTTTGTATACTTTGTATAAAATAAAATAAAATAAAATAAAATAAAATAAAATAAAATAAAATAAAATAAAATAAAATAAAATAAAATAAAATAAAATAAAATAAAATAAAATAAAATAAAATAAAATAAAATAAAATAAAATAAAATAAAATAAAATAAAATAAAATAAAATAAAATAAAATAAAATAAAATAAAATAAAATAAAATAAAATAAAATAAAATAAAATAAAATAAAATAAAATAAAATAAAATAAAATAAAATAAAATAAAATAAAATAAAATAAAATAAAATAAAATAAAATAAAATAAAATAAAATAAAATAAAATAAAATAAAATAAAATAAAATAAAATAAAATAAAATAAAATAAAATAAAATAAAATAAAATAAAATAAAATAAAATAAAATAAAATAAAATAAAATAAAATAAAATAAAATAAAATTCTCTGACGTCTCCGATATATGTAATTATCGCCAAACATATAGAAAAATCACGTGCGAATCATTTAGGTTTTTTGCTTGGTGTGTGCGCAAACCGTCCCCTTCAAGGCGCCAAATTTCGAGATAGTCGAAGATAACTATATCAGTACAGTTACGAATGTTGCGACGCCATGACATAATCTGACTTCTTCTTATTCCATGGCGTTCTTCTATTTAGCCCTAAATAACAGCTGAAGCAGTTTTTATTTGGTAAAATATGATTTAAACATGCTACCTTTTTTCGCTTTAGTGTGTAGACTATACATTTTTACTGTCAAAAAATTGCACGATAGATTGAAAATTAAATTAATATATCTTGTTAATTTTATTCCAGAACGTGTGATTGACATCGAGAACAATGATCCAATGACCTGCGCTCCTTGGTCATCAAGATTCTCGAAGATGGTTCAACCAAATCTAGATTACATAGGTGAGATATTTTATAAATTTTATTTTAAGTTAGTGAGCATGTCATATTCCATTTATAATGTTATTAATTAACGGCTGCAACGTCGTTTACCTACTCAAATATAAATATTTTAAAATTTATTTATTAATATTTATATATTTATTATTATATATTTACTAAATAATTATTTATTTATTTCATTATTAATTTATTTCCTTATGCATTAGTTGATTAAAATATTTTTTTTATATTTATTTATATTTGATTCATTTAATTTGTAATTAATAAGACCTGTAGATACTGGAACACATAAATATTCACAATAATGTTGGTAACCAACTTGCTGACAAAATACTGAACTGAAATAAATGAACTGCTCCGAAGCTGGATTGGTACAGAAAATTCATAATTTACCTTTAACAAATGCACAATTGATATTTGAGCCAACCTCTGAAAACGAAATAATTCACATTATAAAAATTCTTAAATTGAATATTGCGCCCGGCATTGATGGTATTTATTTATTTATTTAATATCTAAGCTAGGGCTTGCAGCCGGCTTTTACCGCTGCACGGTAAATGACCGCCTCCGGCGGTCCATGGCACTGAGGGATCTAAAGGTACTGAACGGTCTGAAGGTACTGAACGATCTGAAGGTACTGAGGGGTCTGAAGTTACTAAAATGTCTGAAGGGATGAAAGATTCGGGAGGAAATGAAGAGGCATTGAAGGTCCTGAGGGATCTGAAGTTACTAAAATGTCTGAAGGGATGAAAGATTCGGGAGGAAATGAAGAGGCATTGACGGAACGGGAGGTACAGAAGGACCTGAAGGGACGGGAGACACTGAAGAGACGGTTGGCACTGAGGGACAGGAGACATTAAAAGGACGGGAGGCACCGAAGGGACGGGAGACACTGAGGGACCATTTTTAATTATACAGGCAATACGAAGATTGCTGAGTTTCAACTAAATCAAACGCCTATAATCCGCAAAGTGGTTAAAAAGGTTGCAAACCCTATTGTAGAAGTCAAACGAAACTTCTATTTTAGTTTCTTAATTTGCGTTTCACAAACCATGACACGGAGCAAGCTTTATTTTTCGCTGCTGTGTTTGTCGCCTCCGCACAAAAACGTTATTCTTATAAAATATCAATTTACAAAATAATAAATTGTTTAACTTTAGAAAGATTGATATTTTAAACTCCTTGTAAATAAGCATGTAATAAATATTAATATTTTTTCATGCAACTCTCCAATAATAATTAGTACTTTAAATCCTGGCAACACCGTGGTTGACATTTGACTTGACGTTTGACAAATGACCGATAAATTATGTTTGCAATTGCAAACTCAACATGTAGTCTAAATCTAAACTAAATGATATTACTTAAATGTTTACACTTACTATTGTGTGTTATGTGTATTTAGATTGTGTAATTTTTTATGCTTAAATAAGGATATTCGCCTTTTCAGTTAATTTAGCAAGCATTCGCAGACTCTTATTTTAACTGCAGACATTAAAGCGGTACTATAGTTTGGTTATGGACATTTTATATTTAATTCACCAGAATTTGATGTATTTCAGATTAGCATTACAGTAGCGAGATGTATTCTAAGTGCATTTTTTTTAATACTATAATTTATTTTGCCAACTGTAACCACTAAAATATAAAATCATGTATGTTCTCTTCGGTGATAATTTTTTTTTCTTGTTTATGTTTACCTCCGTTTCACGATGAAACTTTATCTGTTACAGAAACATATTATATTATTATGTTATATTTTTCAACTTGCAACTGACAGTATAGCCAATCAGCGGAGACTTCTAATTGGCTGTTAAATTTTTATATTAGATGTAATATATATGCTATTAGTCTTCCAAAAATTTATAAACAAATAAATATAATAATTTTATTCTAAATTTAATACTTAAAGTTTGTCGTATGTCTGTTGAATAACAAATGAGAACGTATGAGGCCGACTTAAAAATTATTTACCAGTTAAGACTAAAATCACTCTAACGCGACGTCTTACGTAGGCGATTCAAGGCGAACGCGAAGCGGCGCGAAAATAACAATCAGTCGGTAACTATTGAAGTGTCCTGCGTTACCGACCGCGAGTAGGGTACGGTGTGACATGGCACGATGCGAAGCGAACGCGATCAATTGGTTTGATATTTTCGCGCGAATTGGAAGCGGTGCCATAGTTTTTTTTGGTAAAGTATAATGTCAGAAGCACGATTCGCGTGCCCGTAGGACAGAGCCGCAGCGTCGCACCGCATCGCTTTGAATTCGCATGTGTCCGTTCGGATCGCTTCGCATTCGCTTTGAATCGCCTACGTAGGATGTCGCGTAACTCAACAGCACATGCTACCATTACTTGACTACGCTGACGTTGCCTACGCTGAGATTCAACTGAAGATCAACTTAACAAACTCGAACGGTTACAAAATGTCTGCATTCGATACGTTTTTGGACTCAGGAAGTTCGACCACGTATCCGAGAGCAGGCAACGACTGAACTGGTTAAAGATCCGTCACCGAAGAGATTCCCGTGTTCTTTCCCTTTATATATTTTGTATTTTTAATACTATAAAAGTCTTTAATTATTATTATTATTAGGTGATGTATGTATGTCGAGTATCGAGACGACAATGCGTATATGTCATAGGAAAATGTGGTGTTCGATTCAATATGGTTATATAGTTTTTATAGTTCGATTCAAGTTTTTTCAATTAAGTTTTTGACAAAGATATACATTGTTAAAGATATGGAGAAAACTTACCACGTTAATAAGTTTTGTTGAATTTGATAGTAATATATTTTTATCGGATACCTACCTGGATATTAACAAAACACGATGAAAACAGAGTGGATGCCTTTGAAAGAAAAATCTTATGCAGAATATACCTATGTACCTATTAACGACTGTCAAACATGGCGTAAAAGATATATATCACCGAGCTTTATGATCTTTACCAGGACTTCAGCATAGTCATGAGCCATGGGACAGCAGAACTGGAAGGTGGCAGCCAACGATAGAACAGTATGGAGAAGATTCTTGGACACAGATAGGACCCATCAAGAGTTGTGACGCTAAGAATAATGATGATGATATTTTTATGTGAATAAATTAATTGATTGTTGGCAATTATTTAATTTTATTTTCTTAAATTTATCTTCATAAATTTGAAAGTAAAATAATTTGTTAATTAAATGAAACATACAGAAATGTTTTGAAAATATAGATTTCTTCTTCCTTGCCTCTTCCCAGTTCATCTGGAGCGGCCCTTCTGGTACGACCTTTCCTTTCTTGCCCTTCGGAGACCTTTCCATCTTGCGTCATTTCTCTGGTTAGTTGCTCCTCCCTCAACTCCTTAATATTTGTCCACCAGGTGGCCTATGTACGGCCTCTATTTCTGGATTGAGTGCGTATATCCTGTGTGAGTTTAACTATATGATCCTCATTTCGTCTGGTAATGTGTCCGTACCATCGGTGTCTGGCCTTTAGTTTCTCCAGAATAGAGGCGACTCCAAAACTACCTCGGACGTATTCATTTCTAATTCGATCCTCCTTTGTAACACATCTAACTCTTATCACTCATAATAATAACTCATAATTCTTTAGTGGTTCCTAAAAATTTCATTTGAAAGCAAGCATTACATACATACCATCACGCCATGTCCCTCGCGGGGTAGGCAGAGAGAACCAAACGCTACTTATTTCTATCTTGACACACATTCATCGCCTCGTCGACATTCATACATTGTCCTATGCATATTCATTTGTTGTTCATGCTTCTGACATCTCTGCTTTTCAAAATAGCGTTCCCATGGATATGCCATCCCTTACTTGGGCGGCCCCGACCTCTCATTCGATTCCTGTCGCAAAGTATATTTTCTTCGTCAGGCGTTCCTCATTCATTCTGCCCATGTGTCTAAACCATCTCAATGTGTTCACTTAAATTCTATTAATGACATCTTTCTTTATCTTACATTCTTTCCTTATGTCCTCATTTCTGACCCTCTCATACATCGTCCTATTATATCTTCTAACATGACTCTTAAAATACTTAATTCTATAATGGCATGCATTTATAGAATTACCTGTTAATAATGTATAAAGAGGCTCTGGAGGATATCTATTGCAGAAATGTGTACTATTCCATTGTTACAACACATTCCTGGGTTTTCTCCCTTCCATTTCAAATCACCACAATTTGTACAAATTATAGACATTCTACCAAAAGTTGATACTGGCTCAGAAATAAATTGCAACTATAGGTTAATATCTATATTGCAATTATAGGAAAAAGCAGAATTTTCCTTTTGTCTCCATGATTCATGTTTCAATGCCACATCTGTTATTTTACATACAAAAAAAATAGTGTTTGGCGATATTGTTAAGCGTTTTCAATTTGACTCAGGGGCCTTATGACTTGAAGACTTAGAGGCTGTTTTATACTTTTAATGCTGCTAAGATGGCGCATTCAAGTGCAATAATTTCTATTACTTCAACGTCTTGCATATTCATCTGATCTATTATCATTAAATTATCACGACTCCCTACCTCTATCCAATTACTTGAAGACTGAAAATCTGTACTTCCTCTTTCTTGCTGCAGAAATTGTAATACCCTATACGCCGTCATTTGTAATCTACTGGCTTCACATCTCCTTTCTTGCTGTTCTTTAGATTCGTTTGCCCTAAGTGCAACCATTCGCAACATGTTATTTTCACTCTTTAACCTACTCCTAGAAGAATGACATAACCTGTACACCGAAATACAATAATCACCAACTCATTTATGAAAATATCTTTAAAAAAATACCTACGTTCTTTCCATATGTGAATGTTGATTTAAAATTTACCTAAATTCATCGAGAATTGAAATTACAACTTACATTTTTTTGTAACTATATAGGCTAAAATTTGATTCTGAAAGAAAATAAAATATAAAGTTATTAAATATTGGAAAATAAACTAAATCAATACATATTAATTACGATAAAAATATAAAGTAGGTAACTTTCGAATATTTGACAGCTGAAAGAATGGTGGAACAACGCGAGGAAAGCAAATCTGACCCACAATGCAAAAGGGACCATTTGTTCAACGTGAATTGCTCACTCTCCCTGTGTCGGATTTTATTACTTCGTGCCATTTGAGGTCTAATTACGATAGGGACGCATATATCAGAATGTTGGTATTTTTGTCATCTTCAGGGTAAATTAACATATATCAATTTTGGCGACTCGGCGAGTAAAGCATAAAAGCATTATTTAATTCTTATTATATAACATTTAAATTAACTTTCTTTTGAGAATAATAAAAAAAACATATCAGCTTGTGAGGCTTTGTGTTTTTATACTGTTTCAAATGTAATATTATAAAAATGTAATATTGTAAGTTTTTTACTCTACTGTAAAATTGCCGATATCCACATAGAAAGATTTCAAACGAATGTAAGAACAGGCAGCCTTGGGCAGACTGACATGAATATAGTCGTGCACAAACATTCGCAAATCCAGAACGACAATCTTACCAGGTCTACTTTATTTATATGCAGATGCAGATAAAGAGACACCAACAGATCACTGAACAAAGAAATCACGAACAAAAACATAGAATCTCCAATTCTCCAGGTATCTCCCGCATGGCTATTGTGTATAGTTAGGTAGGTACAATCAACGTATCCTGAGTATTCAAATTAAAACAGAAGGAAAGGACCTATAATAAAACTTTAAATTGACACAACGATTCAGACGCGATACGTCAGCACCACCCTTACACTGCAGGCAGAATGTCATTGTATTGGTAGGTGCATACGCGAGTGCAATGTAACGACGGTCAATAGAGAACGTCGCGGACAATATCACGAACTCGGTAACATGCCCGTCTAACATGAATCTTTTTAGTAATATATTGACAAATTTGCTGGTTTATATGTTGTATTATACACGTGTTTGTAATTTTTATTGTAAAACAGTAAAATAAAATAAAAAACAAAACACACAATCAAGATACCAAATTATCCTAATACAAAATACAAAAGAAATGCGCAATAAACCTCAACACCCACAGAGCCACACAACATCAGAGTGTCCCGATCATTAGATTGAATTGAATAAATCGCTTGAAAGTGGACACCGGATTGTGAAACACATCAAGATCCGATACAACCTTTGACAAACTATTGTATGAGCTCATCATTCGGCCAAAACTGTCAAAATTCGGCCAAATTATAGGACAAAACTGTCCCACATTGATTCTATACCTTTTCAGACGAAACACTTCGCTGTATCTAAATCTATTATTTGCATGAAATTTTAACACTTATATGTCACATGTTATTAAATATAATTACCGATATACCGTTAAACCATCGGTCCACATAATAAGTCTTAACCTATAAACTGGTATATTTCCAGATGTTCTGAAATATTTTATTATAATTCCCATTCATAAACATGGAGCTACGGATGAAATTCAGAATTATCGCCCCATTTCACTTTTGAGCACTGTCTCAAAGGTATTCGAAAAAGATGAAAAAAAATACACTGGTCAACTTTTTTGATAAAAATCAACTGGTGTCCAATAACCAATTCGGATTTCGCAAAAATATACAGAAACAGCTCTATTACACTTAACAGAATCAATTTACAATTCTGTAGACATAAGGGAAAAATGTTTGGCAGTATTCCTTGACCTAGCTAAGGCTTTTAACACAGTCTCACATTCCATTTTATTGGGTAGGCTTTTTCAGATTGGAATTAAATCAGACTTTCTGAACTGGTTTACTACATAATTAAAAAGAGAACGCACACTACTAAACTAAAAAAAATATTATTCATCCTCTTCCTCGTTTACATAAATCAATCGAGCGATATGAAAATTGAGGGAAGGATTATTTCATTTGCATTGATTTTACACTTCAGCGCAAAGAGAGGTTCTCAGAGTAAACACTTGTCTCTAGTATAATTAAATTATTTATTTATTTATTTACATATTTATTTATTTATTTATTTATTAATTAATTTATTTATTTATTTATTAATTTTTTTTTTTATTTATTTATTTATTTATTTATTATTTATTTATTTATTTATTAATTTATTTATATTTATTTATTTATTTATTTATTTATTTATTTTTTTATTTATTTATTTATTAATTAATTAATTTATTTATTTATTTATTTATTTATTTTTTTATTTATTTATTTAAATAATTAAAAATTGGTAATATCGAGAATCTTCACTGGTGCATATGCTGGTAACTCATTTGTGTTTATACGTTGTAGATATCACTGTTTGTACTCGATAAAATGAAATAAAATAAAATAACCTTTTGACGCATAACGTGACAAAGACCACATAACTTTTTTTTTTTGGCAAAAAAAATAGACTTCTACTATCGGCAAATCATAAATTAACTATTCACGACTGTCATAATGGTGTACCTTGTCACTGTTCACCTCTGGATAGAGCAGACTCAAATATTTAGGAGTAACTAAAGACTCATCACTTAGATGGAATAAACATATAGAACATATCACTAAAAGAACTCGTCAGTATAAATCTTCAGGAGTATAAGAAATATTGTCGACCATCAACTATCAGATCTATTTACTATGCACTCTGTCAATCCATCATTATTTATGGTATTCTCATTTGGGGCAACTACGCAAACTAAATATTAGGTTCTCTTTACAAGTGTCAAGAATTTTACTCTTACTCTCTTTTTAACTCGTTAGTGCGGAAATGTTCCCTATTGCATTGTAAATAATCATGATCAGTTTTCATATTCAGTTCACGCATTGCACTCGAAATTTAGCAAAAATTTTGAAATTTGCAGCTTTTCTGTATTTTTAAGTAGGTAGGTACATGAAAACTTTTAAAATAAACAGTATTTATGTTTGAATTTCTTGTTTTATGTCGAAAATAATCTCGATAAATTTAATTCTACTCAATTATATGTATATATAACTGAGATTTATCAATTTTATCGCAATTTAGCAATTTACACTATGGAGTCCATCCCACTTTTTACTGGAATAAAACGAACATGTCAGTAAAGATACAATATGTCAAAAATAAGTTGATCTAGGTTCCAGTAAAATAATATAGTGTGGGTTTCTACGAAATTACTTGGTATTTAATTTTTCGATGAACACAGAATCAAATTGCTGTTCATATATTAAGTATCTTAATATGTTGAGACCTTTACTTATCCCGTGAATTGTGAGTTGGCATTTCAAATCCGATCTCACAAGAAAAAGAGACAAGAGCTCCATCATTATTAAAAGGAAAAAATTGTTATTATAAAAATCCAGTTTTTGTATTCAACAAAGGAAATTTAATATAGCACTAACTAGTATCAGCCACGCTCTGGATAATTAATATGTCAAATAAATTATATAGGTTAATTTAATACTGACGTTTTTATTAACATAAAACAAATTAACTCTCAATTCGCAAAGAAGTTTCGTCAAGTACTGTCCTTTGAGCAGTCAAATAATAGGTATTGTATAAAAACCACCTTAGTAACAAACAGTAGAGATAAATGAAAATTGCAACAATAGTTTTCACAGACAAAGGGCAGAGAATAATGGAGAAATAATATTAATGGTTAAAAATAATTAACCAAAGACAAAACGTATATAATATTATATCTTTAATACGAGCTATAATTTACTTCCCATTGTTTTAAATTAGATTTGTGTTGTAAAATGTAATCAAAAGTATAAGCTTGTTTATGTATGATAATGATTTACTTCCCATTGCTTTAAATTAGATTTGTGTTGTTTAAAATCTAATCAAAAGTGCAAGATTGTTTATATCTGATTATGATGTGTAAAAGCAGATAAAGATATTTTTTACTTTGTACAATGAGGAATTTCCGAGTGATCCCTGGCTGTATTTTATGGAACTATCGAAGAAATACGTGTCGATGAATTAAAAAAAACTAAAATGCCAAAAATTAAAATAATGAAAATGAAATACATTTTTTTATATTATATTAAAATACATAAAATTATTATTTTTTTCTTACTTTCATTTTATGAGTCAACAGGGCTATTAAAACGCGAATTAATTTTATATTTTCAAATAATATTAAATATAGTTTGACTTCACAAAATTAACCTTGAATGAGTTTGATATGTAAAAAAGGCAAAAATTCCCTTAGACGTTGTCCGATTATGGAACACCATTTACTGTTAACTAACTTAATTGAACTGACTAAATTGAATTCTTCTCGAACCTTAGCCTCGATGATATTCTTTTGTACTTAGATAAGTACCTACCTACTCTCGAAGTTTTGTTTAAGGCTCAAAATAAAGTACACAATGAAAACTTATCTCATATATAAATACTTCGAAATTTCTAATAAATACTTGCGCTACTAAACAAATTTGTTATACAAGATAATCCTATCTAATGTTGAATTTAAATTTTCTAATAAATTATCAATTTTAATTTCATCGTAATTTTCTGCCGCTCGCATGTTTTAAGATGCCTAAGTTTATTTTACATATATCAATAAAACTACAAGAGAAATATTTGCACACACGAATATTTGCTTTTGAAAAGATTTAAGAAAACTTTTTTATGATTCATAGTTAATCTCGACCGATTTGTTTACGTTTTTCTAGAGAATCATGAAAATGTTTATTTACGTAATTGATTGGAATATGAACAGTTTATAATGTGGATGATATTTTTATTTTATTTATTTAGAGAAAAAAACAATTACACATCACACATACACATTTGTGTTTATAAATAATAAAGTTGATTTATATGTGCAATCACAATATTTCCCATAGAGAAGTTACAATGCAAACATAGACGTGCTTAGAGATTAAGATAGAGATAAAAGTATTAAAATATAAAAAATCAATACTTATTTAAAAAACATATTATGAAGTATAGTTTGGAATACACGAGAATGATATCACTCATATAACATTACTTCCTCAACATACCCAGGTCCTAAGAGGTTGTATCAGTGATCTTTTTTAAAATTTCCTTTTTGAATATAGATTCAGATGCAATAAAATGTCAATATGGTCATTGAATTGGTCATTAAAGTTTTTACATATTGTAAACAATTGTGATTTTCTTAAATAAATATATTATCAATTTGAAATCGTAAAAAATGTGGTAAGTATTCATTTATCTAGAGCAGCGGTCGACAACCAGCGGCCAACGGGCCGCATGCGGCCCTTTAGGCATCTTGGTGCGGCCCACAAGATTTTCGTCGCTATGTTTTATAATAACTACTATGTTTGGTAGTACATATATTTGTGAGAAAACTTTTTCAATTCTGAATTATCGGAAAAACAAACAATGTTCTCGGCTATCGGATTCACATTTAGACGATGTACTACGCATCTCTACTACAAAAATGCAACCTAATATAAAAAAAACTTGTAAGTCAAATGCAGCCACAAAAATCTCATTGATTTTATTAAATGCAATAAATGTCGTAAATTTATAAGAATATAAAATAAAAAATATAAAAATATACAAGAGTTCTATTTTTTAAACTTAAATATATGTCATTACAATACACTGTACTGTAATGACATGTGACCCAGGTGCGGCCCGCACTTATCCCCACGTAAAATATTTGGCCCTTTTACAGCAAAAGGTTGCCGACCCCTGATCTAGAGCGTCACACAACTAATTCGACAAACACGTTATATTGAAATATATGAGTGTTGTTCGGTTCTCTGTTTATACAAAAAAAGATGTGTGATTATATGTATGTTTTAACAGAAATATAATTTTTATTTTTTTATTTTTTCATGCATTCAGCTCCCGAAATTCAACAAAACTCAGTGTGCAGCGTTTTATCTGATATGTTCTCCCTGGGGATGACTATATGTGCTATATTCAACAACGGCCGCCCCCTCATACAGGCCAATTATTCTGCATCCAACCACGCTAAGCAAATGGAAATGGTGAGTACACAATTTATACATAAAGTATATTTACCTACCATATTTCCTTCCATCCCGCTCTCCTTTGAACGTTTGAGTGTTTCTCTGTGTACAACTCAAAATGACAAAAAAACATGTTTCGTCTCATATGAAGGCATAATATTTAAATTTTCTGCTATATTTTTTACCCACGAGCGATGTACTCTAAATAGTGAAATAAAATCATATCGAATCATAAGAAATGCTGTAAAAAATATAAATATCATACAATAGATTCATAAAAACTATCATTGAAGTCAAATCCGGTGGCCATATTGAGATGCTGCTATAAAAAAGATTATAATAGAAATCTGATACGATCTTTTAAAGCGTATTTATGATAAGGTATGCGATTAAAACGGATAACTTCATAAATTATATGGAAAAATAAATCTACTGAATCTAGTAATTTGAATATGTTTTTGCTTTTTAGATTTTTTTAGAATTAGCTGTCAGACATCGTTATAAAATAGTGCTTTCTCTTTTCCATTATCATAACTTTATACGCAAAAATTGGATTTTTTCCCCCCCCCCCGGGAGTCAAATGATATTTTTTGACAAACTTTTTAACATCTCAAAAGAGACGAAGTAGGAATATTATAGAAGAACCAGGAACTCAAGGCATCAACAGAGGCACCTACACGTAAGCCCAGTAAGTCATATATTAACTATAATATTCCAACTTCGTCTATATTGAGATGTTAAAAAGTTTGTCAAAAAACATCTTACATAGTTCAGCAATGAGGTTCACAATCCATTGCCAAATGTTCTTCTTCTTCTTTCGTGTCAGCAACACATTTAAATAATTTTCTACCAGTGCCTAGCAACGTCAATAGCACAATCATTGCCCACCATAAGATCGTTCATGGTGCAGTTTACTGGACTCGAGGGGCAGCTACACGGATGTGCTGTGGTCTGCTGCTCTCCACAGCACATGTCGTTGGTATTTATTTATTTACGGCGTTTGCCATTTACAAGAATAATTCAAAAGATACAAAATATAGTACATAATGTGTGATAATGTATATATATAAAAAAAAACAAACATATCCAATCAATAAACCATGAAAATAAAGCAAGAAGAAATCAATACAAAGAAAAACTTATAAAAAATACATACAAATAAAATTTAACCAAAAAATAAAGAGAAAACAAATGAAAGTAGGTATAAAATGAACAAATAAACAATATAGGTAAAGCAGGTATGAATAATGAAGAATAAAATTAAACACGATCAGTGGAATTTAACCCGTAGGGTATTTCTGTGATTATTTATATTGCCTATAAACAGATCAATATGACTAGCATATTCCCTGTTGCAGGAAGCCAAATATTGTGTGGGATACACGCATGTGTCGTGAATCATTTTATAAGAAGATGCACTGGTTAACCTACAATGTGGAATGTCATGATAGTTTGAATGAATGAAAGAATTTATAACTTTACATAATCATTCAATCGATTAATGTGTTTCAATACAGGATGATATTACATAGTAAATATGTTAAGAACTATATTTAATCCTTAAAAACCTCAACGAGGGTTAAGTTAATGTAAAAAGTATATTATTTAAGATATTTCTCACGCTAAACTCTCTAGGGACGATACTGTTTTAGTAAATATTTTAACAAAACTGACATTAGGATGGGATTAGTGAAACAGGAATGTATAAGTCGTATGAGTTTATGGCCAGGGTTTTAAGTCACATACTGGATTAGAGGCTTGACACTTATCCAACAACGCTGTATTTTCTATCTCGCAATATTTTCATTTCATGCTCGAATTTATATTTTCACTAAATTTTAATGTGATCTTTAAAAATAAATTATCATTGGTTAACAATGAACGAATAACAATGTTGAAAAAGCTTCTTAGGAACAGCTCTTATTTAACTTTGTTTTACATTTCAAAATAATATAAAATAATAATCGTTTTAAAATTTACTATGATGGCCTCGTACTTCAACAAATTCAGCAGCCGTAAATACAGATATTGTACAGGTCTGATAATTAGAAGTGGCGACGACATTCACCACCTGCTCCTCTTCCGATGTCTGCAATATACAGTCGCGTGTGGAAGCTTTGGACGAGAAATGCAAGAGCTAATAATGTATTGAATTGCATTCGTTATACGAACATTTCGATTTGCTTTATTTACATATATATTTATTTGGGACAATAACAGCATTATTAACTAATAAGAACATTAAAAAAATGAGTAATTAATCAAGGCCAAAAAAACTGTCCAAAAAGTACGTATTTACAGTTGATTAAAAACTAAAAAAATATAGTAGTTAAAAAAATATATGACAAAAGCAACAAGGATAATGACGGAGATGGAGGAGGAACTGTAGGAATAGAAATAGAAAAGTGGAGGAATGTGAGAGGTAGAGCAACTCATATTAATGAGTTGCTCTACCTCTATATTTTGGATCCATGGATCCTATTTTCATATTAATCTATATTTTGGATCCATGTCCAAAATATAGATTAATATGAGTCATGAATGGATTTATAATAGAATTAATTTTAATGCGTCAATAAAAAGCATGCATGCGTCATCCATTTGAATATCAACGTTACACTAAGCTATGTTCTTTCACCAATTTGAGACACTGGATGATTTTTTTACGAATCAATTCGAGCTCTCTAAATCCAATATAAGAGAATTGATAATATCTTGATCCTTTGTAAATGCCTTAATAGATAACTCTAATAATTGATTAATGTAGGACAGAACAGATTTCAATTGTGCTGCCATGTTTCTATTGAATATCTTAAATAAATATAGGTGAAGGAAATACGTTACGATGCAAACTAGATTCTTACGATCCGATTAACGATAAAATATATTTGAAACATATATGTGCCAACGATAGACGATGCGAATGACGAGAAACAATTCAGACATTGAAGACGACTGGCTGTATTTAAACGTAACAACATGTCGAAACAAAAGATGGTGCAAATGACGAGGGACAATTCGAATAATAAGCAATTCTATGCAAAATATATACATGAAGAAGAATCGATGCAAATCTTAAACAAATATATTTCTTAAATGTACATGCGAAGAAGAGGCGATGTAAATGTTGAACAAGATTGAATAATATATTTCTCTGTAAATAATATATGCGAATGAGAGGCGATTCAATTCTTAAACAAGACTGGATATTCTTCTTCTGAAATAATATTAATGTAGATAATAAATAGTAATGGTCCCAACACAAATCCTTATGGCAAACTCAGTTAATTTATTTCAGGTTTTGATAGACTTTTATATATATTAATTTGTAACTTGAAATCTTCATGTAAGGTCACTTTTAAACCATTTGAGATCTGCATTTTTTAAAATTTGGTATAATCACATTTTAATCAATGGTTTCAAAGGACCTTTGATTATTATCTTCTTTCAAGTCATCTATTGCTACATTTAGAGCAATTTTGCATGGTTATTTTCCGAAATCCTTACTGTTGTTCACACTAAATTTCATTATTTTCTACATATTGCAATAATTGTTTTTTAATTTTTATTTCCAGTATTTATTCATATTTTGACAAATTATTTATTTTTTGGGCGATAATCATCACAGATTTTTGGATTTTTTACTTTTGGAATAAATTGGTATTTCTATTGAGGTTTTCCAATATTGTGGAATTGTTCAGTGCTTAGTGATTCATTTATAATGTGCAACAGAATCTTACCATAAATAGATATAGCGTCCATTATAATATTTATAGTAAGTCCATCTGGGCTGCTTTGAATTTCATTTGCTTCAATATATTATTAAATTCTTCACATCATCGACAAACGATTGTTTTTTACTTTGTGGTATCATTTTGAAATAATTAAATGAAATAAAACACAACTTTGTGTACACCACTACAATTATAATTTTTATTCAAATGAACAAAAAATCCCTCTACATGTTACGAGAACAAAGTTCCCTTCCTCAGGAGGATACAAAGTATACTAAAATAAATTACAATATACAGACTTAAGGTAAACATAATGGGTGTAGTGTGGGCTTTGTTAAACTATTTATTGGTGGGGGGAGCAATGAAGTTATTGGTTAATTAATTTTTGTATTGGGAAAATATTTAATATAGGGTTATTAGGAAATTGTGTTTGATTATTAATTATATTATTTCTCATGTTTACGATTTTTCTGATTTCCAAGATTTCCAGGCTACATATCTAATTGTCTATCACTTAAATTACTATGTAATATTTTTACGCCTAAATTATTAATAAAACTATGGTTATTTTCGATCAAATGGTTTGCGAATTCTGAGAATACAAAAATTAATTAACCAATAACTTCATTGCTCCCCCCACCAATAAATAGTTTAACCCAGCCCACACTACACCCATTATGTTTACCTTAAGTCTGTATATTGTAATTTATTTTAGTATACTTTGTATCCTCCTGAGGAAGGGAACTTTGTTCTCGTAACATGTAGAGGGATTTGTTATTCATTTGAATAAAAATTATAATTGAAGTGGTGTACACAAAGTTGTGTTTTATTTCATTAAATTATTAAATTCTTCCATTGTCAAGATTATGAAGGAAAATTTTGATTTATTGTTTCCGTGTAGTGATTGCATTGTTGTATGTAAATCATTTAATATTGTGTATGCTCTTAATAAAATAAGTATTAGATTGGCTAGCCAAATTTGTAGTTGTATTAACGATAAGTCATAATTGGATTATAGAGTTATGAAATAGATTAAGCAATATTACATATATCGATAATCAATAAAGTATAGCAGTAAGGTATAGAGTATAGCACACACACACAAACACACACAAACACACACACAAACACACACACACATAGACACACACACATGCACACACACACACACACACATACACACACACATACACACACACACACACACACACACACACACACACACACACACACACAAACATATGTAACTTCTACTCTAGTATGTAATTGTTTTTGTAACTTCAACATTGTATTGTTTATAATAATAAATAAATAAATAAAGGTAGTTTATAATGTACCTTGTGAGAAATTCAGATAGCAAATGTCTGGAATAAACCAGGAAAATAAACCGTAGTCGATTCTTCACATCTTGGAGGATACAAATATATTTTATGGAACTAAAAATGGTCAGTAGTACCCATTTGAAATGCTACTGAGCGTAACTTTATATTCTAAGAGATAGCAGCGTCAAAAAGTAATACATTTTTAATGGTTAGTTTTTTGATGTCCTTCCTTATTGAATATAGGTATGAAAAAGGGAAGTTTTGTACCTGGGAGTGGTTCCGTTTACCAGTGCGCATCCCCTTTCCCCGGTGAAATATGCATATTTTTATCATTATTTCTAAGTCCTTTTTGCGCTCTAATACAACCCATCTGATAACAATGAAACTAGGCGATTTGTTCAGCGCACACTCGGAAAGAGTTCTTAAAAATATATTATTCTTCTTTTTTAGTTTTTGTTTTAATATTTCAGTAACAGCTAGTAGGTACATATTTCACAAACGGATCGATTTATAAGGTACAAATAACATACAATTAAAAATTATACTGAAATAATGGTAAAATCTGAAATTTTCACCTATAAAGAGGATGCGTACTGGTAATCGTAACCAGTTCCAGGTGTTAGACTTATCTTTTTTATACCTACATTCAATAAGCAAGAAAGTATCAAATAAATAATTCGTCGAATGTATCAAATAAATAATTCGTCGTCCATTAATAAATAATTCGTCGTAAATGTTGCTATATCTCGGAGCATTACAGAATAAAAAATATTTGCCGAAGGTAGGAACTTACAACATAAACATGAGATAACAATAAATTATGAACTTTCATCAGAAGACACTAGAGGAATAGGAAGAAATGTAGATAATTAATTTATGTATATTTTATATTGTTTTGCATTTGTAAAATGTTGATTTATTTCTTTGCAAATAATTCATTATTTTTCCTTCAAAGTGACGTGAAAGCCGGAGAAACATCTGCGTGTCATAAATTTACTTTACCTTAATAATTCCTATAAGAACATCGTGGGTATGAAAACATATTAATAATAAAAAATAAAGAAATGAACAACTCAAAGTAACATTCTCATTCTATAACTTTTATGAAATATAAAGTGGATGGTTTTCCGGGACGAACCTGTCGAAACTTTTGTCATAAATAACTCCTTGTCTAACAAAACCACAAATTTAATTAAAAAATATCATCTTAATTTACATAAACGTGCCTTCTTATATGTAGGTAATGAATGAAAAAAAATCTAACAATATTTTTTATCAAATATATGTGAGTATGAGATATTATTTTATAGAAATACTAAATCATACTTTGTTTAGTATTCACTCACTCAACATAATTTATTTTAACTAAAGTTAAAATGTGCTACAAGGAAATAGCTGCAACGTATAAAGATATCCTTTATTTTCTTTAATCTTTTTTTTAGTTTTAATATCCAATGTTTTTCGAAATGTACCCAGAGAATGCTAGGGATCCCCCGGACAGAACACATCACGAATAATAATGTTTTCGCAAGTATAGAAGAAAGCAGGCACCTAATAAAGACCATTTCAGTATGGCGTATTAGATGGATTGGGAAAGAATATATAGGACACACGATTTAATAGCACATCAAATGTCATACGAACAAATTCATAAAGAAAAAACTCATATTGCATACTTCAAAATTCTGAGTATTTGTAGGCCTTTAATTTTCTATAATTTTTTAAATTTTTTTAGCTGTGTGCATTGAGCGGATCAAAAATTATAAGGGACACACACACATACACACAAACATATAGACACACAGCCACACAGCCACACAGACACACTAAATGTTCTGCTCCGAATTCTGACTAAATCCATATACATATAGGACATATATGCTGAGAAGCCTCTAAGTCGGTATTCTTTGACTTCAAAGTTGGAAAATCCGCTGAAAAATATAGACCCTGCATACAAATCTCGCGTATCTTGGCTTGATACTTTGTTGATATGCTAAAAGAAATCAATTTTCTTGAACTTATCGACAGTTGGATAATATCGTTAATAAATAACTGAAGAGATGTGTATCACAAATGTAAAGGTAGTCACTAAGCATTTAATTGAGACATTTCTTCAAAGATCGGTATCAAAGGACCATTGAAGTATTTCACCAGGGGCAATGGATGTACCACTATGTTAATTGTGGTAGTGGATAGATAATATGATTCTAGGAAATATACTGGTTTATATTCAGATTTATATCTCGATAATGGCGTATTATAATACACCTGAAATAAATATTTTAATTACAAAGTGCCAATATTGTTTGAGATTTCGTAAAAATTCCCATGAAAACAGAACGGGCGAAATTGATAAAATTCACTTGTTCGTCCAGGCTATTGAGTAGGAGTAAGTACGTAGGTGTAAAAAAGAGGACTTCATCAGTATAATATTCTTTTGATAATTTAGCCATAAATTGATACAAAAATAGGAACATGTTACAAATATATTTAATAGGCTTATTAGACTCTATCAAATGATGGCATATATTATTTCATTTCCATTCCTCTTCCTTGATGATGCTTAAATTTCATTTATTTTTTATCACACCATTTACAAATACGACATTAAAAAAATATAACTGCTGCCCAAGTAGGTATGTCTGTTCTAGATCTAGCAGTGTACATATTATTATAATATTTTACACGAGAGAGAGACATTAAGGATGCATTTACATTTTAATAAAAAATATACCTTTTGACTAAACTATTGAATATAGCTAAAAATGTGAGAGTCATCATGATATCCATATACATGTATTGTATATATGTAGGTTGAAAAAAGTATTCACAATAGACACCTACAGGGTGTGCATATTCTTTTGGTGGATTTAGCGGCAAAGTCAAAACACTTTATAATATCTAATATTTCTTTCATTACTTTACAGTATATATTCATATATAATCAAGTATTGTACACAATTCATTTAATTTATTTCGTGTTGTGATGTAGCTTTCGGCCAGGAGATCATTGATTATCTGGCAGCCATTAGTTGCATACTCATTTTGCGTTACCCAGGGTGTACCACGTGGAGGCGAGCAGCTTTACAAGGCTTTAATTGAATGTGCTCTCAGATCATACTGTGGTAACGCATCGGATTTCTTCACCCTTAGCGACGGAGCGATCGAATACGTCAGGAACCTGGACTTAAACATATGACAAGCAGGAATCTTGACCCTGCGCTCAACTCTAACATAATAATATCTATATATATTACTGTAATTACTGTGCTGCCATACGATAAATAAATAAATTCATTTAATTTCTTGTTTTCCTTTTTCTTACATTTATTGCTTTTTTGTTTTGTTTTTGTTTAATTGTATGTTTTCTATAATGTCTATAATATTAATGTTCATGAAAACCACTCAGTGGCTTCTTTTTAATGTCATTACTCATTGTGTGTAATTTTTGTGATGTATTGAAACTGTTTGGTAAATCTCAATTAATTAAAAATAAAAATAGTAAAACAAAATTATCGTCAAAATAAAACGTTATTTTGTTGATTTGTTCAAGATAATTCATTATTTCATATCGATAATGTAACAAACCGAGATACGCGAGATTTGTATGCCAGGTGTATATTTTTTATGGGTTTTCCAACTTTGATGTCAAAAAACACCAAATTTGCAGCATATATGTTCTCTTTATGGATTTACTCAGAATTGTTCTCTAAATGGATTATGTTCTCTATACGGATCTATGTTCTCTTTATGGATTTACTCAGAAGAACATTTAGTGTGTCTGTGTGTGTCCCCTTCCCCCTTATAACTTTTGATCCGCTCAATTCACAGAGCCCAATATTTCAGAATATATAGTAGTTATATGCCAATAAAACTTTTATACTCATAATTTTGAATTTTTGTTTTAGTCAGGGGTTATCAACATTTGAATTTTTACTTTATTTTTCCATACATCTCAAAAACTATATAAGCTAGAACGCTGAAAATTGATATTAATATAGACAAATACAAAATCTCAAATTAGTTTTTTTTAAGTTCCAGTGTTTATCAAACATTTTGAATTAATAAAAACATTTTTATCATAAATGTATGTGTTAAACTGCCTGTATTTCCACATTTATTAAAAATATCGAAAAATGTCTGAACACTAGATAATTTAACATTCTATAAGAATTACAAATATCAAAGCAGTGTATCTCAACAATTTTTATAAAAATTGAATTTAGTGACGACATCGTTTTATACAATTTATAAAGAAGTATACACCCAATATCTACGGGGACTCAATAGTTTGATTCTTAATCTCCAAACATCTCCATTCATACCACCATGCTGTTTTCATATTCTGGGTAGAAAAAAGTCTGACCTCAATACTATCCTATCCTGACATACATACCTACATGTTTTTTTATAGAAAACAAAATATTTTAAAATATTCATTAATTTGTGTTTGTGTAGATATTTTGATACGTATTCTACATACTATCGCCATCGACAGTTGGATTTCATGTGTTACATGCAACTAGTAAGTATAAGACTGTGACACTTGTTTTTAATTATGATGCCGAGGTAAAAAACAATGAGAGATCCATGATTTAATATTCATGCTGTGCTTTTGTTAATTTTTACACTAGTTTTCTTTAAAGGACCCAATCATCAGACCACAAGGAACGTGTATGGAAACTTACAAGACCAGATATATTAAAAAATATGTCTCTCTATGAAATACTTTAAGCGAAAGAAAGCGTTTCAATAGTAAAAAAGCAGGTTTTAACAAATGATTAGGCGGTGCATGTTTTGGATGGATGAGGCCTTGAAATTTTTCTGCAAACCTTGCAATGACACGGTGTATATATGTAAAATTATAAATAGCGACTCACATATGGCTTTGACAATTTTTGCTTGTCATTTATTCATTAAATTCCATATCGCAGTTTCATCAATTACGTTCAAATATTGGAAATGAAATTCGAACTACGGTAATAAATTTTTCGCTCGTTTTATGACATTCATATTGTTCACAGCGAATTGACAATATTATGATATTGACGCACGCTTTTTCTGACCAGGTCCGAATCTACAGTTATTCGCGCCTGGAGCATTATATTTCATATCGACAGATTGATATTTTATTCTTTGTATCACTGTTGTTTTTTTTTTTCAATGAACACAATAAACCTCCTTCGGTCTTTGTCTTGGAGATAAGTTGGCAGCAATGTGATGCAACTTTTACTCCAATCCGCTAAGTCTTAAGCGATTTTCTTCAACTTTGAATAGATTGTTCAATTCGTGTCATGGCAGGTACACCTGTTACAGATACTCACGGCGAGGACTCATGTCATATGAAATATAAAATACAACAAACAAAAATACAAAATATAAACAATAATAATGGTGCAATATACTTACCACTTGATGCTAGATATCAAGTGGTATTTAGCAAACTATAAATAAATATAAATGTTACATTTTGAGTTTACAAAGAAAATACTACATAATTTAGCAGTAACACATAGAACCATGGAAAGGAGAATGCTGGGTGTTTCGTTAAGAGTTAGAAAAACCAACTTGTGGATAAGAGAGAAAACCGAAATAACCGACGTTGTCCAAAATGTTGCCGAGCAGAAGTGGTGCTTGACAGGGCATGTCGCCCGAACCACAGACTCCAGATGGACTAAGAAAGTGCTAGAATGGCGACTCAGATCGGACAAAGGAAGTGTTGGAAGGCCTCAAACATAGTGATCTGATGATATAAGATGAGTGGCTGGAGGTGGATGGATGAGGTATGTCCAAGATAGGGAGCTGTGGAGGTCTCAGGGGAAAAAAGAAGAAAAAGAAGCACTATTTCGCTTTCGGGTGACCCGTAAGAGCCGGGTTATCAAAAATACAATGAGCTTCACCATCCATTCTGAATGTAGTCTTTTTAGGTGAAACAAGTCCAATGTGTTGGAACACAATACATGCTTATTTATTTATTTATTTATTTAAACACTTTATTGTACATTACTTAATAGCTAGTACAAATGGCGGACTTATTGCCTAATGGCAATTTCTTCCAGACAACCATCCATGTGTCGTGCTTCTTTTTATGAGGTGATGGATACCGGCACATCTGTTGCTGGTTATCTAAGGTTGTGGGATATTTCGTGGTTGTATGAATGAATATAAAATATCCATTTTTCCATCTGTCCTTCCATCTTCCGAAACACGTCGCAATGTGACACACAAAAAAGTGGTAACTGGCAAATCGTACAAGTCAACAGTGGTTAATATTAACTGCCACAAAATATTCGCGTCCATGATATGAATATAAAATTTACAATTGCACCGAATTTATTCGAGACATTGTTTGGGTTAATTGGAAGAGAATGTCTAACAGTAAGAAGTATATTATTGTACAATGTACCTACACATGTTTATAAAAAAATCATAAGTGGGTACCTTATATCTTCTGGATTGTTGAAAAATTATAAAAATACTTGCCGTTCATAATTGAATTCTGATTACAAAAATAAAAATGAAGGAAATACTTCTATATACCACTTATTGAGTATAATTAAACACTACTAGTTTCGGGAGTGCACTCCTCCCATTGACAGGTGAATTATAACTAAATAATGTTAATGAGATTCTATGTCTACTAAGTATGTTGTGTTGATTGGTGGGGTGTAGGGGTAAATTGTGCGTTGTTGTGATTGGTTGGACAGAAGAATGAGGGACGGATAACGGGAAAATTGACAACAATGGAGAAGAATTAGGGAATTTCGTGTTATTGATAAGCGGTTTACCTAAGTTGATGTTTCTTTGAATTTCTATTGTCTCTAAACTATTCAACAAATGACCTTTGTGTGTTACCTGGTGTAAGAGTTTAACAGTGTGGCTATGGAATGAGTGGTTGGTTTCTAATATGTGGTTTGCGTATTCAGAGAAGTTGCTATTCATTATACATCGCCTATGTTCTTTAATCCTCGTATTATCATATTAATCCTCGTATTAATCCTCGTATTCTGATTAAATCACGACTTTTTCTTTTTTAATCGTATTTGTTATTCTTTTGAATTATTTTGCAAATATCTTTGTTCCTGAAGCAAATGCATCATTTGAAGCTATCATGAATCTGGTCCTGTCTGACCTTCCATAGGTGTATATATTTTATTCAGGTCCTTTGATTAATTTACAAATGCACACAGACTGTTAATGCAGGTAACACAGGGATGGGCTAAAAATCATAAAACAAAACTACCGGGGCGTTGCAAAATTTATTGAACATTTTTTACCATCGCTAGAATAACCGATCCTAGTCTTTCCGCTGTCGGATGTTTATGATTATGTTTATCGAGCATGCTCGGGCGTGATTATCGGTTTTTATATGCGCGTAGGTGTAATAAAAGTAGCATAACCCAAACATAATCATCTGTGCAAATCAAAAGTATCATCGTATTTGTTTATAATATGATAATTGTTTGATGTAATATATTACTAATTTACTTGAAAATAATCGTTTAGAATATTTTTAAATCAAAATGCATACGTTTAATTGTAAATATTATAACAATGGAATATTTGAATTCACAAGAGATCACTCGCTGAAATAAATAGCTTCTTCATCAGGTCGTTATTTATGTTTTGGTGTGTGTTACTATGATAAAATGTTAGATGATTTTGTACAAGGAAACAGCTAAATTAAAAAAAAGGTTATTATTTTAATGAAAAAAAATTTTTTTGCGGGAGTTATTTAAGAATAATGTAAGAAAAAGTTGAGGTCCCGTAAGAAGTATTCTCGCACTACAGGACCTTACCTTTTCCTTATATTTTCCTCAAATAACTGTAGTAATACGACCCATAAACCTGAGACTGATGACTGATGATAGTAGTTGGATGTGACGCTCTTTACTTGTACAAACACAAAAAATTAACTTCAATAAAATATTAAGGTTCACACGAAAATGGTGAGTCACAAAATGGTCGTAGCACAATACAAAACAAATTGAATATGACGTCTCAATCGATTCAACTGTTTAAAAAGAGACTAAAGCTGTTTTACCTGTCTAATAATTCTTAACTGACACCCCATATCCATCCTCTCTCCCTTCCCTAAACCTCTATTTCCTTCCTTCCTTTGTTGCTGTGAATTTACTCTTAATAATGTTACGTGTTTCTTTCAGTTTGTTATAAATTTAATGTACCTACCACTATATTATATATGTCCTCACGTTGCCTTGGTTTGTGTACACAGTATTTTACATGAAGCTTAATAAATAAAATAAAATATATAATGACGCCACTTTCTTTGTTCGTGTGTCTTTTTACGCCCTTTCTTTAAATTCATCTCGGTGCTAAAATTTCGATTTTTAACTGATTTCCCGACCAGTCTGAAACCACAAAATATATGTAAATTAGAAATCCTGCGGAAAACATCATTTTGAAGTAATTGCTATATTATGTATGAATACTGATTCAATACGAAAACAAGCTAAAAAGTTTACTGCACAACTGAAGTGTTGGTTTGAAAAATTCATTATGCCAAAACGTCTGGTATTTGAAGAGGAAATTTGAAATTCAAATCATAATCAGTTAAATGACAAAGAAATTTTTAAATTCTCTATAGATTTCACTATTTTTATGTTCACAGTTTCACTTTATTGCGTGTTCATTTCTTGCGACTTTTGATCCGCTTGATGCACAGAGCCTAATATTTGAAAAAAATATAGAAAGCTTTAGGCATACAAAACTTTAATTTCTAGAATTTTGAATTTTTGTCCAGTCAGGGGTCATCATTATTTGAATTTATTTTATTTTACCACATATCTCAAAAATCGAGTTAGAAAGCTTAAAATTTATGTACAAATATAGAAGCTTAAACTATTTTTTTTTAATTTCCTAGGTTTCTTAAAGTTTGATACTGAAGCTTCTTAAATACCTACATAACATCGAGCCGTTTACCAATTTGGTGTAGAAAAAGGAACTGAACTCCACACTGTCCTATCCTGATATGCATCTTTTGTAAATAAAAACACAATATCTTAAAATATTTAATAATTTGGTTTCGATTTTTTAGACCTCGTATTAAAATACATAAGCAATAGGATCATGCTGAAAATCAGCTGCTGGGGGGCTTGTCTTCCTGCAACATAGCTGAGCATTGTCCTTTTGAGTCAGAAAGGTTGTTTTTCTTTTCATTTGTTGATATATGTCTATGTATTTGTATGTAAACTTCTTTTCGTCTAAATAAATGTTTATTTATTTTATTTAGCGATATCGACAGTTGGATCTGTTATGTTATGTGATGTGTTAGGTATATGTAACTAGTCAGTACAATTTTAGTATAAAATGAACGGGCCCTTACTAACGTGTGCCCATGATGTAGTTCCTCTTCATTTTATCAGTTATAATTTTTATCAATTTATTTGGTCACTTATGACGAAAACTTTATTTTGACAGTTGGATGACCAAGTTCATTTGATTCTCCCTCGCATACCAGCTGGACTTCAGGAGGCTGTGACAAGATTGATGTCTCGAGACAGCAACCCAAGGCCAACCTCTCAACTTCTTTCGCTCATCAAATATTTCAGGTGAGTTTTATTATTCTTAACTAATAGTTTGTTTGTTTAACCGTCATGTTTTTAATTTCGTCGGCCTTCGTGGCTCAAGGGTTGGGTATCTGACTGCTGATCCAAGGGTACCGGGTTCGATTCCCGGTGGAGACACAGCTTTTAATTTTGTATTCAGTCTGGATCTATGAGACGATGAAATTTACATTTAATGTCGTAAGTCTCCAGAATGTGGCAACTTGTTATTGGGTGCGTGTTAAATTAATATTTGACATAGTACAGCTGTTAGTAGCCGAGAAGCAATATTAAATAAATAAATAAATAATTTATTTATACAATTAGGTACATTACAGGAAACTTTTTAAACAAGAACATTAACATTGACACTCTGAACTCGAATTCAAGGCAGGAACAAACTAGGAAAATATAACTAACATGGTCAAAATTCATCAAAAATATGACCCATTAAAGTAAATAAATGTATGAAGATTTCTTAAATTTTTAATACACGCGGGGAGGTTATTGAAAAATAATATCATTAATTTTTTTTCTGTGATAGTAATTTCTTTGCTGTACTTTTTCGTATGTGATGGTAATATTCATGTATTGATCCTTTTCTTCATCAGGACATATGCACGCAGTTTGATGCTTGCTGCAACGAATCGGGTCTGCCTCGTATCTATCAGATGAAATAAAAGTTGTAGTGAAAGAGCCCGCAATTCTTGATCTTTGTATAGTGGCCCATGCAAAATGTATATTTATTCTTAGGTTATAGTACAGAGGTTGATTTTTTCCTTTAAAAGAATATTACAGCAGGTAACAACTGTTAGATAATATGAACCCTGCGTAGTGGTAGCTTTCGGAGATAACAGCCTTAAAAATGATGGAATTTGTTGAAAATTGTTATTTTTACACGTCAGTTATAATAAAATAAATTTTTTTTTATATTCACTACGGAAGACTATTAAAAATCACACCTCCCATTGACAGGCACTTTGGTTTATGGAGACCCTCGCCAGACACCTTTAAATAGACATAATTTACTATACTTTAAAGGTATCTATATATCAGGGAATTTCCAATAACCAGTGTCTGTCAATCGACGTCGTGATTACTAATAGTCTTCCGTATTAAATATAAAAAAAAGTTTAATTTTTTAACTGACGTGTTCAAACATCAATTATAAACAGTTTTCAACACTTTGAAGACTATTTTCTCCGGAACCCACCACTATTCAAGTTCGTATAAACCATTTTTTGTTACCTGCAGTAGTGTACTTTTGCATAAAAAATCTGTATTTATGCTATGATGGAAACATGGCTGTTTCGTTCGATTTTGGTCAATTGTATTTTGCTCATGATTGAACAAATTTCATAGGTTGGTATTTAAATTGTTTTAAAAACTATCGGAAATTTTCTGAGATAATCCTTTGCGACATAGAATTACTTGTATTAACATAACACTGCTAACACTTGTTTTAGTTTCACTTAAATTTAAATACAGGTACTTATTTCGGTAAGTTATTTCGATAAGTCTAAATGGTCCACAAAGCAATTTTTGATAATCAGCTTTGTCTAAGTTGCTTTATCTTATCTAATAGGATGTACAAAACTGTAAGAATTGGAATGAGATCGCGATGAAATGTATAGTATAGATATATTTTTCATAAATCTCAATATACATGTTTACGATAATACAACAGTCTTTATACATGACTTGAAAATGCTTTCACACAGGTGTCATCCCTGGACCGCGCCAGAATTATTAGTTCATTTTGGCTTGATGACTTGCTTTTACCGATGCGTATGTTTTTTTTTTTTATTTATTTATTAATTTCCATAATACAATATAAAATAAAATATAAAATATTGTTCATGAAATATATGAATGGAATTTATTACCTCACTAGGCAAAGCCTGTTCTGAGGTAATACTAGGCAATAAGTAAGCATAAATTTCAGCTACGTGAATTCTTAACATCTAAGGCACAAAAAAATATAAAAAATACAAATAATAAAGTACAAAAGTACACATTTTAAGTCATAATAAAATATAAAAAAGTACATATAAAATACAATTGTAGGTACATGAAAAAATTTATTAGGTGTCTTTGTGTTTTTGTTAATGTGAGGATGTGTTTGCGTGTGTGGATATGTGTAAAAGGGTGTATGAAAAAGATTTTGATTGTAAATTATATTAAAATTAAAATTATATGTAAATCGAATATTTTTATTGTTGCATATACGCAAATACAGTCAACCCATTAATTGCTTACAAACCAATTTTTCAATAGATGGCGTAACAAAAAGGTTTCTTCGTCATCTCATAGATGGCGATAGTGTTTTTTACTTTATTTTGAAATAAACAGATTTTTATGATTTAAATGTCATAAATTATTATTGACTCCCGACAGGTGAAAAATCCAAATATTCAATTTATAGGTATACATAGTTATTGATCGAATCTTATTTATATCTATGATACGTCGTTGTCATGCACATTATTATACACATTTTATACCTTCTTGGTCAAACATCACAAATCCCATTAAAAGTAAGTAACAAACAGAAACTTTTGGAGGAATGTTGAGTTTGAAAATTTTCAAGTATCTTACATGTAACAATAGAAGTTTAGATATGTATTTCATATGCTCTAACTTTCTCCTTTAATGCTTCAAGTGTATTAAATAAAAACATTGGTTAATATTAGAGCTGCATATTAATAACACGTGAAAGGCGTATTAAATATTTATTGGTAAAGTATAATATACTATACATATAGTTTCACCTAGCCGGAATTTTCAGAAAATGGATGACTTTGTAACAGTTGGTTTATTTTAGAGGATAATCTTTTGAGCACATTGGAATTTGAAATACGAAACTCACTCGGATAATTCAAACCTGATTATAAACATCCTTATAAGAATTTATTAAGGTTTTTCTGCATCATTTGGGTTACAACTTAACGACACGATCCTTTCGCATGTCTCGATTCCGGTTTGTTTAGTTGATTTATTGATAAAATTCAATCGGAAAAATTCCGCGCATCGAAATCTTCTTCTTCTTCTTGTGCCGCTCGTAACGGAGGTTGGCGACCATCACACCAAACTCATCACGATCTTACGCCGACCTAATTAGTGACACTGCATCCGGAATTCTGGGCCATTTTTTTTTTCATTGCTATGATGTGTTTACTTATTTGTTGACTGCTTTCAAATTGGGATACTTTTTTCATTACTTAGGTACTATGAGTATAATTCTTATTTTTTATTTCAATATTACAATTATGTACCTTGAAGTGGACTTATTATTAAAATTGTGATAAAATTGTCCTTACTTTAAACAGGAATTACTCCTAGTTAGATAGACAAAGATTTATTGGAGGAACTAAAAAACATGGTACTTCCCAATAACTATATTATTTCATACACTATAAATTATAAATAACATGTTCAACAACTATAAGTTCCTGTATGTATTTCATTATGGAAAAAAAATCAATTATTATTATTACTTTTATTTTTCAATAAATACAATCCGACAATTTTTACGCAGTAAGTAATTTTTAGTTAACTATTGATCATTTCAATAAATCAAACCAAATAAAAAGGCCGCGAGAAAATTTCTATCTTGTCTTTTTTTCGGATTCCCATATTTTTTTTATCTTTTCTGTTTTTTGACACATATTGATCGCAGGCCACACTGAAGCACACGGCGACAGATAAATGCAGATCGCGGGCCGCGGTTTTACCAGGGGGGCAAGTCTTATCCAACCAGCGAAATCAAAACCATCACGATTAATTAATTAAAACCATCGTGGATATAATTATTATATGAAATTCTATAATATCTTTAGATGTCTTTAGAGATAATGATTTATTTCCATTATAAAGTACGAGTACATAAAGGAACTTATAATAGTTGTTAGGAAGGAGATGCTATGTTTTAAGTTCCCCTAATAAATCTTTGTCTATCAAACTAGGATTAAATCCTGTTTTAAGACTGACAATTTTACCACAAATTGAGTTACACGTCTACTTGAAATATTGAAAAAAGGAAAAAATAGGATTCTTATAGTATAAATAAATAAAAAAATTAAAGAAATTAAAAATGTTAACGAAATAGTTGCCAAATAATTGTCCGATGAAATAATTATCCTATCAATAAATAGTTGCGAGTTAATAATTGTCCGATAAAATAATTATCTTGTCAATAAATAGTTGCGAGTTGCCTAATAATTGTCCGATGAAATAATTATCCTGTCAATAAATATTTGAGAGTTGCCTAATAATTGTCCGATGAAATAATTATCCTGTCAATAAATAGTTGAGAGTTGCCTAATAATTGTCCGATGAAATAATTATCCTGTCTGTAAATTGTTGCGAGTTGCCTAATAATTGTCCGATGAAATAATTATCCTGTCAAAAAATTTAGTAGGTAAAACATATACCTATTTTTTAATTAACTCCGTACCATTTATTTTTCTTACACTATTAAATCGAAGATATTGTAATATGTACTTACCTACATATAATAATAATAAACACATCCTTACAACCTGCGCAAGTGGCGAGTCTATTACCGTATGGCGATTTCTTCCAACTCACCAGTGTTTGCAGCCCAGAGATGCAATATTTGCATGAGAAATGAATTTAAATAAATTTCTCCTCTGCTGGGAATCGAACCCAGGACGCCCGCATAGACACCGAACGGCTTACCAACTGTGTCACGACAGTCGGCGTCGTATTATTAATATACATGTTAGTAAAAATAATAATAATAATAATAATATGCAATCTGTCAGCTAAAAACTTAACTAAAGCTGTTAATACTTGGGCAATACCGATATTGACATATTCTTTTGGAATTATTAAATGGTCAAAAACAGATTTAGATAGTTTAGAAAGAACAATTAGAACGCGTTTAACTAAATTTCGTTGTCATCATCCTAATTCCGCGATTGAACGAATCAATTTGCCTAGGAATTTAGGAGGTAGGGGTATAATAAAAATAACATCGTTACATAATAATCAAATTGAATCGCTAAAAACTTTCTTTCACAAAAAATCTGATAGTTCTTTAATGCATAAAGTAATCTGTGAGGCGGACAAAAATTTAACAACATTAAATTTAAATTACGAGAATGCCAATAACAATATTATAAATATAAATGACGACCTTCTAAATTCGTGGCTAAATAAAATAATTCATTCTATACATCCAAAATTTCTCAACCAACCTTATGTTGACAAAATTTGGTCAAACAAATGGTTGAGTATTGGTGATTTGGACGCGGATTTAGAAGGTTTTATAATAGCAATTCAGGATAGAGTAATAAAAACTAAAAATTATCAAAAATATATAATAAAAGACATAAATGTAGTTGATGATAGTTGTAGGAAATGTTTGGCTTTTCCGGAAACAATCGATCATATAATATTGGGCTGTTCTTTTCTCGCGCAATCAGAATATACATTTAGACATAACCAAGTAGCAAAAATAATACATCAAAATTTAGCTATTAAATATAAATTAATTGACGCGATAAACATAAAACCATATTATGAATATGATCCGATTTCATTTTTAGAAAATAATAATATTTCGCTTTATTACGATAAAACAATATTATCTGACCGGTCAATTCAACATAACAGACCCGATTTAATAATAAATGATAAAATTAAAAAAATAACATATATTTGCGACGTGGCTATTCCAAATTCTAGTAATATTATAAAAACTTTTGATGAAAAAATTAGAAAATACACCGCTTTAGGTAATGAGATTAAAAGACTTTGGCATTCTCGTAAAATAATAATATTACCGTTCATTATTTCAGCCACTGGCATTATTCCAAAATCGTTAATCCGTAATTTAGAAATTAGAGATTTATCGAAAAATTTAATAATAAAAATGCAAAAAACGGTAATTATGAATACATGTAGAATCGTTAAAGATTTTTTAAACGTTAATATTCGGGAATCAGTAGGGTTGTTAGGTAGTATAGAGACCTCCTCAGAGCCTAATCCTTTGATATGTTAAGTATCTGGATGGGTGAACTATTCCCAATTGAAAGCTTGATGATGCGTTTGTTGCATTTTATTTTGCTCTTTTAAATAATTTACAATTTACGCATTGATCTGCTAATTCTTTTGAGGAAGTGTATAATGGTAATAATAATAATTGAGTGTTATTATTTGTAGTGCTTAATTGTTATTAATATCATTAGTAAATCGGCCAGCGCCGTAAAAAAAATAAAGTTCCTTGCACCATGCGCAAGTTAAATAAATTTCTCCTCTGCTGGGGATCGAACTCAAGACGCCCGCATAGAAGCCAAACGGCTTACCATCTGTGCCACGGCGCGGCGGTCAGTATGCTATTGATGATGTACGTGATTTTTGTGCACTTTGAATAAAATAATAATTTTATTTAAAAAACATATCTACTACGTTTGTAAAATAAAGCACACGTATGTATGTATGTATGTTAACTTAAATAGGCATTTGTAGGCTTAATATATTAAATGTACCATTTTGATTGCTCGTACGTACATATAACAAGTGTTACTAACCTGGTTAATAACAGAAGATTTCACTTGAAAATGGTTGCTGTAATTTCGTAAAATAAACAGAAGAATCAAATGTACATATTTATTTTATTACATAACGTTTTCCAACGTAGATGCCCGCAATTTTTCTGAAAAGCTCCATAGTTCATACTCAATAAATTGAAAAAAGTACAAAAAAAGTAATTACCTTAGAACGATCAATTAAAAATCACATCTTTATTTTCTTAACTACACAGATTCGAGAATATTTCATGGCCCTGAATCCCCCGAGAACAGAAAAACCCAGAGTGACCTATCACTTCTACACAAAATTGAAAACAACTGTTTTGATGCTTCCCAAATACAAAGTATGTAACATACAAATACATGTGCCAGGTAGAACAAGCAAACGCTCAAAATTATTTCATATACCACACTGTATGTAGTAGTAATAATGAATTATTTCGTGATCTCCACTCATTTGTAAGAAGTAAATATAATACAAGGTTTTATGATACTGATATATTCAATAACATCGGATCGAGTGGTGAGGATGGCAGCGGATAGGGAGATAACAAATGGCAGACTCCCTGGAAGACCACCCAAACGATGGAAGGATAGCTGGACGTCCACTTCACAAGAGCAGGCTCCGAGAATAACAGGACACAGTCCTAACTAAAGCAGAAGAAGAAGAAGATATATTCAATAACACATATCTGCAATTTCGCAGGAGTATATCGGCAATGACGCATTGATACGAGGCATAGAATACCTATCTCCTATCCCTCCCCACTCCCCCCAATACCTACATATCCCACTATCATTTGTATGTTTATAGTTTAAAATTACTTATGGTCTTCGTGTCTTCATTTTTTTTTTATTTTATATATATTTTGTTTCAATTTCTCACATCTTAATTTCAAACTTAATATACTATTTATGTACATGTGTATTAGTAATTTTATTTTTATATTATGTATAATTGTAATATATGATGATGAGGGAACTATTTTGGTTAATATTTAACATTCATTGTTATCTTTTGTAATTTTCAAATTGCTGTATGTTTCTTTGTGCTTAAATAAATACTCATATGATATCTATAATAGTTTCTTATATAATGTTTGATAAGCATTGCGCATATTAATATGTATATCATTTTCGAAAAAATGTTTTGATTTTTCCTTAGATATGAAAGAATATTTTTTGGAGAATGCTAATTTTCATTCAAATGTCGGTTTGAATACTCGTGTTAGTACATTTGTAATATAAATTGTTAAATATTTCAAAATGACACAAAGCTCAACAAATTTAATTTGTCATATTTTTATTTTAAAATTGGTGTAAAGGCACATCGCTTTACTAAAATGGCATTAAATAATTATCAAGTCTTCAAAATAAAATAATTAAATCAAAAATAACAAATACATTTCATGTAAATGCTGAAAAGTTTGAATTATTTGTGGTGACATGGTAGTAAGGATAGAGAGAAGTGGAAAGCGAAATTTCTGCAAACCAATCCGCAGGATTGAGACTTTTGATGATGGTAGTAAAGAGTAATGCGTTGGCCACAACCCACTCGTTTAAAACTATGTAAAAGATGAGTTTGAGAATTAAAAGAATGCTCACTCTCAATTTAGTGCTTCGCAAAGTTCGAAGTGTTTTTTTTTAAAAGGAAACACGCAAGATTTCCTTTCAGGCGTGTATTTAAAGTTCTACTCGTTTGGTATATTTTTATATTTATTTTTAATCACAGCATATACACAATGACAAAAATTAGTAGAGAACTGCTACCCAACTAGGAAATCCTATTCTAGGGCTAGCAGTTTACAATTTTTAGTGACAATATAAGCAATTATGAACCACGTGATTGTTCCCGTTCCACGTTAAATATGCACACAATCTCAATATTCTGCACTCACATTCATCACCTCAACAAAAATATTATGGGCTCACACAAAATAGATCAATCAGGACCTATTGTCCGCCACCTGTCATAAATCCAATCTCTGATGCTATTTTAATTTCAGAATCATAGAACTGAGTTCAGAATCATACGTTGGTGTACTTAATGAATCACAAGTAGGTACATTGTTCATAAATGCCGACCCAATCACGTATTGCATGTAAGAGAATAAACTACAACTTAATTTTATCAATTTTAGATAATTGTCTTTGTAAAATGCGATGTTTTATTATTTTTTTCTTAAAACATTTCCAATTCCGTTTGAAGTTTTCCCAAAATAGTTTTATTTAACCCAACGACTTTTATTATTTTCTGTAAATATTTGTAAGCCCGAGGCCAAAAGATAAAAAGCTTTCTTTTTATTTTTTTATATAAAAGGGAATAACCATTCTTAAAGTGTAACCATTATTCACAACAAAATTTTTAATGACGTATATTTTTTTTATTGATACTATTTCTATTTCAAACAAGACAAAAAACAAAACAAACATACAAAAGACGATGAATCAATGAATAAAAGACTGGTAATTTATGTATAATGAGGGATGAAAAAGATAGGTACCTACCTATGTGTTTTACTAGAGAATCAATATAATTTTAATAAAGTTAAATCAATGTACATTTCGAAGGAGTTCTTTTGCACCAAATTAAACATCCAAAATATCTAGGTGTTTCTTTAGATTGCACCCATTTATTTTGCATGATATGTACCTACATGTTGAATCGATTTGTGGGAAACGCTTGAAATGATGCCATTTAGAAGCTGGCCGGATGGGGAGCTTGTACCGAAACATTGCGAACAGCGGGATCATCACTCGTATATTCTACTGCAGAATACTGCGCTTCTGTATGGTATGCTAGAGTTCATTCCAAAAAAACTGGACATCCATCGTAACTCCACAATGAGAACTATATCGCACTCTCTCATCTTCATAGAGATGCCTCTACAGTGAGAATGGACTGGAGCGAAGAGCAACACCTCCCTTCTGAATTCGGCACTAAAGAATACTCCACTAAAATTCGACTGAAACTAAGGAAGCCCATTTGGTCCAGACCGCTGGTCCTGGAAAATGGATAGTGGATTTTGTTGTGCAACAGGCGTGGCGGACTAAATGAGGAAATGGGTACACCTAAAATATCTACATCTACAGTCACAGACCCATCCAATAGAGTCGCCGGTTTTTGGCTGGAGCGCTGGGAATGGGTAACACTAAATCAGGGTAGGATGTAGCAGAAGAGTAGCGGACCGCCATAAATGTGGATACATCAGCCACCGCCTATGTTACTGCGGTGCTCTTTCTCAGACCATACATCAGTAGTGGAAGAATGCCCCACATAAAGGTTCCATAGAATGTTGGAGGATTTGAATAACTTGACGACAGAAGCCAAGATATGGCTGAGAAGTATTAATGTTTTTTTGTAGCCACCGACATACTATACGCGTATGATATATACTTGAGCAACAACTACATACATTTACACTAGAATAAAAAAAATCGCGTTGCCTTTTTGTGACTTAATGTAAAATGGTTTTCCATAAATTCAGATTTCCTCATTAATTTTTTAGGTAGAGTCGGGCGATGAAATATGTATGAAGGAACTTACCCACAGTCCCAACGGAGTAGACACTGTGAAATTTTGTACCTTTTTTTATGTGCTTGTTTTTTTAGTGTGGATGAAAAAATGTTTATGCAAAATACCAATTCGCTCGAATGATGTTGAAAATCACATTTGTTTTAGTGGCGGTTATTTTGCACAACAAGAGTAGCGAAATGAATGTCAGATTCATTATGATATGCGATGACTTATAGGGTAAATTCGTTGATGCCAAATCTCTGCTAAACCTAGACAAACTAAAATGATGCTTAGAGTATACGATTTGCCATACTATGTAGGTACATACATAGCTCATTCTCTTCTTTCTGTGAAGGGGTCTAGTATGAGCGAATTTTGATATGACTTGTATTAAAAAAAATGTGATACCATTAACTAGCTTGTCACATTTTTTTGCACATACTGGATCTCCATATCTTAATTAGATATTTTGGTTTAGATAAAGTTTACTCGCGACTCCATTCGCTCCGCATGTCGATTTATTTTATATTTTTGTACTAAAAATGAATTTATTCTTTTTATATATTATCTTCTCAGCCATCTCTCCATAGCTGGATGTAGGCTTCCTTCCACTGTAATGGTTTCCGAGGCGGTGTAATCTATGTATAGATGAATTAATAATGAACTTGTTACGTAGATTCTCAATATCAAATGGTGTATTTAGACGCAAAGCATGCCTAGTGGGTACTAATTATATCATTAGAATTAGCTCAAGAAAGTCCAATATACCAACTGTTGATTATCTAAAGTAATAAAGCAATCAATATGTTAGTGTGTGTGTGTGTGTGTATGTGTGTGTGTTTGTCTCACGCCTTTTGTAAAACCAAGAGCATCTAAAAATATAATTTATGTGCGAACATGTACCAGTATACCTGATGCAGTGTCACGCTTAAAATAATGCGATTAAAATGCTGAATTTTAAAGATATTTCAATAATTATTTTTTTCATACAAAATTTTCCATGTCATATCTGTCAAAAAAGTGTACATTTTGCACGCAAATATCTGTTAGTTTAAAAGTTAGAAGTACGTATTTACACGAAAAAAATATATTTTCAAGTATAACTTAGCTTTTAAGTGAAAAACATGGTGAATATTTTGTCTAATTATAATGTTTAACTTATTTTTAAAGTAAGCATTTTGTACAAATGTACATATAACCCCGCCATTTTAATATCTTTTCATACGATATTTAATTTTCCTACCGAATGAATATGTTCTTTAAAATAATATACCTTTGAAATATATGTGATTATGTAATAATAATATGAAACACAAGACTTTATAGCAAGTTTTAAGACATATATTGTAAAAGTCTGTTAATTATTAGTAAAGGTATAGGCATAATAAAATTGCATAATTTGTATATAATATTTGATATTTCGGACAATTTTCGTTTTTGTGGCTTCGAACAAACCAATGTAGGTACCTACCTACATATCCAAAAAATGTATCGAGCCCATTTGATATTAATATTGGAATGGTTACTATGGTAACGGAAAGATTCTTATATTCAAATAAAATTTGTTATGAATCGAATTCGAATTAATTTAGAACATCATTGTAGGTAGGTACCTACATACCTAATACTTACTACTTAAAAACCAAGAATATACTGATTTTGTATAGGAAAATTATTAAACTATTTTAGGTTAACTACAATACACATTCAATATACCTACAAACTATTTCCTATAGTGAAATTCTTCTTTTTTCTATGTAGACCTTTGGGTGATTTTTTCTAAAAACTATTTCTTGGGGTTTAAATCTTCTTCCTCTTCTTTTGTGAAGTCATTTGGGACAGTTCATAAATAAACTATTTCCTATAGTCTAATTTTTCTTTTTCTTTATATATGTAGACCTTGGGTGAGTTTTTATACAAACTATTTCCTATAGTCTAATTCGTCTTCTTCTTCCTTTATGTAGACCTTTTGGTTAGTTTTTAAACAAACTATTTTTAAACAAACTATCCTTTAGTCTAATTCTTCGTTTTCTTATTTTATGTAGATGTTGGGTGAATTTTATATAAAATATTTCCTTTAGTTCAATTCATCTTCTTCTTCTTTTATGAAGACATTTTGGTCAGTTTTTTATATAATACATTTCCTAATGTGTAATTCTTCTATTTCATCTTCTATGTAGACCATTGGGTCAGTTTTTATTACAAACTATTTGTTATAGTTTTATACTTCTACTTCTTTTTTTATTTAGTCTTTTGGATTAGTTTTATGTCTAATAGTCTATTGTAACGAAATATTATAAACAACATGCATACTTGATGAAAATACATAAAAACGAATGGGATGTGACCAACACTAGAATCTTCTCATTACTTTTGTTCAATCAAATTTACACCATTTATTATATCATCATATATTGCTTAATTTTCAATAACTACACATTTCATTTTGATGACAATATATAAAAAATCGGGGTTGTGGCCATTGCTGGATCTTCACAACGTTTATATTCATATTAAAATCTATTTAACATAGCTTAAGTCTTCTTCTTCTGTAATGTAGACTTATGTGTCAGTTTTAAGTCTATCAGTTTTATTGTGCAAAACTATAATAAACTATATGCACACTTGACGAAAAATATAAAAACGAATGGGATGGGACCAACACTAGAATATTTTCAGTACTTTTGTTTAATCAATTTTTAAACCATTTCCCATCATCCAAAATTACTAAATATTTAAAACACATTATTTGCGTTCGATGACAATATATAAAAATAGGGGTTGTGGCCAAATCCAAACTCTTTACGACGTTGTCTTTTTATAATAAGTCATATTAAAAATCATTTCCCATAGTCCATGCGTGCAGAAATTGTATGTGCTTATATATAAAAGCAAATGGATTGTGGCCATCACTTTAAGATTTTACACCGCTTAAACTCAATTAAATTTCAAACTACTTTTCATACTACGGTTAAAAAAAATTATGTGTGACAATATTATTTAGGTATATAAACGATTGCTTATTCCTTCACTAATTTACATTCTTGGCCAACGGCGGGACATAAAAGCTAGTTTTAAATAAACAAGTTAAATCACAAATCGTTCTTCTGCATGACAGCTTTGATAAATTTAGTACACTCATAAGGAAATCATTATTTAATTTTCCTTAAGAAATGAATAGTTTGTAATTTACAAAAAGTGATTTATATAAGGTTTTAAATGTACCAATAGATCTGAATTTTTTTACTGTTCTTAAAATATATCCAAGCCATTTTAAAGCTTTAATAGTTATTTCAGTTATGTGCAAAACAAATGTAAGCCTCTTATCAAACAATATGCGGAGATATTTTATTAATGTTACTTTAGTTAAGTTAAAGGTGTTAATTGTGATATGAAATGTATGCTTGTTTTATTTCTACAGAATCTGATGAATTGATATTTAGTAATGGTTTAGATATAAAGAATTCAATGCACACCACCCCAGTTAAAGGTTAAGATTCAGATGTAAAGCCACGCAATCATTTGAGTTCTTTATAGTTTTGTGAATTTGCAAAGTCATCTGCAAGAAGTAAAAAAATACATCATGGAAAATATAGATAATATCGTTAACAAGGAAAATAAATAATACTAGAGCTAAGTGAGAACCTTGTGGAACACCACTAAACTTGGTGCAATGAATTGAGTATAGATACTGGCATATATTTTGATAGAGAGTTTACGTGACAATAAATAACTGGAGAGCCAATTCAAAATATTCCTTCCAATTCCAAAAGAATAATTCTTTTTGATTCTTTTGGGGTTGGAAACCTTGTCGAATGCTTTACTGAAATCTGCGAACATAGCATCAACTTGACATTTTGAATGTAAACTTTTTTAAATATAATTTTCGTGTATGAGTCAGTTTGTTAACGTTGATCTATCATTGATGAAACTATGTTGGTATGGATAAATGGCCTTTTTTGCTTCAACCACAAATTTTGAGAAAAAAACCAACTCTAACAACTTATAGGAAACCATAGGAAAAGTTGATTGTATACTGATTATATAATTGGTCGCATCGGTTATCAGTTTTCTTGTGGTTCTCGGTCGCATGAAGGATTTTCAATTTGCAAATAATTTTTGTGAATTTTTGAAATTAATACTCATGTGGAACTGCCAGTGTGAGGTGCATAGTATTAAATCCCTATAGAGAATATTGAAGTTTGTAATTGCTGTGTGTTGGTTGGAAATTCGTCATTATTCACAACGTTACCCAGGCCCGCGTTACTAATTTAATAGACAAATATTAAAACTTACTATGGTAATGTTTTCATATTCACAACCCGATTTTAGTTCGAAAACCTCAGATTTTTGGAAGGCATTTTCATCCAAAACCTAATTAAGATAAATAATTTTAAAGTTCATATATATTTGAGTATGGAAAACTCAATTAAAATTGTTTTTTAAATTTTATTTTTTTAATACTGAAACGTTTATCTGAAAAATAATGAAAGAAATAAGAAACGATATTTAATCAATTTGAGGAAAATAATATACAAATATACAGGAAAATCATTGAATATTTATTTTACTAGGGTATCTACACTTTTTATTTTTATTTTAATAATTACTTTCCGGATAAATGAAAAATTACAGGTGTCTACAAACTGTCGATTTGTTCAAGAGAATTTTATTCTATTGACAAATCGACAAAGATACGCGAGATTTGTATGCAGGGTCTATATTTTTCACGGTTTTTCCAATTTTGATGTCAAAAACATTGAAGCGAAGTATATATGGATTTACTTAGAATTCGGAGTAGAACATACAGTATGTCCGTATGTCCCCCTCCTTATAACTTTAGATCCACTCAATTTACAGAGACTAAATTTTCAGAATATATTTTATCGGCCTATAACTATTAGGCCTTTAAAACTTTTATACTCAGGATTTTGAATTTTTCTTTCAGTCAGGATTTATCAACTTTAAAAATTTTCCTTTAATTTTCCATATCTATATATCAAAAATCATATGAGCTAGAACACTGAAAATTGGTATAAATATAAACAAAAACAAAATCTTAAATTTAAATTTTCAATAATTAATAAGGATAATAAAAGATGCTGAGAAACCAAAGAAAGCCAGTAAATGAATACACTCAGACGACTAAGATAGCAGTAGAAGATTGGGAAAGATTCTTTGAGGAACTCTACGTAAACAACAATATATCGGAGACACAAGAAATTGAGGTAATATCCAATGAAGCCCTTGATCTGAAACACATTAAAAAACTTAAAAAATAGAAAGACTCCTGACATTGACAATATTCACAACGAACTTATTAAGTATGGCGGCACCAACATGAATAACTAAACACAGACACTTATAATATATATAACTTATAATATAAGATCATAACCGCATGTAAAGTTCCCGAGGAATGGAAGACAAGCATAACAGTACCCAATATTTAGAAAAGGCCAGAAGAACAACCCTGAAAAAAACAGAGGCATCTCATTACTTAGCTCGATGCTTAAACTACTAAGAAGTATCTTCAGAACTAAACTCGAAGAAAAGATCGTAAATCGAGAGGAACAACAAGGTTTCAAGGTTTTTTGTAACGATCGTAAGAGATGGAACGATCTTTGGATGAATGATTCAATCGTTAAGGGTAAAAGGTACAAATTAATTCAGGAGCATATACCCCGTAAACCATGGTTTCATAGATCAAAATTCAACAGATCGGTGATATCTATGATCTGCAGGATGCGATTTGGTCACTGCAGACTCAATGCGCATCTCTATAAAATTGGAATCGTCCAGAACCCATACTGCGAGTGCGGTCTGGACGAGGAAACACTAAACCATGTGTTTCTAGGGTGTCCTATTAGGGACGCTTACGACACATATCAACAAATTGCTTCTCAACTACCAATAAGTATAGAGTCGTTATTGAGCTCAGCTTCGGAATCTACTAAAGCGATCCTCTTAAAATCACTTAAGACCAACTTTGTAATTTTATAATTCTTATGTATTTGTTAATTTTATATTTTTATTTGAGTGCCATGTCTGAGTTTGTTTTTCTGTCTTAATATAAGAAGAAAAAGAAGACTCTGAAGACGATGAAGAAGTTGAATATTCTGATTATGAAAATAACATAATTATTTCAGTGTGCATTTACATATACCTAATAGGTATGAGTATATATTCAAAATAATACATTTTGAAAAGTTGGAAGGTTGATTAACGTTGATTATTCTGTTTTTAATATGGGCTTACGTATCTCGTTATAATATTATTTATACAAGATCATAAATTAATGTGGATATTATTATAAGTGTATGAATTTACATATTTGATGAACATGGGTGTTGAGAATTAGCGTCATATACCTAGATATTTGTTCTGTAGATTTACTCTTATTTATAAAACGAAGAAAATATGACAAAGTATTACTTAAATATACTTTTAAATTTAGTTCACAATTGACGAGCGCCTATACGGCCTTGGTGCCTTGTTATATTGCGCATGCGCAGACATTTTATCGGTATAAACTTTGGTGCAGTTTTTAAAATTGATGTGTTGGTAAATGGAAATTTATTTTAACATAAAAAAACATAGTTGTAAGAGAAACAACATACAGCAATGAATATGTGTTTTCCAATTCAAAATAGGATCGGAAGTGAGTATATTAAAATAGAATGTGGGATCGAAAGAAAACTTGTGAATAAAAAGAAAAAAAAATAGCTAAAGATAGTTTGACAACTTGATTGACAAAAATATGAGTGATAAAGGTCTGACAATGCAAGTACACAAGACTGATAAAACAGGAATGAGATGCAAGGGTCGGCTATGAAAGAAGTCGAGAGGATATGTTCGGCAATATACATAATAAAAGATAATGTATTAGTGAAGCGACGTTTATCATGAGAGATGAGTATGGCAATCTGTCTGCCTACCCAAATAGGGAAATTGCGCGTTATGTGTACCTACGTTTGTACGTAAATTTGTAGTGAGCCTAAATTTAAACAAATATATTTAACATGTTTTTTTTGTATAAAATATTTACGGTAATTGTGAAGCAATAAGCTGACCTATCAAGAAAATCGTTTTGTATTTTTATATTGTTTATTTGTTACGATATAAATTAAGAATGATTAAAAAATATCACATACAATAATTTAAAAAAATAACATTAGCGTAAATTAAATACTATGCCATAAAAATACCTAATTGCCTACAAACCTCACTAAAACACTGCTACCACAAAACACATCGTCACAAAAATACAAAAAACACATAACAGAATGGATATATAACACCGGTTCAGAACAAATCAATAACATAATTACACCCAATCAAATATAATTAAACTTCACATTTTTTTCTCAATAATTATTAAAAGTATAATTTAATTCAAGAACTCTATACATAATGTACTATCTATGTCGCACAACTGTTCGAATGAACACCTCGGCAAAGGACTTTCTAGTGAAGTTTTCATCGTTCCCTAGCAATTAGGTACAATACTAGTCAATAAATAACACACATATAATGTACACACGCACTTAACTTCTAGCTCTAGTATGTAATTGAATTTGTTACTCCCTCATTGTATTTAATAATAAAAAAAAATAAATGAATAAATTAGCAAGATTTTAAACAATTTCTGTCCCCTCCGTTTCTTCAGTTCCTCCCTCTGTTCTCTACAGTCTAAAATAATGGACTTTGGGAAGTGGTTTGAAGTAAATACAAACATGATTTGATTGATTTTCGTTTGGCCTCTGTACAGTCATCCTCTTCACCCACACGGGCAGCGTCCAAAATTACGAAAAAGAGTTTAATGAGTTTTTTTAAAATATTTTATCGGAAGCAATTATATATTAAAACGAGTGGGTTGTGGCCAACACTAAACTCCTCACTAACTTTTTGAATGGAAAATTTTCATTTTTTTCATGAAATAACTTTGTTATTATTTTTTAAATTAAATATTTTATAATGAGATCTTGATAATTCCTGTGAAAGTGATATGTCTTTTTACTTACAATATAAATCACGTACAAACCTTTTTTTACGCACACTATAGTTACCCTACCCTTACTAACACGTAACTTCACAGTGCATTAGGCGGTTTTAATATATCATGTTTTCAGTCACTAGATTTAGCGTTATATGTCCTCTTAATGATTGATTACAAATTGCAAATATATTATTAAGCCATTGTGCAGTACAAACGACAATATATAATAATTTCTACTACTGGACGTTTGGATCAATAGACTAATAATATCGGTTGGTGTATTGGTACATACGTACGTGTTGTTAATGCATTATATTATCTAGTAACCATAAATTACAATGATTTATGATCTATTGCATACAGCTGAATGCTTTTAATATCATGTGTAAATTTAAACTTTGGTATCTCATAATACGAGTAGGTACTTCAAACATCCACATTTTACCATACTTTTATTTTTGTTTACGTTTTTATTTCTTTAACGTATTTGGCAGAAATGAAATAGAAATTATTTTAAAAAATGTTTTACAGAAAATTCATAAATTTCTTGCTGGAAGTTTCAAACTTATACTTAAAACAAAGGAATTGACCAACAGTAAAATTCTCTGTGGTATAACGAACTTTTATAAATGGATGTTTCAATTTGTATTGTTTGATCTCAATTGTTTTACCAGAAATTCTTTCTTCTACTCCTCGGCCTTCTTCTTTACACTTCTGGATCTAAAGACTTATATTTGTATATACTAGTTGCATGTAACACATGAGATCCAACTGTCGATATCGATAGTATGTATAATTGAAGAATACGTTCAAAATTTTAACTTAAAGATACTCTGTTTTCTATATAAAATATGTAGGTCAAGATAGGATAGTATGGAGGTCAGTCTTTTTTTCTTACCCAGAATATGAAAACAGGATGATGGTATGTATGTATGTATGTTTGGAGATAAAGTATCAAACTATTGAGTCCCCGTAGATATTGTGTAGTGTATACTGCTTTACAAATTGTATGAAACGATGTCGTCACTAAATTTAATTTTTATAAAAATTGTTAAAAAAAGTTTGATGTACAATGCTGATATTTTTTAAAGCAAATTAAATTAAATGTTGGGTTGTTTTGGCTTTTATCGATATTTTTAAAAGCTTTGGTAATATAGGCAGTTAAATACCTAAATTTATCATAAAAAAATTAAAAAATGTTTGATTGTTTATTGAAAAAACAAATTTGAGAATGTATTCGTCTATATTCGTCTGTATTCGTCGAGACTGTATTCGTCTATATTCGTCTATATACAAATTTTCAGGGGTTCTAGCTTATATGGTTTGTGAGATATATGGAAAAATTAAAAAAATATATTAAGTAAAAATTAAAAAGTTGATAACCCCTGACAGAAACAATTCAAAATTCTGAGTATAAAAGTTTTGTAGTCCTATATATCAAAAGTAATAAGGGGGGGAGGGGGGCGACACACAGGCACACAAAAACACACAAAATATTCTACTTCAAATTCTGAATTTATCCATATACATATTATATCGAACACATATGCTACGATGCCTCAAAATTGGTGCTTTTGGCATGCAAAAAGTCCACTACACCATACAAAATATTCACAAAACCTTCACATACGCGTCTTGGCTTTAAACTGGAATAGACCTCCATTTCATACCATCATCAATAAGTTCTCATTGGAAAAATATTGATAAAACGTTTCATAGGTATATTTACAGTTCTGATCATTAATTTACAATATTTTCTTTAATGCACTTCATAACTTGTTTCCTGGACTATAAAGTGTGCTTGATGGTCTTCAAGATTCGCGTATCTTGGCTTTGCTCTGATATACTTGAAGCGCAAAGTCTTTCGGTAAATTATTCAAGACTACCTTGTTCACATGAGCTACACCACTTATTCTGAACGTTGCCTTTTTCGGTGAGATAAGACCAGAGTGTGGACATACACGCATTTGATGTGCTTCGAAAGAATTTAGTGCTGAAACCCATTCGTTTTTGTATATCGTTATAGAAAGCAAGTGTGAATGCAAAATTTCAGCAATATTATTAGTTGTTGGGTCCTTCAGTCCTTGAATGAATTCCGTGAACATCGTTTTCAAAAAAAATCCTATTGATAATAAAAAAAATGAAAATCTAGATGTTTCATAAATAAATAAAGTAAAAACTTTTAAAAATCCTTTGTTCTCGCCTATGACATGAATACGTACAAAGAAAAAATACATAGTTTAAATATACATAGTTGTTAATTACCTACATATTACACTAAAATAACGAGGATTTGAACGTAACCATGGCAATGAAAATCAACAAAATGTATGGGACATATTTGGCAAAAATTGCGACTTTTAAACATAAAATTATAATTAAACGAAATAATAACCACGTTTTTCACTGAATCTCTTTATACGTATTTATATTTTTATTCGTATTAATTTTACGTGTACTTCTGATATTTAAATAAAGAAATTTTTTTATTCATGAAAAATTACAATTTTTGACATTGCATTCGTTGAAAGTTTTAGTGAAAATTGTTGAAAAAATGATAAATAAAACATTAAAAAGTAGATTTTTTATTTGTCTAGTTTAGTCAGTGGTCGTAAAGGAAGCTATATGCAGAATATTTAACCTTCATTATTTTATAGTTTATGTTTGATGATGACACAAAAAATGTTAATACCCACATATATATACATATTATATTAGTCACTTAAATAGTATGGTGGGGTTTATTTGTACAATTAGTTATACTGAATAATTGTTTATTTTCTAAATTGTCCATAGTGATCCTGTGATACCAGTTCTACAATCCCTTGACGTCTTGCTGATGAAAGAGCCAAACCACAAGGCCAATTTTTACCGTACAACTATGATGGATACTTTGCCGTATATTCCTAGAGTAAGTATATTATATTTATATTTTTCTAGTCACAATATTTGAATACTAGTTGCTGGCGTCCAATGGAATTAATCAATATTATATTGCAGCGAATTATGCCATTTTAATTTTCTTGGATATTTTGCAATCATTTGAAAACACCGTTTTAAGTTATGATGCGATTGATTTGCATAGTATCATGTTGAATATTCAATTGCTAATAATGAAAAGAATGTGTTTTTATTATTCAATGCTGATATTTTGTTGTGTAATTTGAATATTCAAATATTCAATTTCAATACGATTTTTTCTCGTTTCTTTAAATAAACAAATTCATATTTTGATTGAACAAATACAATTTTCTATTTTTAATTGATGGCGAAATATATTTTTTTAAAGTATGCAAACAAAAATTGATATAGGTACATTTGCAATATTTAATGGGAACATTGTAATATTTAAAACATAAAATCCTGTTCATTATTGTATCTGGCCGGAAGGAATGTACACTATTCATCTATATTTTTATGCCATTAAAACAAAATAGGTTCAAAATATGTTTTAGGAGAGTAAAATAGGTAGTATGTACCTACTTTAAATCGTTGATTCGAGAGAATAGAATAATAAGTATTTTTTCCATATATCTATATAAATAAAACAAATTCGGGTTAGTTAGACTATTTATAACTCAAGAACAGCTGAATCAATTGTAATGATCTCTTATTTGTTGGATTCTTCTCCGCCCTGGATAACATAAGGACTATAAAAATATTGGAAAAATTAACGAAAAAAAAACATATACCTAAATAAACTGTACGCCTGGTACCTTTTATACAAACAATATAACTTATGAAATCTAAATAAACGAATCATAAATCGAATTTAAAACTTCAGGGTAGGTAGGCTACCTACTTAACAATCATTGATAAATTTAGAATAGAAACTCGAGGTAGATACCTAATAATATTGATTTAATGAGCATTATTATTTAAATAATTTAAAAATGGAATTTATTCTACGAACAATTATTGAATAACAAAACATATGGATTAATGAAAATTTTGTCATCATGCTTGGGGTTGGGTTTTGAGCTGTCAGATATAGGAAAATAATGTATTCATTATTACAGATTTTTGCATTTTTATATTATTATTATATCCTTATAAACAATTGAACTTAATATTTTTTTTGTATTAATTTTTAAATTGATAAAATCCTAAATAAGGTTTAGCTAAAAGTTAACACGACATACATTGACTGAGGCGGTACGAAGTTCGCCGGGTCAGCTAGTTATATATAAACTAAATTATGTTTTCACTATTTTTGTACTAATGGATCTTTCTTTACATATAAAACTTTTCTTGAAATAAAGCTAATGTGGGAGACGTTATAGAATACATCTGTAACGCGACGTCCTACGTAGGCGATTCAAAGCGAATGCAAAGCGGCGCGGCGCGGCGCGAAAATATTAAACAGTCGGTAACTATGGTAGTGTCCTACGTTAAAGACCGCGAGTTGGTTTCGATGCGGCGCGGCGCGATTCGAAGCAAACGCGATCAGTTGGTTTGATATTTTCGCGCGAATTGATAGCGGCGCCATTGTTTTTTGACATGTCAGAAACAGAAATTTTAATTTCTGTCCATGAACGTCCCATATTATGGGACAAATTATTATCGAACCGCGAATTTTAGGATTTGGCAAAAATAAATGGGACTACAAGTTAACACATTTATTTATTATTGCTATTTTACAATAGGATGTTGTTCAAAACACACAAAGTTTTCTCTCGCTTGCATGAATGTCAAATTTTGATATGTTTCCCGGAAAGATGTAAATTCAGTCTCATTTATTAATTCAAGATCACGTAATTCTTCATACAAATCGTGAAATCCCCCATAAATATGCCTCTCTAAGTACACAATATTAGTTTCACTTCTCTGCCGTACATACATACTTCTTGAGTATTTTATATTTCGTACATCCATGACAGTAGCTGGCGGCAGAGGGAACGATTCGTGCACACGTAGGACAGAGCCGCCGCGTTGCACCGCATCGCATTGAATTCGCTTGTATCCGCACCGCATCGCTTCGCAATCGCGTACGCTTTGAATCGCCTACGTAGGACGTAGCGTAAGTCTCATTTGAAATATTTCCATTTGATCGTATAAAGAGTTCAATTCAAATTACGAAATCAATTTTCAGCATTGGTAAATTATTTAAAAAAAAACATAGAATAATATAGTTATTATTATTCTATGAAAAAAACTTAATGTTTAGGAGAAGGCCACGATTCCAATTGCATACACCTCTACTTTCCATTATCGAAATTTAAATGTTGTGTTTTATAGAATTAAAATAAAAGCAGTTTCTAGTCTAACTCTGATTAAATACAAAATCTTTTATTGACTTTGTGATCCAATAAGGCTTACTTGACTTTGCTGGAAATAAAATGTATTCAAATTTATGTCGAGAAAGCTCTCTTATCACCTTTTGGCTTTTTGGAAACGTAGGTAATTTTCCCTATCAGTTGTAGGTACATTTCGGCTCGAAGGACCAAGTTATCGAGTTTTGAATCGGGGTAGGTTACCGTCAATTCCGCTTTGAAAATTCGATATAAAAGGATTTTTGTCGTTGAAATGTGGTGATAATTTAAAACAGATGGCTATTGACGAGCAGACCAGTAAAACAATTTGAACCTTCATCAAATTTTATCACTTTTAATGGCATTGACATTGATTGGGTTTATTCTGGCATGCTGTATCACAATGTTTAAAGATAGATAATAGAAGTTTTTTTGGTTTGCGCGTCTATAAAAATTATAGGTGGTTTGTGCAATTTGAACAAAGGAACAGTCAACGATGGATGGATGTAATGAGTAGCAGGTCACTCCAAAAAGGAATAGAATGACCATATGTTTTGAAAGGTAAGAATAAAGGAAGCCCCATGAATTTTTGTTAAGGTAGAAGTGTGCAGCGCTAAACCAACAACAGGAGGGGCATGACATTATGGTATTTCATACTCTTTACGTAAACTTTAAGTTCCATAAAATCTCCTGAGGTTTGCAAAATCAAACGCATCAGTAAATAACGAATATGCGGTTGTAAACATTAATGAAACGGATAGTTTTGGTTTGAATTAAGCAATATACACGTACATAATTAGTGTTGATATTTCGTAAATCTCTTTGAAATCACAGACGATTATAATATGAAAGAGCAAACACAATTAACCGAGCAAACCCCACTGTTGATAAATGCATTTGACAAACGTTTGATTCACGAATTTACTGTGAATAGGTTACCTACGTGAAATGGGTTATTTGATTGAATACGTCACACAACATTCTATTCAAACAAAGATTTTATTTTATTTATTTATTTAACACCGTGTTTTTTAATAATATTACAAATAAATTTACAATTAAAATAATGATTTACTATGGTAAAATTTTCGCATTACTTCATCAAAAAGATGAAGTAGTACCTTGTGCTTGATGAGGGAATCATTTGAGATTAGATAATAGGTACATTTAATTACATAGTTATACAACGGTGAAAACATAATCAAATAAACAAATATACATAAAAAGATAGATGAAATGTTTTATAGATGAAATGTTTTATTAAAAAATCTAGTTACATCATTGTAAAACAAAGCTTATCTTAAACAATACTAAGAGTGTTATTTTGAAAATGCAATGATGGTACGGACATGGGCGTCCGTACCATTGGCAAAATTTTCAAATAAATCAATTAATGCGGTCTGTATCTCGAAAAATTTTCAGGATCATTTACCACTAATTCAAATCAAGAAATTCCCTCTAAGAAAACATCATTAGTAATAGTTAGATACTAGGTACTAACTAGTAACAAAAAAATACTTGAAATATAAAAAAAAAATTCTTTCTTTAAGATGACATTTTTTCTTGAAATACAAATATAATCTGTTTACCTGGAAATTGGGGATTTAAATATTCTGTAAAGGATGAAATATTTTATTGGTTAGGTAGGTGTACATATTACAATGGTTTCCATTGTATAACGATTTGCCAGTGTGTGAAGGAAGCATCTGGTCTTGCCGATTTTCGTCGCCTAGGTATTGGATACAAAGAGGAAAAATTCTTTTAAGATATTGGAATATTTTCTTGTTTGTTGTTTTTTTTTTTTGTATAAGACATAATATGTAAATTTGTTTTTTTTTCATCTTATTTATACTAGATACAAGAAACTATACATCTAAATAAAATATACATACATAGAATATATATAATAAGTGTGATATATTTAAAATCAAAGCAATGCGATATATATATTTTTTTTAATATATTCTATGAAGAGACTCTCTCTCGTATTCAAAATCTGTTTCCGCTCTCTTTTTGTCGACAATCGGGCGTTTGCTTATTTATATTATGATTATTCAGACGGTTAATTGTTGTACTTGCGTATTGCAGTTGGAGTTTTCCATTTGGATGTATCAATTGTGTTGTGTATTAGATAATAACTTTGTTTGTTTCAGAAACTGTGGTGGCAGCACGTTTGGCCGAGTCTTCAACAAGAAATAAACATGGGCGAGGTACTAGCTGCAGTCTTGATGCCGGTCATGTACATGGTAAAGGAGTCTTCGATGGAGGAGTACGAGATCTATATGGTGCCGACACTCAAGTATGATCAATCAAAGTCTATATACTCCACGGATTCGTAGTATTATTGTCTAGTTCCACGAATACTGATACGGACCTCAATTGTCGTAATACAAATAAAAAAAAATAGAAATCCATTTCTTTGTTCGTATCGGCGTCCGTGATATTGGACCGATAATAATTATTGCCGAACTCAAGAACGATTTGATGTGTTTTGCGCATGCTATCGTTTATTTGTAAATTGTTAAGTGTGACATAATAAAATAATTCATTAGATGGATACAAAAGATTCGTACAAGATCCGCTAAAGAAATAACGGATACTGATCTTTTTCTGGTACATTTCTCGTTTTTATATATTTCATGTTTCAACTGTTGCCCTCTTGATAGATCGCAGTATTTAAATATTTCAGACGGTTTCATTTCACAGAGCATCCAACATTCATTGTCGTTTGCAGCTGGAATGCATTATTTTTGGATCTGTTAGTGCTAAATGCAATTGTTCAACATTAAGGAAATATGTAGATCCATTCAACTCCAAAGAGATTACATGTCAAATTACGTGTATATTTTTCCTTTTTAGAATGTACATATTATTGGATCTTTTACTCTTTTCCACGTTATTATATGTAGTATTCTTTAGGAACCATGTATCTTTATTTTTAATCGGTTATGATATTATAGAACTAATCAATACCTAGTGATGAGCATATGAAAGACCGGTTCGGTCTTGGTCTTAATCATAAATCCTCGGTAATTGTCTTGGTTTCACATTTACAAATGTGGTCATGGTCTTGCATACTTGGTCTATGACTTGCATAGGTACCCAGTTTTGGTCTTGGTCTTTCAGGTCTTTCAAATTTCATATATTTTTTTATCTTTTTGTTAAAATTCAGTAATTACAAAGAAATATTACAAAAAAACACCAATTTATAATATCATGTATAAAGTGGGAGCTTACTTTTTTATTTAAAAAATAAATCTAGCGAGACCCAGGCTGCAAGACATTACTACTAAACAATCAGTTTATTGATCAAATCTCATTTAGTTTCTGCAATAATTGGTGTTTTTCACTATATTTGAATTTTAGCTAAATATAATATGTCGTCCTGTAAATTAAACCAAATTGTGTGGAATACAAATTAAATATTCGATAAATATTTAATTAAATTAAATATTTATCGAAAAATGTATTCAAAATAAAATATAAAAATTCGTGGCGAAGGTAAATATATGTTGTTACTACTTTCTATTCCTGGCGGAGCACATTTATTTAATGCATCTCCAATCTGGGGGGGCACGTTTGGTCAACCGTCGAAATTAAAACCATCTATATTTACCCATATCATGGATATAATAATTATCATATGGAGTTCAATAATACGTTAGGTTTTTATAGAACTCCATATGATAATTGGAAATCATGAGGGTTTTGATTTCGACGGTTGACCAGACTTACCCACCAGTATTTGTTAAAAAATATATTGACATTTTTAGTCTCTTAAGAATGGTGAATAAGTATTGTATGCCTATTAAAAAATACGTGTCAGAAATACAAAAATAAAACAAACAATTATAACATATGAATAAAAGAGCTGTGATAAACTTAGTTTAGTAAAAGAACGATTTTACGTTTTATGGTATGCAATAAAAAGGACATTTCATATTTCCTGCCTTCCGATAACATAGACATAATATATGTAATAACAATCGACTATAACATGCGTCCATCATTTATGTTTTACATTTTGAGGAAAATACAGATGTTACCGTTAATGCAATAATATGATTAATGTTGAAAACATGAATTTAGAATTGTAAAGCAAATTATATCATACCATCACTTGCTCCCCAAATGGGGACTGTAATCGGCACTTTCGTATAATGCTATAAGATGCGTAGAATAAAAAAATACCAATCGAGCCATTATATTAGCAATATCGACATTATGGTGCAAATAGAACGATCGACGAATGTGAATAGAAAATTCATACTCATTGACCGCCATCGTTTTCAGATCTTTTATCCTTCCCTTTCCTTTCCGTGTCCAAAATCATCAACCTATATTGTGTCCCTCCAGTAATTTGCAGCCATAATAGCATTCTCATTCGCTTGCCACAGATCCTCCTCAGAGCACCCTCCTTCCATAAGTGGGCAGTTCAGCAGGTGTGGCATGTTCTGCGTCTCTCCACACTCACATGCCATGTCCTGGTCATCCTCTAGCATACCCCATCTGTCCAGGTTTACCTTGCACCTTCCTACACCCGTCCTTAGTCTATTCAGGGATTTCCAGGTTGCATATGGTAGTTGATGACCCGTTGGAAGTACCTATGTTGGTTCATGGAAGTTTTCACTAACTAACCCTTCCTTCCACAGCTCGACTCTTCTCTTTTCGCTGGTTGAGGTTAGTGTGGTTGTATTCCTGAGAAAACTGTTTCTAGACTTGAGTCTTGAGGGCGGGAGGATGTGACCATATAGCGGATGTCGAGAGTCATTCTGCTGTCTCATCTTTTATAATAACATCAGATAAGTGATCAAGATCAGTGGAATTAATTGAACTAATGGAAGTCGTATAATATTCAACTGTTATATTAATTATTTCTATGTCAACATTTTCAAATTATGATGTATCAATCCACATTTTTATTTGATATTTATAATTTTACTCTTTAGAACTTTGAAGTGATTCAAATCCTCAAATCATAGTGGAATAGTTTTTTCATTTAATTGCTGCACTTCTAAGTAAATGGATGTTTTCAAAGAAGTGGGACTGTATGCTGTGTCTGGGAAGAGCAGATATTCAAACACAGATGGCATTTCCGTTGAATATTAAAAATGGAATTTGAAACCAATTTTGAATTGTTATTTATAAAAAAAATCATAACTTCAGAACGACCATTCTTCTGTATCTCTTGAGAAGTATCCAAAGCTCGATGAATAAGGTTATATCGAAACGTTTAGCTATTATTTAAACCAAATTAAAATTTGTATTATATTCTAAACATGTAATTAATGTTCATAAATATTTATCCTTAAATTTATTTTAAAAATAGAACCAGCTAAAGAGCAGTTATTCGATAAAGTCAATTAATCGAGACACTTAGAATCAAAATTATTGGCATATCAACAGAGACAATAATAATTAATTTATGGCGCATTTGAAAGTCACATTAGACTGGAGTTAATTTTGTCTTCTACATAATAATATTCCGAGAAAAAGATATTTTACTATGAAGTCGAAAAATAAACATTCAACAAGAAAACCATAGAATTATAATGTATAATATATAATCTAAGAAGAAAACACTTTATGAAAGTGTTTATTCGTATGGTCGTCTGAGTCACAATATTATCACAAATAAACTCAAACAACTTTTGTAAGCGACTTAGTTGGAGCGGGGCTGGCTTTTCAAACCTTGTACCTACGTAAATTATTATATTGAACGTAAAACTAACGAAGAAATGTTGACGGAAAGACGACGATTGTTATCTCTGTCTATTGATATTGGAAATTAAAGCTTTAGTACCATTTGTTGTAACTTCGATATTCCTAAATCATTTTCACGTTAATGATTTACACAGCATACTATTATTTCTAATCGTTATGACGGCAGACAAATACAATTATGTGAAACGATTGATATTTAAATTGTACAAATTATGTAGATAGTAGTTTGATAGTTATGACAAGGTGATAGCGATGAGCAAAAGTCTTGCGAGACTTGCAAGACGAAGACCGCATGTCTCGTTGCAAGACCAAAACCAAGTTTTGTTATACCAAGAGTCTTGCGAGACTTGATGCAAGAGCTTTGCGGTTTCGCAATATTTTATTAAATGATTTATTTTCAATTAAGAGGTAAGCAATCGACTGCGTACTTTCGACATACCTTCTTCTTTCTTCTTTGTCAGGCATCTCTCCACTGCTGGATGTAGGCCTCCTCCAATGTACTCCATCTCTCTCGGTCATGTGCTTCCCCCAGCCAACCCCTTCCCGCAACCGTAATGATATCGTCCACCCATCTTTTTTGTGGTCGCCCTACCGGTCTTTTATTTTCCCAAGGTCTCCATATTAGTATTGTGGGTGTCCACCTCTCGGTACCCTGTCTTGAAACATTGCAACACGGTCTGCTATGTCAACGACTTTTGGTTGTCGTCTGATTTCTTCATTTCTTATTTTATCCCGGAGGCTCACTCCTAACATTTGCCGTTCCATAGCTCGTTGCGTACATTTCAGTTTGTATATTGTGTTGGCAGTTAGTGTCATTGTTTCCAATCCATATGTTAGCACTGGGAGGATACATGTTTCAAAGACCTTTCTTCTCAAATTTATCGGAATGTCTTTGTTTTTCAGGATGTGACCGAGTTTACCAAAGGCCGCCCAACCTTGTCAAATTCGTCTACCTAATACTATAAAAATGGAGAAATAAACGATTTCATTGGAATTATTGAATTTTACCAGAAAAAAATCGTAAAAGTTGCAAAACCTGCAAAACTAAGACCATGACTGCTTATGCATGACCAAGACCGAGACTCGATCGAGTATTTACGACCAAGACCAGGGCCATATATGTAAATACGAAACCATGACCAGGACTACTTTGGTCTTGGTCTTTCATTTGTTCATCACTACTTGGTGGTTCAAATGGTTATAACGATGACTACAACACGCGAACAAAAAAATTGCTTTGTAACTGAGAAAGCTTTAAAACAATTGTACATGAAAAAATAATGTGCAAAGGTCATTGACAACAATAATTTGTCAGTACAACCGAAAACTATGAACGAAAAAGCATTCCAACAAGAATTTAAAACCAGACTTAGTTTCAAGAACTGAAGTTGATGAACCTATATGCACGACTACTATATTTCAATATGAACTATAAATTATTATCATGAGCCAATTGGGTTTGGTAATAATTATTATAAATAAAAATATATACATCTACGGCACATTATACCAAAAATTGAAATATCAGCAATACTAAACTATCAAATTTTAAAGTATTCAGGTCTGTTGTCAAACAGTAGATTCATAAATTGCAGATTTCTCACAAAATCTTCCCTTTTTAATGAATGTTTCTGTCTACATTTTTTGTCAATAACTTAGTTATTTTTGTAGAATCGTGTGATTTAATAAGTTTTCTAGTAATTTTAATAAATTTACGATTTAGTAACATTTGGCGAAGTGGCAGTGTAGCAAGAAAAAAAAAACATCACCAAATTATTAATATTTGCAAAGATATTTAGAAATTTAATTTTCGCATCAGAGGGCACATTAAGCACGCATCATTATATTCTCAATTTGTTTTGAAATCTTTTAAGAAAAAATCTCCTTAAGTATAAATAGCGAGGATAGGGAAAAATACTTATTAAGTTACTTTGATAACGTACTAAGCTTGTATAATACTTAGACGTTTTTTTATGAACTCAAATGGCTTCTATTGAAGAGAGGTTTTCTAGAATAATAATAAAATAGCTGATGATACCTACGGAGCTCTGTATGTTTTTTTTTTTTGAAATAATCTCTGCCAGTGAATGTTCCATAAATATTTTTTCCTCAATCCAGTTCAGGGTATTTTTATTAAAAGGGCATATGTGGGAAGAATGGTTTTGTGGTATACCTACCTTATCAATAATAATGGAATATTCATACTGTACGGCTAGTAACAAAAATATTATTTTCGACAGGAAAATTTTATATGTAAAATATTATTAGGCATAGGATAGGTAGAGTTAATAAAGGAAAGTTATAAAAAGAAAGATATTCCTAAAAAAATTCAATAATACGATTTTTCTAATGTTTGTATCACACATAAATCTAAATAATTATTTTATCGTGAATAACAAGCTCTATAACAAGTACATATTTATTCGATTAATTTTGGACCAAACATAATATTTAACTTAAATTTTGAACGGGTCCTTTACTACAGCGAAACAAAACAAAAAAAATACGTTTATCATAAACAGAGTGATCATAGAAATGAAAAAAGGTGGGAATTGTAGAAGTATCATTAAAGAATTATATTTTTTTAAAGTTATTTCTTTAATATTTGTATGGATTGAGATGACGTGGACCAATTAATTAACAAAAACACATAACAGTGTGTGTATAAGATTGTGTGTGTTCAAGCAGTGGATACATTGAAAATATATTATGCATAATAAATTTGATAGATTAAATATAATCTTTCAACACTTCTTTCATATTTAGAGAATTATAAAATATTTACATCGCGTATGTTCAAGTTTTCTCAAGTTTTTCAAGTTAATAGTATGTATCTACAACAAAATGCTGGCCATACATGCAATGGTTTACTTGTTCCCATCACCTGTACAGATAAATTTCAATATGTATGTTGTAAAAGTATACAGTTATACTTATTCTTACAATAATAATGACTTTGACTCAAATTTTTAATGTAATAATAAAGGTTCATTGTACATATCAGATACAGTGAAGATAATTAAAATGAATTCACAAAGCGAGACAGACGATGATTGCATAGTTTTTTTTAATTATTTGAAGGACTCGCTTTTATGAAATCATATTTTATCACAGACATTCCCGGTAACAATATTGTTATTCCATTATAATACTTTGACCTCGACTGTCAATTAAATAATTTAAAATCAAAGAATATTCATAAGTGTCTTTTTAATACATTTAGGTACTTACCACACAATTTCTATATTTTTTGTTGTTGTTTTAAAAAAGAGGGTTGATATAAATAAATAAATGTCCAAAAAACTTAGGGAACACTTTCCATCTTCATTTTTTTTATTACAAATACCAAAAATCAACATATTTATATTTAAGTCGAGAAATAATCAGCCGAGGCTTGTAATTGGCTGTCAAATTATTATATTACATGTAACACTGTAATTTATAGCTGATGGTCTTACAAAAATTTATAATAAAAAAAAATACTAAGTTTTTACCACCTCACTAGGACAGACCTTTTCCGAGGCGGTAGACTTGTTACATATTTACAACAAAATCAGAGTAGATGAGCTATAATATCGTATGATTGTGTAACAGATGTTCCACTATGTGAGTCCTATCGTGTATGTTGTAATAAATTGACAATTTTTTGACAAAAGTTGAATACTTTATTGTAAAACCATGTGTGTATTGTACGTTTTAGTCTTGAGTTTTCTATTAAATGAGTTTTCTTCATATCTGTTGCAACTAAATTTAAGATCTTTGGAGTTAAGTATTGATAATGTCATTGTCCATATGTAGTACACTACATATGGACAATATGTTTTCGGAGTGATTATTTGATGTATGTGTCTTTTTGAGCATGAGCAAGTTAACATTTGTTTAATTAATATGCAGTTATGCAAATATTGACAATAATTTGCTGAATGTATTTTTATGTACTTTACAAAACAACTTGAAAATTTGAACGTATACCTATATTGAAAATTTTGGTAGATGAAATCTTCAAGATAAATGAAAAAAAAAACAAATCGACTCAAAGTCAATGCATTTTACACAAATGGCATAAATAAGATTGTCGATTGAACTTGTAGTATATTTTTATACAGGATACGAAGTTTCATAGAATCCCTTACATTTATAGGTCACATAATATTATACAAAAAATCACGAAGAAAATCTTTGTATAAAAAATATCTTTCTAAGGTACCCATTGATATACAAACGTAAAACAACGCGTACATATATCTTTTATGTATTCTTTATATTATAAGATGCACATTTTTTCATATAATTTCAATAAATATTCAATAATCCTACAAATGTTTTATTTCAGCATATTTGAAATTTCTGACTGATTATTTCTATGATAATTGATTTTTGTAACATTGGTCTTATATGTTTTAAAATTGATTTTCGAAATTTTTATAGATCGAAATTCTGTGGTTTTAGACAAATTTTTTCCTCGCCGAAATCTATTCAAGCTTCCGTGACTATATTGGAGAATCTTCAGTTTGTATTGGAGAAGACTCCTCGTGAAGAAATACGCTCTGAAGTTCTTCCACTTCTGTACAACGCTTTCGATAGCACCACTATACAAATACAGGTAAATATATTTTAGATGTGTACATATTTAAAGTGACCTTTTTATTTTATATATTCATGAGAGAATGTAATCTAAAAAATATAAATAAGAATTATAGTAAAAATTTAAGTAAGATGAGTGGTAGTAGCGCGGTTAGCGAGCTGGGTAAAGCGTGAGAAAATAATTTAAATAAATTTCTCCTCTACTGGGCATCGAACCCCGGACGCCAACTATCAACTGTGCCACGGCAGTTGGCACAATGTAAGATATAAATTAAACAGAAGGGGTTGCCATTGAAAGGGATGGCATTAAATTATGAAAGAAAGAATATGAAGCTTGAATCTTCGACGAGTCGTTGCAATTATGTAAAGGAAGCCATTAATGCTTGCGAGAATAGAGCAATGTGGTGTTCGGTTCTCTTAGCCCCGTCAAGAATATGGCGTGATGGTATGTTAAATTAGATATATATGTAATTTATTAAATTATTTGCACGAGCACAATATTCATAAACGTTTAGTGTTTTCTTTCGCTAGCATCTGAAAAAGCAGCATCTAAAAAATCGTTATTTTTTACGCTTTTTACTAAGCTTATAGAGAGCATCAATTGAACGATATCACCAATAAATTCTCTGATAGCTTGTTTAAGATCTCTGAATATTGTCACTACTTATATTTTATTCAATTCATAATGGCACGAATTTAATATTATGATATATACCTACTATCTTAATTCATTATGAAAATGAGGACACATTATGGAGATAATGCAGAATTAAAGATATTATAAGTCAAATGAAAGGGAATGCCTCGAGGTGGTTTGAACATATTGTAAAAATGAAAGATGAACGACTGACCAAAAAAAAAGTACATGGGTGTAAAATATGGAGTGAATAGCAGAGGCCGCCCCAGGAAGGGATGGCATGACCATGTGAATGATATTTTGAAAGAAGGAAACATAAGAAGCTCGAACAATCGACGAGTAGGTATGTATGAGACGATGAATGGTTTTAAAGAAACCAGGAATGTGTGCAAAAATAGAGGAGTATAGGCGCTTGGTTCTCTCTGCTTACCCCGTAAGGGACATTTCGTGAACGTTTGGCTTTCTTAAATTGTAATTCTTTATATCAAAAAAACATTTAATGCACACACATTGAAAGCATTGATTGGGTATAATCTTGGATTTTATGATAAAACATTATCTTTGTCACAGAGCGCTGCACTGAACACCGTGATCGACGTCTCCGACTATCTGGATGAATACGCTGTGAGGCGTATGATAATCCCCAAAACGAGGATTCTGTTTGAGAAAAATCAAGGAGATCATCGTATCGTTGCCAGTGTCCTCAAATGTATTGAGCGCACTATAGACCGCTTGGATAAAGGCCAAATAATGGACGAAGTTCTACCACTGCTCTGGGAAGTGCGACTGAACGACCCATCCATAGCTGTCCGTGTCGTCAGTAAGTAAAACTTTTATATTAATTTTGAAAATGTTGTGCGACGTATTTTTTTGCAGTTTATGTATAATATTTTAATATAAAAATTGATGACTTTTCTCTGTGTTGTATGTTTTGTTGTATGTATTATAAAATACTAGATGTAGTAGGTACTCCGTGCAAAAAGTGAGTCATGGAATATCGCGCGTTCGACGTTTTGGTTGGCAACATATTTCAGTTTTCCTTACATTTCAACACATCCTATAGATAACTCTTCTCTAAATCTTAATAAACAAAAGTTTTTTTTCGACAAATAAATCCGAAAACAATTCACATTAGTCGTTATTCTCTATAGAAAAACGAACAACGCCAACCAAACGTCAAAAATCCCCCAGAAAAATGCCTCACTTCGATTCATACAAAATTTGCTCACTACATCTAGTACATATATTAATGTAAAAATCTATGGTTTTGCCATCCCTCTACCTTCTCCTACCACCCTTTTTAGTTTCTTTATCTTTACCATTCAAATTATATGATTTTTTTCCATATTGATGTTTATCGTTTCTTCCTCTATCGAGGTACCCCTGACTGATAGGCTATTTACACCTGCGGAATAGCTGAGCGTAATAAAATTTATTTGTTTATATTACATTTATAATGATGTTTTAACACGCTCCAACTCGAAGATGAATATTCTGTATCAAAATTAATACAAATTAAAGATTACGTCATAATATATATTTACTTACCATAAAAACAATCGTGAAAAATGAGAATCTATATCATTGTTTAATACCGAAGAATTTACGTTTTTGAAATTCTAATGATTAAAATTTACATATTTATGTAAATTAACATGTATTTTTTTATATCTTGTAAATCAAATATTACAGCAATAAAAATATATTCAAAACAATAATAATACATCAGTTTTTGTGTATTCTGTGTCTTAAAGTAATCGTTTTTTATTCAAGGAAAAATATAACGTTTTAAAATTCAATATTTCTAATGTGTTTGAGGAAAACAAATAACAGAAAGATACCTTAGCGACAAGTGGTGAATATTTGATGATATATTTCTTTATTCAACCACTTAAATTGTGATCACACATGTGTTGATCATCGCTAAAGGTGTGTAAGAAAGCAAAAACCGTACCTACCCAAACTTTAGAAAGATTTTTAGAAACGGTGTTAAATTTTTTACTAAATATGAAAAACTAACTACTTGGGATTGAAACGAAACCAATTATTTAAAAAAAACTTTCAACTATCATCAATTATTTTTTAACTGTCAATATTATCTAATGATCTTAGCAGAAGTCCACATGATTATAAAATAAATATTTTCTATAAAATAAGTTTAGGAATAAAAAAATCAGAAAGAAGAAAATAATAATGTTTAGCTTTTTTAACACATAGCACACGGATTCAAAAGCGTTTTTCTCAAAATTGGTATTTTCTGAAAAATGTAAGGAGGAAAGGTCTCTATTTATTTGTATGTAGGGAAGAGGATACAAAACTTATCCTCTTCTGTGCGGGTACCACTACCCACACGTCAAGTATAAGAAACAAGGAATTATGAAAGTTATAGGTGTTACCTTTACCCTTCCAAGAGAAGTATAGCAAAGGTCGTCCGAACGCTCAGTGAAGGAACAGTCTGCTCTTTATACCTTCAGGGTTATTTATATGCGGGTGGGTTGCAAATTGAAAAACGCAAGTGTAGTGTCAATAAGAAATAAAATATATTGTTAATTTTCAAAGCATGATTAAAAGTACATTGACATTACAGTATAAAGTAAAATCTTTTACAACACAGTACCAAAGTAGATTCTTTTGAAATGTGAATTAAACTTACAAAAATTTGAGACTTTTCCAGAGGGGAAGGACACAGATTAAATTCAAGAAAGAAATTAAACAACGACGCCGGCGAGAACTGGGCGTGCCGATAGCATGAGGCAAGTCAAAGAGAAAGATGAAAATGACATACCATGTTGGAGAGATTTGGTACCTAGTAGGTCTCTGATGCACGCTCAGTCACCCGCCGAGGTCGTACGCATGTAACTAGAAAAGAAAAGAAGAACCAAGATTACATGTTTCAAAAATTAAAAAAATATATATAAAAGATATTTTCAAAGTCTCCAGAACCAAGTAAAGAGAGTTCAAAAAAAGATCTGTGGTTGTGAAGCTATGAGTAAAGATATTTGTATGAATAATTCAACAATAACTTATGTAAAGAAAGTTGATATTTATGGTTGGACAGTCCTGAGTTGCTTTATTTGTAAAAATAATTCAACAATACATTATGTAAGGAAAGTTAATAGTCATGGTTGGACAGCCCTGAGTTATTATATTTGTAAAAATAATTCAACAAAACATTATGTAATGAAAGTTAATATCCATGGTTGGACAGCCCTGAGTTATTATATTTATAAGCAAAGTCCAACACAAAAGGGCTTTCTTATACAGAGTTTTTCAATATTTAACATTTCCTAAAACATTGCCTTCAGGCCGAAGCAATAGATAAGTGTAAAGTTATTCCTTCAAGAGAAGAAAGGCGAGGCAGCTGCATGAATTGTAATTAAAAAAAAATAGTTCAATTATTTATTATAAAATAGTAAAAAATATAGACCCTCTTAAATATAGGCACAAGAGGTGCTACAAGCTTTGGCCTTGTCCCTAGTTCAATGACAATGAAAAGTGAAGAAATAAATATAGGAAACCGACCGTAATTTGTGCAGAAGAGGACCCAAGATCGAGTATCATTTTCTTTACAATGTGAAGGGGTTCAGCTCGAGTTTTGTTGGGGGACAAAGTGTATTCCGTGTTTGAAGTACGGGAGAGCCATCGATGAGGGAGACGGTCTGGTGGCTTTGGAGGCGTTTGTCCTGACATCAAGGGAGTTCAGCCTTTCGGGAGTGTCCATGGAGGTATTGATCAGCATAAGGATAGTCAACGGCGTAGCGTAGTAGTTCAGATAAGGGGGAGCTAGTTTGATGGTGTTACTTCCAGATGAAAGTGGGGATGCAACATCGTTCTTAAAAACATCGATGTTAGAAAACATCGATGTTTTTATATCAAAGCATCGATGTTAAAAAAACATCGGCAATAAGAACGATACATCGATGTATCGTCGATGTTTTTCCTATATTTTAGATAATATATTTAGGAAAATATGCCGTACAAGACCTTAGCAATATTAAAAGCATAAAAATATATAATGAATAATAAAGTAAAGTAAAATTATAAATGATAATATGGATTTTGTTTGAATAAAAATTAAAATTATATTAATGTGTTGACGAGAAAAGGTGTATGAGAGAGACATCTATGGACGAATCACGAGAGTCTCTATTCAGCAATAGCAATAATTTCTAAAGAGCGCAGGTAGAGGTCGTTAGGGCATTTCAGGTAAGTTTTAAAATTGTATATTAGATTAAAATTCTGTATTAGAGTATTAATTCGAATAGAGACAATAAGAATGGTAACTAAGGCATTTAATAATTGTTAATTATAAAATGACAACGTTACAAAAAAAATATAAGGTTGATAGATATTATTGACAATATTTGACGTAATGATTGTTAACGTCAAAGTGAGGTGAAAATAATTGTAGCATTTTGTATATGAGAATGACATATTATGATTGTTGCAATTACTGTCCGCCCCACACCCACAAATCAGTTTCCTTCTACACCGCGTCCTGATACGACTATCTTACTGAATCCGCATCTCTCCCGTAATTATACAGCTCCCTTACACTCAATATATATTTACCAATAAAATTGTTTCTCACTGAGCGCGTGTGATCAAAGTGACAAGTTGTGACCATCCAGACAAGGGAGAAGACTAGGAATAATCAAGAAAGTGAGTGTTCACTCTATATATCTTTTCCTTATGCCTTGCAGTGGTTGCAACAAATCACCCCCTGAGTAAAATACAGTCCACTAGTTTATAATTTCATATCCGCGTCATCGATGATACATAAAATATTATTTTTTCTTTAATTTGTGTATAACATCTTATTATTGTACATTTTTAAAAGTGGTTTATCTATTTTTTCATGATATTGTTTTAATGTTCATGACACCTTTCTATTGACATATATTTGTATAATTTTGTAACATGTATAAAGCTATTGGTATTAACCTAATAAATAGAAAAAAAATTACATGAAATATAAATAACATTAAGACAAAGCGTATAATTTACAGTCTCGAAATGTGATATCTGTAGAATACGTCGTGTGGAATACAGCTTTTCACTGGAATAATGAACGTAGAGATTCAATTTTTTTTTCTTAAAAATTGGCATTTTACGGACATAAACCATTTCTATTAAACAATGTTTACCAAATGTTTGTAAAAAGAGGAATGGGTTTGTATATTTTGTATCCTATATGGAAATTCATAAACCGCTCAACCAATCAAGAAACCGTCAGCTGAACTATTCAAAAAATTTTAAATCTAGACATACCAAAGCTACATGCTAAAAACACTACACTAGGTTGCGGCTCTAAGGGCCTAGGCAGTAAAGGAGGGGGTGGGCGGCCGACGCTGTTGTGCCCCCTTCAATTCTGTACTTAGAGAAGAGCAGGACGAACGCCTTTAGTCTCGCTCGGCAGTGACTCGTCAACTGTGGCGAATGTTGTGTGAGGTTCTGGCACACCGCCGGCGCAGACGTCGCGTCAGACCATCTGTGTTGACATCGAGACGTCATTATCTGACAGATGATGATTGCGTCGGATGCCCCCGGTGTTAGCCCGCGGAACCTTCTGACGCCAACACGAGTACCGAGGGGTGCGGGGACAAGACCTTCCGTTCGATCGGTGTGCTTAGGGGCTTGCCCCTGCTGCCGATCTTGAGCGGTTGCACCGCCGTTTGAGGTTGGATTCTCGCGGACAGTGGTTGAACCCGATAGATAGTGGATATTTGTGTTGTCCGACATTGCGGCCGCGCCGGGGATGAACAGGGCCAATGGGTTCTATACCATGAATTGGTAACCGAACATGCTTTTATTCTGCCATTGTTTTTTTTTTGCATCAAATAGGTTTAAATGTAAATTATAGTGAATTTTCATCGATATGGTTTTTATAATAAATTATAAAGATGAAATATAAAAATGAAACATTTAGTGAGTAGTGTTAATATAATAATACATGTTAAATGACAAAGGTTTACGAACACGTTTAAAATTATGTAAAATGACCTTTCTTTAAATGACCCAATTTGGTGTCCGTACATATAATTGTAATATGTATTTTTTTCAGCAATTTATTGTCTGTGTGTTTCCACCAAAACAAAAACAACAAATTCGCTCAACTCGTATACATATGTACCTACGTAAGCAAGAATAATATTTTGCAAGCGAGTAAATGAACGCCAATTTGTTTGTTATTTTGCCTTTCACAAAAACCTCACATCGTGTTCATCATTATTTCATTTCCCTAATAGCAAGTTAGCACGAACTCAATAAAGGAATTTGTGTAAATGTGTACCTACCCTATATTTTTGGTGAGATGTCTCCAATGTACATTAATAAGTGGCGAGTTTAAATTTCCTTTAACTCGTCATTCAAAAATTAAATTAATTTAAATATACTAGTTGCATGTAACACATGAGATCCAACTGTCGATAGTGATAGTATGTATAGTTAAATAATAAGTACCAAACTATAAACTCATAAATCCAAATTATTGAATATTTTAAGATATTTTGTTTTCTATACAACACATATAGGTATGCATGTCAAAATAGGACAGTATGGAGGTCAGTCCTGTAAATTGAGCGGATCAAAAGTTATAATGGACACACACACACACCCAAAATATTCTACTCCGAATTCTGAGTAAATCCGTATATAGAACATATTATATGCTGCAAAGCTTCCAAGTTGCTGTTTTTTTACTTCAAAGTTAGAAAAGCCGTGAAAAATGTAAAGCGTGCATACAAATCTCGCGTATCCTGGCTTGAAACTTTGTCGATATGTTAAGTAAGAGAACAAAGTTCTCTTGAACAAATCGACAGTTGGAAAATGTGAACAGTTGTCTCAGCTATGCAATGTAAATAGCCTGGTAAAATAAGACAAAATAATAGTACAAAAGGGACTCAGTAGTTGAATATTCCCCACATAATATGAGATATTTCGACAAATCATAAGGGCAATACGTGCGAACAAAAGTTAAAGGGAAGTGACAACGCTTGAATTAAATTTTTATGATAAGTATAAGTTCAATGAAGCTGATAATCTTTTTGAAAAACGGTTTATTGATTCAAAATATACTATGATATTTTCAGCAATTCATATGTTATAGGAAATGAATAAAAACTCATGTTGTGTTCGTGAGTTGTTTTTAACATAAAAACTTCAGAAGTAGATTTTTTTATCGTACAAAATTTACTGCATAAAAGAAAAATTTGAGGTTCCGAACTGCGAGAATACTGCTTACGGAAATGCCCAATGCTTCCGACAGGTCGCTGAGGACATGAAAGATCTCTATGTTTCAATACAAAATGATAACATATATTATTTTGTGCTCCGCCCGATAGATGGACGCTTTAAAACACCATTGTGAATAAATTAACAGTTCTCACAACGAAAAACTCACTACAAAAAAGACAACATAAATTGGCGAATCTTGCAATTGCGTAAAGTGGTCACATAAGTCAGCCAATGACAGGTCATAAACCCTGTATGAATGTCTTTGTGTTTTTCCTTGCTTTCAAAATACAATCTTTTCTTCAATCTCTATAGAAATGTCCCAAAAATATATCTAAGTACATACTTGTATATGTTTCATTACTTCTATAGACAGTTGGATCTCATGTGTTACATGCAACTAGTAGTTGATAATTTGAATATCTGAGTAGCTAAGTTCCAAGCGAAAATTTGAAATTAGGGTCAAATTTGAGTGTCAAGAGTGAAACTACTGGTATCAATGTCCGATTTTATTTCAATCAAATCAAATTCTTTATTTTTTAAATACGGAATACCTACACCTAAAGGCTTGCTTTAAATATATTTTACAGTGAAAATGTAAAAAAGAAAGTTCCACGATAATCATATTAATGTCTACCTTATTTCATTTGAAATAAATTATACATCTATTTATTTAACTTTCACTATGTAACTTATGAACATAATAGCTTGGGGCTATACTTTGTGCCGACAGTGAATTCAATTTTATTATTTTGTCGTAGAGTAATCATTAGTATGCATGATTAAATATACAGCAAAATCAATATTGAATAAATATATTTGATATGTGAACATAATGGGTTATTTGATATTTAATTATTTTAGTGACACATTCAATGAATAATTTTAAGGGGTCTCCTTTTGTGCAATAATATTACTATCCCCAATATAATATTATACATTTTATGATAGTCAATTTTGAAATAATGAGCTTTTAATAATTGGACTGTAGAGTCAACTCTCCACTTCATTAGTTAATGAACATATTTAAATAAATTAAATGAATAAGCAAACTATAAATTATTATGATTTTAAATTTGAGATAAAGGAAGCACGAATCATACGTGTATGCCCACACATTTTTGAGATGTTGATTTTCGATTATCCGGCTCCTGCAGGACACCCGAAAATGATGATAATAGAATTCCATTATTAGGTTTTGCACTCCCGCACACCTATCGCTGGTTTTCCCACATTTTGGGAGATGTCGAGATGGTATGTTTGATATCATTTTTATTCTTTAAAATTTAACAAACCTTAGATGATGTTGTTTTGTGGAATTATTTACATACTCTTAATGGAATTTTATAGTAAAATAGCTTTATTATTTTTTTTCATTGTATGTATTGTATGGGAGAGCTCGCACTGACATACTTGTAATATGAAAAAATATTTTCATGTTATAAAATAAATTAGAAAATTTCAATTAGGGGCTGTTTCACCAGGGCCCGAATATCTCTCGATTATGCCTATTCAGCGGTTATGTCTCAAGTAAAGTAAAAATTGCGTTTCACCACTCCCGAATAGCGCTACTCGTCAGATAAAGTGACAAGTAACTTATAGGGGACTTTACCTACCCAGTAAAGTCGATGAAGTTGATTTTTAAAGAAAATTTCGCTTGTCAAAGCTTACAGTATCAATGATATATGACTGATAAAATATCGAATTACGACAAATACAATGAAGTAAATACATACTTTGATACATAAATCATTTCTTTATTATATTTGTTATTTTAATAATGTCATTCAAATGTAAAATTAAGTATTAATTTAAATACATAGAATATTGTTTATTGTTATTTAAATTCAAAAGATTCGATCTAAACGTACCTAAAACTTAAACGTCAAAATGAAACGCATTTGGCGGTTGTCTATAGAAGAACTTGAAAACTAGTACATTTCTATGTATTTGTCTATGAAAATGCGACTATGCCATCGTTATTCGTCAATTTACTATTCGGAACTTATCCAACGATGGTGAAACGCAAATTTTATTCAAAACATTTTAACCGGCGAATAGCACTATTTGCCGAATAGTTATTCGAGACTTATTCGGAGTTTGGTGAAACAGCCCCTAAAACTTATTTATTTTTTACAGCTTAGTAAACTATGTACATGAAAAAATAATAATGAATTTGTAAACCCTGCTTCAGTTTTAAATTGGCCTGGCGAAGGAGTGTTTAGCTGGTGGTGGTTTGGTTTGAAAATTTCATTTTACTGCAGTCCATTTTCTTGTATGCATAAATTAACAATCGATTATAAAAATTGCTTGATATGATGTCCTATTGTTATGTACCGTAGTTTACAATTCCTTGTTTTTTTTTCATTGTTTTTAATATCATTATACTCTACTGTACTGTTTGATATGCAAAATAATTAAAATAAAATAAAATAAAATATAAACATATTTTCTAGAACGCCATAATATTTGAAATTTGTGAACGATGAAATCATAACCAGAAAATAATATTATACATATGATATTTACGTGCGTGTGTTTCTCAAAAAGCAATAAAGTAATGAGAGGAAAGGTTTAATTCAGAAACGAGAATTATTTTTAAATATTCTTGATTTTTTAAATGGAATTTTTTTGAATATATATTTTTTTATTTTTATCTCAGTGTACAAATAGAAAATTAAGCGAGTTATAAGTTAAACCAAAATATCACGATTGTTTAAAGATATCACAGAGAAAAATATTCTTCTAGATTTTTAAAACTACTGCATTTATGAATGGATAGATTTTATAGTTATTTTACAGTTCAGTTCGTTTTAATCATCGTAATGTTTAGCGGATATGTGAAGGTAGGCAACACAGTCAATAATAATTTCGTTATCTTCAAAATGTCTTCACAATATTATACATTGATTAACAATTATTTTAATAAACAATTGTCTCTTTTTTATTGAAAAAAAAAATAATTGGAAAATTTATAGACCTATATGCGAATTTACCACGATGCGTGCACCATACTCATAATAAACTTGTAAAAATTTATACACCGTTTCATTCAAGCTTTCCTATTTTTTAGGCTTATGTTAACTTTTTTATCAAAATATCATTCTCATTATCCGATTCGGCGCTCGTTCGCATGTAACGTCGAAGTACCTAACGAGTATTCCTCAAGTATCGACTGTATTGATGTTGGTGCTGGCTTTGGTAAAAGAGAGATGCACAAAACTCTGTTTAATAATATGTGATTTATACTGTAATTTTTTTTATAAAGTAAATTTATTTAATGTCATTTAATGTATAGTATCTTAATTATATTGCGTGTAAAAAATATATTAATTATTTAATGCTAAATAATCTTTTTTTCTTTTAATGTTCTGGCTTATTTGAGTTCATGTGTACCTATACTTATTTTCAAGTATTTATCAATTTTACTACACATATATCTTTTTTTGTTTTATTGTTTTTATTTTTACCAAGTATTTAATTACTTTATTTTTTTATTCTTTGATCTGATTATTTTCAATTGGCGTCATTTCGATGATATTTTGCTGTCATTTCCATGTTTTTATTTTGTATGTTTGTATGTAGGTAATAATAATAATAAGCACTTCCTTGCACCCTGCGCAAGTGCCGAGCTTATTGCCATATGGCAATTTCTTCCAAACAACCAGCGTATACAGCCCAGAGAAGCAATATTATCGTGAGAAATTAATTTTAATAAATTACTCCTCTGTTGGGGAGAAAATAAATTTGTCTATATAAAAGGCAATTTGTACCGTGAATCAGTAAAAAAATGTAAACTTAATTGATAATATAAGAAACATAGATATGTAGGTACTGAAAAATGAAGAAATGTGCTCAAATCAAAATGTAATAAAATGATGTTTGGTAGAATTAGTAATTATGGTATGGTATGGCATTAATTAATATAGGTACACCGTATATTTAACTAACTAATATGAAGAAAATTTTCCACAGTTCAAAGTTGTTTCACTGTCCCTTATAAAAAATTGCTTTATTTGATTATGTGCGTAAATATCATCAATTACAATATTTTGATTTTATAATAAATCATTTTTATTACTGACAACATGTCCGGATACATTAAATGAGTAATAAAAATAATTATATATTATTAAGTCTCAATCCTGCGGATTGGTTTGCAGAAGAAGTCTACATCTCGCTTTCCACTTCTCTCAATCATCCGCAGCCCTCTTCAGCTCAACATATGTGGCGCAGTTCATGTCCTCGCACACCTGGGCCAAATACTCCCGTCGGGGATTTAATGATTGTATACATAATATAAGGCCTTCCGTTGCAGCATCAATTGCTACGCCATTTGCTACAACCAAGTCTTCCTCGTTATATCCTCGTACCATGTTTCGGCAGACAAGAAGGTGCTTGTCATCTTGGACCACCCCGCAATCGCATGAAACATCTTCTTCTCGTCCTATAAGTTATTTTTACACCTTGTGACACCTATGTATATAGACGGAGTCTGTTCAGTGTCTTCCATGCGCGATTGTGTCCCGGTCCCAAAGTCTCCGACAGCTTGTTTCGACCTTCACTGTACTGTTCAACCATTGTTCTTGTCTTGCCCTTTCTGGCGGCACCTGAAGGGGTATGTCGTGGTCCAGAATCTTTGTCTCGATTTTAATCTCGACATCGGAGGCATGTGACCAAACATTATTTTTATTTAAATCAAAATATACTCGTTGAACAAGTGCGAGTATGAAACTAGATTTAAATCATTCTTGGTGAATGATATCGGTTCAGACTGGGTCACAAACTCGCAGCCACTGGATTTCTGATCCAGCTCGCTAACCGCTCAGCTACCGGGTACCCATCTAAATTTTCTCTCATATTCATAGCAATATCAGTGTACATATGTTTTGGTTAACTGAATTTTGCGTGTATTTTTAGAATACAATTAAGGAAGCATTATTTTGTGTTTTTATAGGAAGAAAACCCATATTTTGTCTTTATCATTTATGTGCAAAAAGAATGCCAAATGAAAATATTTATCTTGTATATTCGTAATAAGAAAATACGGCGAATAGCTGAATGAGAATGTGAGGAATTGTTGAGGGCAATTTATATTTTTTTACCCATAATATGTATAAAGTTACAAAAAATCACTTTCCGAATAATAAAGGTCGGATGTTTTTTTTATATTTTAATACATTTAAGGTACTTTTTATTGGTACATATAGAATTATATGCTCGGTGAACATTGTTTATTTTAACATTTACATAAAACAACAAATATTTAATTTATTTAATTTATACAAAGCACTTGGAAATTTATAGAATTTGTCATGATAAGCATTGAGAAAATTATGACCTTAAGGCGGCCCATGCGCTGAGAATTTTTAGCGAGTTGTACACCGCTCCGCTTCAGTAGAAGCGGTGCATTTTGTACGACTTGACTAGCACGAAAAAGGAACGACGTAAACGACAATATTTATTTGTTTAATTATTTGGTTTATTTGGGACAATTACAGCATTATTAACTAATATGAACATAAAACAATGAGTAATTAATCAAGGCCAAAAAAACTGTCCACAAAGTATGTATTTACAGTTGATTCTAAAAAAAGAATTATATTACATACTAAAAAAATATATATTTGTTAAAAAAAATATATGACAAAAGCAACAAGGATAATGACGGAGATGGGGGAGGAACTGTAGGAATAGATATAGAAAAGTGGAGGAATGTGAGAGGTAGAACAACTGATGGTATGTCACAACACCTTTCGTCATTGTGATATCCGTCCGCACTCGCACCTAACCCTCTCCCGGAATTGATTATAAGAAAGAAAAAATATGTCTATATCACTAAAACTTTCATTATACTGTCGACAAATTCGAGGAATAGTTGAAAACTTCCGATAGTTCGTTCTACAAAGTGGAATAGAAACAATTCGGGACGTCTGGTAGTAATATGAACTATACCTTTTGTTTTTAAAGACACAAATTTAAAACAGGGTAAGTGTCAACGTTATATTTAACAATATTTGAGATAAATTATAGTTTTACACCTAATAAATCAAACGGATAAATAATAAAAAATGATACTTTTAGAAATATTCATTATCGAGAAAATTTTGAAATATTTTGATTCTGGAACTGTCAAGCTTCAGACAATACTATAATTTATCCGTCTCTTTAGTTTCAAGACTATAGTGTTGGTATTAGCGGAGTAAATGAGGAAACGCCAACTCAGGTAATCATATTTGAGTGCGAGAACAGCGAGAATATTTCCTTCCTTACTGAATGTATGTAGGTATGAAACCACTTCCGTTGAGAAATTGATGTAAAAAAAATACGCTTAAAAATTGTGAAATCATGACTCTCCACTATTCCATAGTATGGAGAGTAAAAATGTAAATGCTTACATTTTAATATGCAGGTACAGATACCGAATAGAAAAAGACATAAAAATTTGGTAATTTAAATATTTTTTAGTAATTGAAATCCGTGCTGTGAGGCACCGGCTTAGAATAGTGCTTCCATTCTTTTAAATCATTGTTCTCGAGTGTCCCGTAAGAGCCGGGTAATCGAAAATACAACAGGCAACAATAACATCTCACATAGTTCAGCAATGAGGTTCACCACCCATTCTGAATGTAGTGCCTTTTTTGGTGAAACGAGACTGGTGTGTGGGTATATGTGTTGTTCTCCCTTTTATAAGGCAATGCACACCCGCACACCTTTCGCTGGTTACCCCACATTGTGGGATATGCCGTGATGGTATGAATGAATGAAATCCATCATATATTTGTCCTATTCAACCGTAGGTACCTATATGCGGAGTATATACTATACAACCAAGTTATATTAAGTTCATTTGAGGTGTAACGATGCACGACCTTATAAACCCATGTATGTACTTGAGATTGGTTTCCTATATAACTTAGTGGATGTATTGATTCCCCAGCAATTAATTGAATTTCAATGGACTTAGAAGGAAATTATGTACATATAGGAAAGATTATACACTCGTATACTTGGTCAGTTGGTATATATCTTGGTGTGACAATAATTTGTAGGATGCCATCGCAGAGCAAATAAATATTTAGTATTTCTCGCATACAAGCGAACAATTATTATACTTGCGCATAAAACATATCAGCACTGCTAAATATTGTTAACACATTCACAAAAATTATTAATACACTACACTGCATTTCGTTTTCTCATATTCATTTTATTCATATAAATATTGATGGCATTACAATAATTATTGAATCTGCAATGCCCCATTAGGCAAAAAACCTGCGCCGGGGCCAACGCATCTTGAGACAGTGACACGGTATTACTTGATGCCAACATCAATCGTATATAAAATGTGATAATATCACAAACAACAATACATTTACTATTAATATTCAATAAAGAGTATAATATACGTAATAGGTACATTTTAATTCGCATTATAATGCTCTCTAGCTCTCGACAGTTACAAGCTTCTCAAATCTAACTTAATTGGGTCGTATGATACAATTTTAGCCATTTATAATATAGTTATTTCATGAGGTAGATACCGTATAGCTATTTCATGTGGTAGATACCGTATAATTATTTCATGTGGTAGATCAATTTTCATTTTAAACAATAATATAGATAAAAACACAAACGAATAATTTATAGATTGTATAGAACTTTGTGGAACAAACAAGTGACTGTACCACCAAAATTTAGTGACAATCAATTTTAAATATTTGAATATTTTCGGAATGGTTCGGAATTAAAATTGAAATAGTACTCAACAATAATATCAAAAAGTACATAGTGTTAACAAAGGGAATATAATTTCGAAAAGTAAATACTTTTTCAGCTATATAAAAGTATAATTTTAACTCTTACAAAAAAAATGTTATAGTTCAATAATAAAAATGAAATATAAAAAAAACATATTTTTGCTATAACGTCGATAGTCCATAGTTAATTGCTTATTTTTGAATTCAACATAAATATATTTATAAAATTTGGCAAGACCTTATGACTCTTGCATTTATGTTTTACAAGACTCTTGGTCTCGAAACCACAAGTCTTGTCACCTTTCGTAGTCTAGGTTCTGTATACATAGTTAAAAACTATTAATGTGCTCCATTGTTTGACATTATGTTTTTATAATTTGGTGTCATATTCTTACCATACTTATTGATTCCAATTTTTTTTTATTTTATACTTTTTGTTAAATTAGACGTATTAATTTTAATAAATGTTTTTACATCTTAATCGAGTTTACTATTATTTTTATAGTTATTAATTATGGACTTGCAACGGCACAACGGCACACGCGGACTGCAAGACTTTTGCTCATAACAGTTTTTCTTGAAGAGATTTGGTTTCATAAAAAGAAATTTTCAAAAAAGGTTTATATCATGTATATGCAGAATGAGATTTGGCCAATGTTCAATTGCCTCCCATCTGTATAGAATAAGGGTTTTAAGTAGTCCTCTTTGTCAGTGTAGTGAGGAGGATGAAAGAATTAATCACGTATTTTTTAACTGTAAAAACAGTTCCAATTTCAAAAGTATATACAGATTACTCATCAATATTACTCATAAATCTCCACTTATAATATCCAACAACTTTTGACTCTCCAAAATTCTCGTGTATTGTCTGTCATTTCAAAATTCATATTATTAAATAATTTAAACATATGATCAAAAATAACTATCCTTATAATCAGTAAACATTTAACTGGCACAAAGCACTCTTTTCAGGGTGAATAATACAAAAAAAATTCTTATACTAACTGCAGTTGATTTGAAAACGGCGGTTTGCTTATCTCTCCCCGATGGTACTAGAGCCCATATTGAGCCTTGGCTTCCTGCAACTTATCCTATCCTCAGCCGAAGTCATCCATATTGCCACCTGAAGAAGATGCGTATCATCCTGTATCATCCTGTATCATTTCGTCCTCTCATCTTAGCCTGGGTCTTCAAATTTGTATCCTTCCACCTGGGTGTCTATTAGCTGTTTTGCTTATGCGTAGTTAAATTTATTTATATATATTTATTAATTAAATAATGCATCTCAATGCAATGAGAAATATCGATTTGAGCAAAAATCAACAGCAAGAAAAAAAAGATTTCATTACAAGATTATTTTTTAATTGACTGCGTTTTAGTTTGAGACAGTAAAAATCCAAGAATGACGCCTTAATAACCGCAACATGTACGACTCGTTGATAAAAAATACATTATACTAATTTTATATTTATTTATTTTATAGAGTACAAGTAGTACCATCCAAAATATATATGCACAAATGAGACAGTATATGGACCAGTGAAGAATCTCGATATTAGCGATTTTTTAATTATTTTCATATTAAGATGAAAAAATGAACACAATTATTTTTGTATTTAAAAAATAATGAATATGTCCTGTCAAACAAGTACATCTTCCTATATTCCCTGAATTAAGCATAAATGCTTGTGCTATAGGTGAACGAAATCGGTCGAGGCGGATTCGAATTCGCGACCACTGGATTACTTGCCCAGTGCGCTAACCGCTCTGTCATCGACCCATCTAACATTAAATTAATAAAACAGTACATAATTAAATCAATTAATAAATAACTAAATATATTTATGTACATAAAGAAAAATAAATAAAAATTAAAAATATGAGTTTTAATGGAGGAATTATGAATCGAACGCCATATATCACTATACGCCACATGATATAAATTACTTTTGGATAAATGCTTCAATAGCAAACTATTGTTTTTGTCATTGTACATTTTATTTTAATAACCTGTTTTATCATTAGATAAAAATGTTGATCTAAATTATTTGCCATTTCATTTAAATAAACACATCTTAAAATGGCTAAGTAAAGTAATTCTTAGAATGCCAAAATTATTTATAACGAAAAATCAAAAAATGGTAATTTATATTATTTTTGTTTTTCCCACGGTTATTGATAAAACGAGTGGGTAGTGGCCAACGCTAAACTCCTCACTAACAAGTTACTCCGAGTATTCAAATTTTGTATGGAAAATTTTCAGCAATTTTATGAATTAAGTTTGTTAAATATTTTTTATTTAAATATTTTAGTATTAAAAGTTGATATATCTTCAATGTCATTTTATGAAAGTGATGTGTCGCTTTACCTTTTTTAAAATTAAATTTTCAAATTATAATTTTCCTGAGCTTAGGGTCACTATGAAATATTTGACAGTTAAAAAAAATGAAAAGCACTATTCAGATCTCCTTCAAAAATTCAAAATGTAATGGGGTCTGAATCGATAAAGTGAAATGAACACGCCGTACATAGCACACAGTACATAGCACACAGTACATAGCACACAGTACATAGCACACAGCACATAGCGCACACAGATACATTGTGATGAAACCTTCAGAATAGAATATCAGCATGATAATCTGCAATAAAAAAATATTTACCTAAAAATTGCGAAATCATAACTCCCCACTATTTCCCCTTGGGTTAGTGAGGAGTAAAAATTGCTTAGTGAAATATGATTGGTATTTATAATCATTTAAAATTATTTTCCTGTCAGTGTTATTTTATGGTAAAATTTATATCTCATTTTGCGAAGATTAAATAAAAATAAATTATACATGATCGGCAAATCAGCTACATGCCTACACAATTTACGACCAATCATCGGCTGGTATACGTGATCACTTTAAGTGCTTGCCCAAAGTTCGCCAATTATGACTGCGTTGTTATGGGCTTACGATCAATACAAGGGCACAATTGGTGAACGTTACGCAAGTGATCACATAAAAAACGAGTCGATGAAAGGTCGTAAACCCTGTGCACGATTTTTAATAATATTATTTTCCATCGTCTCTATTGGGTTAAAAATTATAAAATAATAATTAATTAAAATTAATCAATAAATTTAATTTAAGAGGGTGACTGCTGCCAACGTACCTATTTTTTTCAATTTGATATACCATCATTATTACTAAACGAATCATTTTGAAAAAAATAACCTAATTAATTTGGATATTGATAAAGAGAAATATACCTTAAATTTTTGATTATGTTCTGTATATATTCTTGTAGGAAAATAATAAGCATACCCCGATTTTAGACATTTATCTTAAATTTCTAAAAAAATATAAGGTAGGTATAGAACAATATTTTCTTTTATAAATCAAAGAAGAACAAAATACCTGGAAATATATGATATGACGTTGCATTAACGCATCAGGTTAAGTAAACAAACCAAAAAAACTTTTATTACGCAATGGCGCTGAATGGAAAATAAATGTTTTTTAGGTTTATTTACTAAACCTGAAGCATTGATGCAACGTCACATCATATTTTTCTAGATATTTTTGTCTTCTTTAATTTAAAAAAAAATATATTACTCTAAGCCTTATAGTTTATTAAAAATATATGATAAACGTTGAAAATCGGGGTATTCCATTATTTTTCTATAAGAATTTATGCAGAACATTATCAAAAAGTTAAGGTATTTTTTTTGTTTATTAATATCCAAACTATCTAAATATTTTTTTTCAAAACGATTTGATAAGATTTGATTAACGATTTGTTTTGTATACTTAACATTTACTCTGGTTGGTTGGAAGAAATTGCCATTAGGCAATAAGCCCGCCAGTGTACTAATTATATGTACAAAAAGATACAAATAAATAAATAACAAATAATGATGGTATATCAAATTCAAAAATAGGTACGTTGGCAGCAGTCCCCCCCTTAATATTATTTTTAATTTATTTATATGATGTTCTTTATTTATATGATGTTTAAAATTTGAAATTCATTCACTGAATTTTTCAAAATTCATTTACTGAATTTTTCAAAATTCATTCACTGAATTTTTCTTTGAAAAGTTTGGTTTTGTGCAAAATAGTAAGTAGGTACAGTCATAAAAAGATAAACCTTAATTACTGATAACAAAGGTTTGGCTAAAACGCAGGTAGCCAGTTCGGTTGTCAATCTATTTTTTTCAGTGTTCATTTATTCATTAGGGACTTTGTTAGTTCATTTTGAATAATTTACCGCGCTCTTGATACTATTTTGGAGTCGGATTGGGGCATGTTGAATGCATATACATACATATATTCGTGAAACTAATTGCATTTTTTTTTGTGAATTTCGTTTTATTTTAGGTATCTACCGTCTCATGATGAGCGATAAAAGATATGGATTGACGGTGAGTGTGATGGCAACAAGAGTGATTCCATTACTGATGCCACAAACAGTGAATCCTCAAATCAATATGGAACAATTCTCTATTCTAATCGAGGTAGGTTATAATTTATTTCAACATAAATATTTAAATATTTTTTTGAGTGTGTGGGTACCGTATGTGTTCGCGCCATTTATTTATTTAATTGCTATAAAAATAAAAGAAAATAAAATGCACCGCTTTCGATGAATTGTGATGCCTTTGTGTATCGCCGGAAGAAGTAATGCACTAAGCCAGTGGCCATTGGCAATCAAGAGGCTTCTTCTGGAATTCATCGTCATCATCCGCACTCATCACCGCTTCAACAACCGCTTTATAAAATAAATCGCCTACCTACATACAATGCATTGCCAATATTCGCGCCTGCGAGTTGGCAACACTGAAAACCACAGTCTTCCCGCTTGCCATTCGTAGAGTACGGATCCATATTTTGTTCGTGTCTGTATGACCGCCGCTTTTCGCCGCTTAATTAAATAAAACCCGCATAATTTCCAACCGCTACTTTTACCGCAAATTCTCCGCCATCTTCACCGCTAACGTCTGCAATAAAATCGCAGTTCATAAACATTTTAACAGTTTTTAACCGCTTCATCAATCTTCAACGCCCGCTATCACTGCAGGAGAAGAGTCCCCTCTGCCCAAGGATCTGCCAGCCAATTAAAGGTTAGTGCATTGTTTCCTTTTGGCTTTTATACGAGGTGTCATATTTATCAAACTGCAGTGCATAAAAATAGCTCATAAAATCAAATACCAATACCAAACTTATCAATTTTAAAATGAACCAGCAAATCCCCGCTACGCCAGTATGTATTATTTATTTTGGTACCAAAGGTAGGCTCATCAGGACTCCATAATGCCAAATTATTATGGGCAATGATTTTTTATATTTGTTGCACCAAAAATGTATAACAAACTGCTATCGGCACTTAAAAAGTTTAAAAAAAATCAAAGTGTCAGGTACAAAGTGGCTACTTGAATTAGGTAGACAGTAGGTCGTCGGCCTTCATGGCTCAGTTGGTTAGATATCTGACTGCTGAGCCAAAGGTCTTGGGTTCGATTCCCGGTGGAGACACAATTTTTAGTTGTGTTTTCAGTCTGGATCTGTGAGACGATTAATCGTTATCGTTAGTCTCCAGAATGTGGCAACTTGTTAATGGATGCGTTTTAATTTAATATTTGACATATTTTCTGTTAGTTGCCCGAGAATTGATATAAAAAAAATAAAATGAAATAAATGTTTCAGCAATAATAAAGTAACTATAATATCATTCTACTCTATATTGTGTTTTGGTGATTAATTTTAGTGTAATTTTTCTATTGTTACGATTTTTATTTTCTTTTGCTTGTTGTTTATTTTATTTTATTTTTTTAAGTTTATAAAATATAAAAACTTTGGAACAGATTCTGTCTAGTGAAGCAGTTATCTTTAATATAATTTCTCTTTAATTTTATGATTAAATAAATAAATGTAATGAAAAAAGAACAGGGGGGGCAAGTCTGGTCTGACCGGCGAAACCAAAACCCTAGTGACTACCCATATCATGGATATAATATTATCATATGGAGTTCTATGACATCTAAAGATATTATAGAACTCCATATATTAATTATATCCATGATATGGGTAGTCACTAGAGTTTTGATTTCGCCGCGCCGGTCGGACCAAACTTGCCCCCCTGAGTAGACATTATAATAGAGAGTGGACTTGTAAACAATATTTTTGTCTACATATAAGGAAATTTCAAAGTAAAAAAGCCGCATGTCAAATAAATTTGTCGTTCTTCATGGCTCAGTTGGTTAGGTATCTGACTGATAATCCAAAGGTCAGGATTCGATTTAAAAAAAGCCCAAAATTTCAGAATATATAAACAGTTATAGGCCTACAAAACTTTTATACTCAGAATTGTGATTTTTTGTTTCAGTCAGGGGTTGTCAACTTTTGAATTTTTGGTTTATTTTTCCATATATCTCAGAAATCATAAAAGCTAGAACGCTGAAAATTGGTATAAACATAGACAAATACAAAATCTCAAATTAGTTTTTTCAAAAAAAATCTAGGGTTTCTCAAACATTTTTATTAAGAAAAAATATTTTTTTTGATAAATTTGTGAGTTTAACTGCCTATATTTCCAATTTTTTAAAAAATATCGAAAAAAGCCGAAAAACAACTAGATAATTTAATTTTCTATAAAAAATATTAATATTGTAGAAGTACATCTCTAATTTTTTTTAACAATTTTTATAAAAATTAAATTCAGTGACGACATTGCTTCATACAATTTGTATGGCAGTCGCCTACACACAATATCTAAGAAGACTTAATAGTTTGATACTAATCTCCAAACATACATACATACCATCATGCTGTTTTCATATTTTGGGTAGGATCAAAGGACTGATCTCCATACTATCTTATCTTGACATACATACCTAGGTACATGTGCTGTATAGAAAACCAAATATCTTAAAATATTCAATAATTTGTATTTATGGGTTTATAGTTTGGTACTTATTCTTCAACTATACATATTATCGCTATAGACAGTCGGATCTCATGTGTTACATGCAACTAGTACATAATATTTTGTTCACGCAACCTATTTCTGTTACTAAAGATTTGATGGCCGCTAGAAAGGTCTAAAGCGAAGTAAATGTGTAATTGTCAGTGTTTGTGACTACTGACATCTGTTCTTCGAAAACAAAAGTTTCCAATTATAATTCTTTCGTTCGACGCTAGAGCATGTTATGTACATGTTATTTTCAATCCTATATTATAATATGTCTTCTTTAAATATTTTTATATAGGACAAAATGTAAACAAACATAAAAACATCCGTCAGAACTATTGCATAACAAGTGCTTCTTACGGCCGCTTTCTCCAAGGTCCCTCAAAATCGAACATCAGCTAAGTACCCATTCGAAACTTAAATCCTTAAGTGGCTTACTTAATAAATTTGCATTTCACCAACAAATAACAGCCACACTAAGCTAAGGTCAGGATTAGTTTTTGTTATGTTTCCGGTGAACATGAATATGGACTCAAGATAACGTTACTTTAAAAAATATGCAAATATGAAATACATAATAAACTATAAAAATATCATTAAAATATTCTAACGTGTGAATTTCACGATTTTTACTCTGTATATAAATTAATTATAAAAAAGTACTATTTTGATCTCATGAGTACAGGTAATTGCCGCTGGCGCCAACAGATGGCGCTAGCGGCGCTCGCTGTCAGGGTAGCCTTGTTTGTACACCAGTTTTTGTTTTTGACACATCATGTACAGACAGTTTATTTAGTATTCACACCAATTTAGTTATTTTATTTTAATATTTGTTACTTTTTTAATATACAATACAACAGGCTCATGCCAGCCGCAATTATAACTACAGACAAACCTAACCAATGTATTTTTACCAAACTTTTGTAGGTTTGGTTTAAAAAATCGGTGTACATCCTAGGATATACTCACTGTCATGGCTGTTTATTCGCTTCGCACTTGTTGATTGTTGAGATTGTTCGACACGGGACGCGCATATTTATCAGAGTATAATTATGGATAAACCAAGGAAACGTTCTACAAATTTTACCCCCAGTGAAAAAACTAAATTAATTGAATTAGTTTCAAAAAACACGGCAATTACTTCAAAACAAACGGATGGAGCATGTCTATTCAACGATTTCACGAATCCAGCCATCTTCCAAGATGATAATAAACAAAATATAACTTAAATTTTACAAAAAAAAAGATAAATTCAATAATAAAACAACTCTGCGATGAAATCGTAACCCAAATATCTATCTTTCAAACGCGTTAAGTGACGCTTATGACGGTTAATCCAATAGAGACCGCCACTTAAAATTTTATGCGCTGACGTCGCTAAGCGAGGCTAAGATTGTTTGGTGAAATGCAATTTTGCGCTAAGTGGTTCATAAATGTGATTTTTTAAGTTAAGGAGCCTTGGGGAAATCGGGCATAATTAGTAAAAATAAATCTCTGTATGGTTATCAACACATTTTAAAATACATCTTTGGTATTCACATAAAACATGATGACTCAATTTTGGATAGGAAATACATATTATTTTATTTAATTGTTTTTCATGTTTTCTCATTTAAAATATATAACACCTCTGAAGGAATTATTAAAAGAATCAAATGATTTATTTGATATCAATCGGATTTGATTGAGCTTTAATGAGCGATTTTTCTTTGTTTACGTCGTGTCCTATTTCTTTGTAAATTGTTTGTAAAAATAATACTACAATGAAAAACGTGAGCTTAAAAATAATGTGTATTATAGGTACGTAGATATTATATTATACTCTTTGGTGTGTATTGGTATGAAGATATCAACGATAGCTTGATGATTTAAAACTTATTGTTTGTACATGGAAAAAGGATGATATTATTTGATATTGCTGACACGGTATATCTACTAAACATTTAAGAGTCAATTAGGCTGTGTTTCTCGAACAAAGATTAAAGTAAAAGAAGTTGAAATACTTTTGGTTGTTTCATAGAAATCTAATGCCATCGAACGAATCCATTTTGAACAATTTTATGAAATCAATTCCGGTTGACCAGACTTGCCCCCCCTGATCTACTTAGCAAAATAAATCGGGTTCCTACTCAATTGCGACGCCAAAATCCCATATTCTCTTTATAGCATGTATCCACTAATTATCGACGAAAATCATTTCTCTGTCGTGTTTTTTTTTTGTTGTAATATGAATAATTCAATACTTGATTCACCATATTTAAAGTATTCCAATGTAGTAGGTATTACAGGAGGGAGAAATGTTCTTTGTGCAAATTTCTTATATACAATGTTATTTATTTGCCAATATTAACCACTAAAATATATTACAATTTTATTTCATTTGTGTGTTCTTTCCCTTGGTGAACATCATTATTCTTTAATTTAATATAATTTTTATTTCGGCTGCAGGATGAGAATTGATCTGTTACATGGCACATCTGTTACACGTATATTATGGTCTATCAGCGGAGAATTCTAATTGACTGCTTGATGTTTTGCTGTCAGTCTTCCTAAAAAACATAAACAAACAAATAAATCATTTTTCCTAGTTGAAAAATCGAATAGATTAGATTGGAAAAGAAGCTTTTAGTTATGGTGTTAGCGTTTACTGGGCTATATTATTTAATGATATAATATCACGACATAATAAGGTATTATTAATACAGAATATATTTGTATAAGATATTATTAATTTGTATGAAAGGATAATCAAAATAATCATATTGGGGATAACACGCCATTATTTGGAAAGCATATTATTTATATGTGGGTACATAATGCCTTCCCTTCTAATTTAGACAAAACCTACCTACACGTGTGTATAGGTAGATGATCTGTTTATTTAAGCAGACGATGGTGTAACATATTTGTAATCTCTCATAGGGCGCAAATATTTCTACAATAAACTAAAATAATGTATTGAATTATTTTATGTTTCATTTGGTTTAATTTAATAGGATTTTGAGACCTATTTGATTTCCTTGTTTGGAAAATAAATCTTTATAGGTTCTAGTGAGAAAAAAATTGGTTGCCTCTAGTTGAAAACAATTCGAAATAATATGTAATCTATTCCAAAAATACGTTACATGGTTTTAACTAGAAAATTGATCTTCATCAAATAAACAAACATCTTAAAATATTAGTATGTATTTGGTGTTCTGAGTATGTTGTTCCTGTAAAACAAAGTAACATTATTGTGTCGTATGGAGTAAGATTTATCTTAGCACACGTAAAGAATATGTATGGTAATAAAGGGAAATAAAGAGCTTAAGAACTGACATTGAGCGGTTCACGTGATACACTTTTGCAACGTTCAATGGTTTTGTTTTTATCTTGAATATTTATTTTATTTATTTATCTTTTTGTACATAACAATATATAAACAAATTAATGCACACTGGCGGGCTTATTGGCATTAGACAATTTCTTAATAACAAACAGATTACAAAGTACCTATGACAAATTATATAAGTACCTACCTATGTATATTAACAAAAAAATGAAAGCGAAAAAAACATAGAAAGTATATATTACAATAGATAAATATTAAAAAAAAATAATAATAGCAATGAAGGGTGTGGGAAAGAACAAGGAGAGGAAATTTGGATCAGGTGTTTAGGGATAAATATTCCATCTTTAGTTTTTTCTTGAAAATGCAAAGTAAGTTAGACGACGCAATATCCAGATTTACATATACCTACTATTTCCATAGTCTTGTTGATTGTATTTCGAACGACGAATTGAAAATTTTTGTGTTATGGACAGGGATGGTTAGCCAATATTTATATATTCATTTTTGATTAAAAAAAAAAGGTTTTTTCTTATAATTTTTTGTCCGGTCTAACTGAGTACCGATTCTCCTTTGATGTCTCAATAGATACTCCGCGAGATGTTTTCTCTGATTGAGCACAGCCAGCGCAACAAACTCAAAGTGGACATGGCCAATATGGAGAAGCGTCCATCACTGCGTCACCAACTCAGCACAGACAATATGAACGCACCACCCTTCAATATTCCTAACCTTCGTGTGGAACAGCGCAAGACCTCCAGTGCCGAAGACATGGCCAGGAAAAACTCAACCGGTGACATTTTTAGCAATATTATGTTATTCATTTACTCCTATAAGACAATATTAGATCAGATCTAGGTGTAGTTTTGAGTATACACGGATAAAGGTATAGGTAGGTATATTTATTTTATAAATACATAATTTAATAAAAAGCAATATAGGTAGGTACTATGGCCATAACTAGGAAAACTTGTTTTAAGATGACCAATATTAATTTATATACATACATTTCATATAGGACAGTTGTAGTAGTTTACAGTAGTATTATTTAAATTTATTAAAATTAATCAAATTATTTATTTATTTTTTAAGAATTATATTTAAAATCGCATGTCGTATGAAGTTAAAAAGATATGTCATATTAATTATATTATTTAAAGAACGTACGCAATCAGTTGTCACTTCTTAACATAGAAATCTGATATTGATGAACTGTTTGATTCCTATAATTTAAAATTTTTCCTTACACTATTTTCTAATTTCTAATTAATGCACTAAAATGTTACCCAGGCGATATTGCTGTTATTGTGTTTCAAAATTAAACAATATATACCTTCATTTATGCCTAATTAGTTATTTATAAATATTGAAACATATACCAACTTATGTACCTACAATAATTGAAAATATTGATGTCATAATTTTGTAAAAAATAAATTTTGAAATTATGATTATGCTGACAATAGCCGGCATAGGTGGTGCCACTGGTTCTGTAACCAGCACGGGCGGTGGAGGATCTGGCCTGTTGGGCAGCTGGTGGTTCGGAGGCAACTCCCAGGAGGGCAACAATCTGCTGCGCGTGGCAAGCGCCTTCCCCAACAGGCGCCTCTCAGACAACACCCTGATGACGCCCAAGATACGCATAGCACCGTCCTGCGCCTCGTCACCAGGTGGCTCCCCCGGTTCCACCACAGGTCTGCCGGTCCGCAGACACTCGAGCATAGGCCCACAGGAGCGTCGCGGATCCCACGTCAACTTGTCTCCACCGACTGTTAGTAGCCGTCTTTCATTACTTTCATACATAATTACATACACTCAGATTTTGTTCTTACATAATATAATTATTATAGATATATTTCTATTACTTGTATAGTAAAGTTAATCGTTTTATCCACGTGTAGAGGTGGCAGCCCGCCCTGTTTGACCGATCTTCCACCCTTAGGGTGTAGTGGTTGCCCTCTAGCTGATATTGTGTTGATATATATGTGTGTGTGTATATTACAAGTTAGGTACATATGTAGTGTGAGGTGGTTTATACATGCAGTTGTATGTATACCTACATATAACAACTAGTGCAATGTTCAAGTCTCTCAGCCGTAGTACAGTGGTAGTAATAATGTGTTGGCAGGGCCGCTACGGAGGACGCGGCGGATCAGGTTCCAGCCTGTCTGTACCATCCTCCACAGCTTATGCTGTAAGTCTCACATCATCATCATCTGATGCAACTCCGTGCCGTTTTATTCATTCTGTCTTGCCCTTTCCTCTCTCAGTTGGCTTTGTTTGTCCAGTCTCCTATATATATATATACCATATTAACAGTACGGAGGGCTCTTTCCGACGCACACAAAATTTCTTCTTGCGTGTGGCATAGGACACTCGCATTGTAACAGAATTGGCATAGCCTCGGCAGAAATGAGCCTTCCTTGCTAGTAATATCCATCCATCGAGTGCCGATATCCACAGGAGGTGAAACCGCCCAATACTTGCTCCTATGGCGGCATACCCTCCCAAGTTTGTGTTGTCTATCGGTGTCTCCACGGTATACCGATCATTGCACGCCACATACTTGATATGTGGGACAGACGTTCTAATGTTCGTTCGTTCATTTATACATATTGTTTATCAGCTTCATTTCCTTTTGCATCTTGGATCATTCATCTGTGTTCAAGCAACTCCCATTCATCAGGATCGGATATCAGTCATGTGTTTCTAAATTTACAACTTGAATCATGACATATTATGTATTTTTCAAGTTTCTTTATATTACAGTAAATGCCACTAATACACATTTGTTATATCCTATGATGAAGACACTCATTAAAATATACCTACATACTTCTACACATTTATATATGTTTGAAAATAAACAACATGATATTTGGTATAAAAATTTGTAATTAATGGCATCTACTAACCTTCGTCTCTTGTTTATAGTTTCATTCTCCATAATATAATGCTTGACTGAAATACAAACCCACAAATATTTCAGGTGATCTGGCGCTCTTTATAGTTTGTGTTTGACATTTCCAACTAAATCTATCGATTGCAGTGCTATCTATTCGTAAATAGATCAGCACCAAATATACACCTATTTATATATTTATATAAATATGTGTATATTCATATATCTGTAATCTGCAAAGCATGCTTATAGGTATATAAATAGCATAGCGTTCACTAACTGTCATTTTTGTATATTTATTTTGAAATTAGAGTAACAACCAGACTAAATTTGAATATACAGATATTGTCTATAAAAAACTTATCATCAATATTGTTGAAGAAAAATATTAACTAATCGATATTTTGCTTACCCAGAATTGTTAGTGATAACATGCAGGAAAGTAAAAAAAAAGTTTTTTCAGAAGGTAAGGTTATCTTTTTAAAAGTATTATTAACAAAACAAGTAATAACTATTATATTTATATTGTGATGTAAATGTTATTCAATGACTGTTAGGCCTATGATAAAGTCAAATTTATAAGTAAATACATGGGTAGCATATTATTTTATTAAAATGTTGTATGATTCCTCGTAAACCTTTCCACAATAATGTATCCACCACTTCGATAGTTTTGTATATAATGTAAACTGATATGAAAACATTTTAGATAAAGCTCTCTAGATCCATTTTCCTCATCACAACTACAATATTGCATTCGCTAATTGACACATACACAATGTGATATACCTACCTACCATAATCATATTCTCATTTGTGATTGTCCTCACATTGACTCTTATCTGGCATGGTTTGCATGGATTTCATTCCACAGTACATATTGTTAAATTACATACCTACATGTTTGTAATTTGTTTAGATATAATAATTATTGTCATTGATCGATTTTCAATGTTGCTGTTTTTAAAGTCTTCGTATTACCTATCTATCGCTATAAATATATTGTTGCTTGTAATTCCGAATCCTGATGCGATAAAATCAAACGTGTGTTTAGTCAATGGAACCATATCGCATAGAATATAATGTATGTATGCAGCGTAATGGTTCAGAGTATTTTCATAATATTATGATACTTTATTTGACATGTTCAGAGACACAAAATTGAAGCCATCGCATACACGATCCATTAAAGCGGATCCTATTAACTTGTCTTTTATGACATAACGTCAAGTCACTTTGTATTGATATTCTAGGTTTATATAGTAAGATATATCTACATATATCAGTGTGCAAGATAGAGTGAGTTTTATGAAACATGCATCATAACAAGAATGTTTTGTATTTTCTAATATCATTAGGTATATTATATTATTTTTTCATTGAAATAGTTAAAGGTACAGCTTTAATAAACAATTACCAAACGAAACATATGCTCGTAGAATTACATGCATTGTGTAGAGTAAATAATTTTGCCCCTTATTCGTAAATTATGTTGTTTAAACATATGTATGTATATCTACAATACTCACCATTATGACACAATATGTCATAGTTTTTGTGTCCGTAATTCTGCACAGAATTTATGTTTTTTTTCAATGTACATAATAACTCCAGTCAACGAATGATTATCGAACGCATGGAGAGGACCGGAATTTTCGGAAAAACTCTTTTGCAACTGTCGATTTGTTTAAAAGAATTTATTTCTCTTAACAGATCGACAAATTTTTAAGCCAAGATCCGCGTGTGTGAGTGTGTGTGTGCGTGTGCGATGGTGTGTGCGTGTGTGAGTTTGCGCGTGTACGAGGGTGCGTCTGTGCGTGTTCGTTTGTGTGTCCGTCCGTCCCTTTTAACTATTGATCCGCTTGGTGCACATAGCTAAAAATTTAGGCTTAGGAAATTTTAGGCCTACAGAACTTTCATACTCGGAATTTTTAAATTTTATTCCAGTCAGGAGTTCTCAACGATTTTTCTTTTAATGTTTTTCATAAATCTAATAAGCCATCCTTAAAAAGTACCTATAAATATAGATAAATTCAATATCACATACAATTTTATATGAAAAACTTCCAGGGTATCCCAACCTTTTATATTAGGTTAGTTGAAATAGTGTTTTTGAAATTTTCTGTAATTATAACTAAAAATATCCAAAAACGCCTGAACACCTCTTTTTGATAATTCATTGACTGTAATAAATATATATATATTTATTACACAATAATGTTTATTTTATTCAGTGGCACCGATTTAGTATAGGTATCTTAGAAATAATATTTTGTTTTATACCTTAAAACCATTTTCCTTATTGCTATTTTCTTTATTTATTTTTATTTATTTTAAACTTTCTGAGCACAAGTGCACAATGGCGGGCTTATTGCCAAATGGCAATATCTTCCAACCAACCATATTCATTTGGTGAAAAACTATTACATTTATGGTATGTAGCAAAATTTTTATATAATACAAGCAAAAGCTATAAAGAAAATAAAACAAATAAAATGAAAAAAAAAACATATAAGCAAAAACAATAAAGAAACGGAGGTGACTGGAGAGGGGGGGGGGACAAGGATAGGATAAGGAGACAAATTTAGGTGTTATGTTGTGTAAGGAAATGATTCCTCAGATTTCTTTTGAAAGCTTTTAGTTTAGTTCGTAAGACAAGCAACATTGTAGGTATATAAGTCTCCATAATGCGGTGACTAATAAAAATAATGTCCAATTCATATTTGACACAGTGATTATAAGTTGCCCGAGAAGAATTACATAAAAACCGAGTAGAGATTTACCACGGAACCAAATATCGATTAATGTCGAAAAATGTCGACTGTTGATGGCATAAGTCTTAATAAAACATGTCAAAATCAATTTAAAGCGTGAAATTAAAACTCGTACACACTCAAAAGAATTCAAATATATTTGAAAAAAAAATATGTATATAAAAACCAGATTCTTTTAAAAAAATCAAGAATTTATGTTTATGTTTATATCTGTTTATGGGCAATATAAATAACCACAGGAATATCCTACGTGTAAAATTCCACTGATCGTGTTTAATTTTATTTTTCGTTATTCATTTAATACCTACTTTACCTATTATGTTTATTTGTTAATTCATACCTACTTTCATTTGTTATTCTGTTTATTATTATGGTTAAATTTTCTTTGTATGTATGTTGTATGTATTTTTATATGTATTTTTTAAGTTTTTCTTTGTATTTCTTCTTGCTTTATTTTCATTGTTTATTAATTGGATATGTTTGTTTTTTTATTGTATTTTCACACATTATGTTCTATATTTTGTATCTTTTGAATTCTTCATGTAAATGGCAAACGCCGTTAATAAAATAAATAAATAAATTTAAACAGTTGGTCTGTTACGGAATTCTGGATATTAAATATAAAATAAATCATAGTGCCTCATAACTTCAGTAACAAAATCAGTAACAATACACTCTGTAACGATTCTACTACATTACCTTGGATCAGTAATGAAAAAATATGAAAATCTCGAACGTGAATGAACCGCCTGCTGTAACATACTCAACATTATGCGTCCTGGTCTCAGATGCGATTATCTCCTTCGTAAATGATCGCTTCTCGGATCGTTAAATATATGCAGTTGTTTCGGGAGAAATCCATGTCGCCATGTGCCACATATCGAGACACACACACCACCAGCCTTGCTACTATATGTGAGTCCATTTACTGTCGCTATCTGTTCTTCTATGCAGCTTGCACGGAGCATGATCGTGAGTACTTTTCCTATAAGTGTAGTGGAACCTTACAATACATATTTAGATCCTCCACTCAAATCCCAAACACTTAAATGTTTCATTTTGCATTTCATTGATATGTGCTTCATTTGTGAAGATATTTGATGTCACTTCAACGGAATGCTACATACATTGTTAATAATAAATATTTTAATATCTTATAAATATTTTAATATCTTATTCACATTTCAAATGGCATACATAATTTTATTGATTATCAATACTATTTAAGTAAAATTCACCTCTATTGGTTATGTATTTGTAAATTAAATCTTTTATATAAAATTATATTCAGTTTAAGCTCAATTTCCTAGTCATTGGAACAATTGATTAACTCTTTAAAATTAATTTATAAATACTGTTCATTGCTGTTTTTATGCCATATTGATAGGTGTGTATTGTCAGTCATTTAAAATACTATTTTGCATTGTTTTTTTTTTTCTCAAGTATCATTAATTACTAATGAATTATTTTAATGAAAACATGTGTACCTTACGTAAAAGTTGAATGAAACAATGAAAATAGAAGTGACTGTACATATATACGTACTGCATATTATATATAATACGATTATATTGAATATATGTATATTGAATTCTGACTAATGTATAATATGTTGTGTCTGTGTGTGTGTGTGCGCGCAATGGCGTATAAATATAGGGAGGATCGATGCCAAACACTTCGAGCAGTGTCCCGTTCCTGCTGTCATCTTCAATGCAGTCCATCCGCTCTAGGCGACCTTCTGGAGCACTCGGCGGATCGCAGGGATCTGGTCTCCTTCAACAGCTTGGATCCGGCATGGTAAGGCAATTCACCGGCTCCGTACAGGGAAGCCACTGGGCAGCGATCAACAGTCGGGTGTTTCCCCCGCCCGTGCTAGCAGTGCGGAAATGTCCCTCACTAAATATAACGTTGAACGACTAAAAGTAAATGATAAGTCAAATATAATATGAAATCGGATCTCTTCAATTACATGTCATATTATTTATTAATTGCTCCTCTCTGCTCTGAAGATTGCGCGGCCCTAGCCGGCGCACTTTTCTTTCCCCACGACTTGTTCGCCGCTCGGATCTGTCAGCATGAATGTATCCGTAGATTTTGTGTAGTGTAGATTAGAGGAATGAAATACTTAAGAAGACTCGACTGATTAAAACATTAATGTTTCAGTTGCATATTATAATCTAACCACGTTTATTGTCATTTACAGTACCAGCTGTTTTCCGGCCGTACATAAGATGTATAACAGACATTTTAGATCGTGTCCCTGATATATTGGTGAAATGCCCGAATATTTCCTAACAGATCAGAAGTATGTTTGTATGGCGCGATAAGACACAGCACAGAGCACGAGGATCATTGCATTGTATCACAATCTATTTATTACCTACTCATACCATACATAAGTGATATGATACATATCACGCTGTCGGGCTTAGTAGAAATACATACTTACATATTTAATGTTAATTCTTCTATGTATAATTCCTCATACATTTGTGTATTTGCAACATTACAGATATTTTGAAGAGATATAACATAGAAAATATACTTTAAACCTTATAATAAAATATATTCATGTTAACAATTTTATCAAATTCATTAATTCCTTCAGTAGTCGGTGTTGGTAAGTGTTCACGTGTTCCTTATAAATAATACTAAAAGACTTTCTCTAAACTTCCTTACTTATCGCCTTGTGTATTCTCTTGACAATCTTGGACCCAAAATCTAAAATTTATGACTTCTTGTATTCATGCATTTGAATCATTAATAGATACAATTACAAAAAATTCATAATATATATTTATGATATGTAGGTTAGGGAATGAATATTCGACAAAATCACTTCATTTTATTCTCTGTCTGTGATTTATAACAATGGTGAACAGCCTGTATGTGAAGCATTTACATGCTTAAGTATTTTAGACTGAGTATGGTTTTTTTTTTAAATAAATATTGTTAAATATTTTCGATGATATTGTAAGATTAATATTGTTCGTCTGATTAATTTTAAAATTTTGAATCTCTATTGTGCTGTTACACAGTACAGAGATAATTATATAATATTGAAATGATATTGAAATACGATGTGTTGTAGTAATTCTTTTCTCAAACATTAATATGGCTGTAACAAATTGGTGAAATAAAATTAATATATTGATATTGAAGTTTATATCATCGATAGTACATGACACCGGACTTTCGGTATATCTATTACCAAATTACATCATGTACCTATATTTATATTGTATATATTTAATTCAATCTATAAATTTATTGAATAATATTTATATGTAAATTGGTGATGGAAGTGCAATTGAAAAGTAAGTATTTTTGAAATATCGCCTTAAATTAAATTGATATCATAAAATAAAACAAAATAATTCATGTCAAATCGGAAATGAATGTATAAGAGGTGAATTGTTCACATTTAACGGTGAAAAGAATATTTCATTGTTCACTTTAATGCCTCACACTTTAACCCTCACAATAATTATTCAAAGTCGAAACCCTAATTACTTACATTTCACTAATTTTATTATCAATTCGACTGCTATATGAATCCATCCTATGGTTGTGCAAATTGCTCAAACTATTTATAAAAAAATGTATTTTCAAAATTTATTTAATGCCGTTTTACTTTTGTCTGTCTAACGAAGAATGATTAAAATTATCCTAATATTCTTTTTACATTATGACAATGTTTTTATTTAATATTGATTTCGTTTAATATCCTAATACAACATGTTCGACTTATTGAAAATATTTGAATTACTTTTTTTTTAATCCTCTTCCTCTGAGATATATCGATTAGATAGTATACTAAAATTATGCTTTTTAATCATATTTTTGATTTGCTTTACATACATACTCTGTGCATCTTATATTGCATACATTATTAAAAAAATACCTATTAACGTGTCGTCCTTTGGTGAGCGACATTCTGCTTATACTTGATTTCGGTCGGATTAAAGAAAAAGTATTTGTACAGTGTATAAAGAGTTCACGAGTGGAAAATGATTTGTAAATATGTCAAAAATATAAATATGTTTGTAAATTAAGTAAATTTAAAAAAAGTTTCTTACTACATAATATTTAAATATTTATTGATACACATCCCTACAAAATTTATTAAATTTAAGTATTTAAAGTCAGATATTTTTCCAATTATAGTCATATGTACTAATAAAAATCATTGTATTATTTCCAAAAACTTTATAGATATTAATTACCTAAGACCAATATATTAAATTTAAATAGAATCGTGTGTACCTACAACTTGAGGCATTTCCATAATTATTTCCTTTTTCTTCTTCCTAAAATAAATGCCTTTAATTTTTTTCAGTTTTGTTATAATTTCTTTATTTCTATAATAGAAATAAATATTTATTTTATCTGTGTTCTCGCAGTATATTTTTTTAAATCAATCATAATTTATTGTAAAAAAATAGCACTTTATTGTCGATAAGTTTTAATAAAATTATCTTATAAAATTAATTGTATTTGAAATCATGTTATGCTTTTCAATATTAAGTACAATGGAAGATTAAATGCTTGAATATAATCGTTGGTCCTTAACTGTTTTGTTATTTTAATTTAATTCAATACATAATAAATAAACAAGGTATATATTAACTTTGAATTACATTTTTAAAAATATGTAAATTTCCGTTGATAAACTAGATACAATTTCTTTTATGTTCAATAGAAATGTCGATCATTTATGTTTTATGTAGTTAAAGGATAAAATCAATCGAAGAGAATATTCACATCAACCAAACGTGATACAAAAGAAATCATTAAAATAATTTAATCTAATCATTGCAATAAATAAAAACAGTCGTTGTAATATTTTATGATTGTTTTAGTAATAACATAAAAAATGGTATCAAAACCATATTTAAAAAAAACATTACCAGCTACAATAGTTTTAGATTTTTGAAGATTGAATAAAAGTCAGCGAAAATGTGCATTTTACAACAATCACCATGTTTACAAAATTATTATTTCTAAACATACTCATAAAGTATGTTTAGAAATAATAAAGTATGTTTAGAAATAATAAGTGTCGGCCTTCGTGGCTCAGTTGATTGGGTATCTGACTGCTGATCCAAAGGTCCCGGGTTCGATTCCTGGTGGAGGCACAGTTTTTAATTGTGTTTTCAGTCTGGATCTGTGAGACGATTAATATCGTAAGTCTCCAGAATGTGGCAACTTGTTATTGGGTGCATGTTAAATAAATATTTGACATAGTACCTGTTAGTTGCCCGAGAAGAAATAAATAAATAAAGTAGAGATAACAATCACTATGATAATTCACAATAGCGATAGTGTTGATTTGATAAGTTTCTACATGAATTTATTCATGTAATAAAATTAATTTTGTGAGTGTGTAGGTCATGCGATATACTTACATTGGATTGGTATGGGAAAGAAAATTCACCGCTACGGAATTCACCGCCGATTGGTTTCGCGATTCAATACACGACACATTTGTAAATTATTCAAATTTTAAAAGATATATTAATTTAATATACATTTGCGTTATAATTTTTACTGGACGCATATAAAAAATACGCATGTATCAATTATTGTATTTCTTCTAACGTTATTTTTTTCCTATTTTATGCCCCTTCTGTGCTGTTTCTTACACCACCCTTTTCCTTTCCTTTTTCTTTTTATGTTCAAATTATCAGAAAATTATTAAAAATTAGTTGATGATTCATTATTTAATACTTCGATTAGTGTATTTAACGTTGGTTTTTGTATTCTTTACTATTTATTCTTTGTACATTAGCGAGTTTATAGCCAAACGAATTCAAATTCACAGGAAATAATTGAAAAAATGTTAATGATTCATTATATTATAATGTTATTAGTGCATTAAACGATTGTTTTTTATTATTAAATATTATTGTACACAAAATTTGTACACTAAATATTAGAGAGAAATAGTTCATCGTTTAAAGCCTACTTTCCATATCACTAATGTTTATTCGAAACATTATTAGAGTTGATTTTTTTTTCATAACATATTTATTAAAAACTAAATTTTGGCATCTATATAATATATCTACATATATGAATGATTCAGAAAAAAGTGAGATTATGAGTAATATAAGACATTAATATTTCGGTAGATATGCGAGTTTTAAACCGAATTTCTTATCATTGTAAATAGACCTTTCAAACATCAAGTAGGTATTATTTATTTGAATCGTTTGAACAAATTAATCCACAAGATGTCGTAGATTAATTTCATGTTAGACGTGGATTAATCATAAAAATAAACTATAATAAAATTAGTGTATTATGATATTAAAATGACGAGCTAGAAGGTTTTAAACTTTCAAATTTCATTTATCGATATTTTAAGTATTATGTCTAGATAGAAATATAAATGAATTCGTCCATTTTTTTGTAAAAATTAAGTATATTAACATATATATTTACTAAAGAATATATATACATACAAATGGCAAAAGTGAACAATGTGTGTGATCAGCGTTTTGGATAATTTGTATGTAGATTTATCTAAAACTATCCAAAGAATTAAAAAAAATATATGGTGTGTCGACTAAATTCCTTCAATCGCAATATGCCAAAATAGGTATGAAGATATAATATATAATAAAATTTAAGAAAAAAGATGAAAAGCTAGTCGGCAGGTTAAGCTAAAAATATATAGTTAATTTTGAAATATATTTATTCGATTCAAGCATTTTAAATTGTAAAAGCCTACATATTTATTGTGTCTCTGATAATATTCTATATTCTCAGTCAGTCTGCTCCCAGAAAGATATTTTTTATTAAATGTTGATGTTGAACAAAATATATAATAAAATAAAATAAATGAAGGATTAACATTCAGATGTTTATATGTTGATAACCGAATCGAATGAAACATATTTTTTATAATCCCTATAAATATATTTTTACTATCAATTTTTTTTTACATTTTGAGTACCTACGCACCTATCAATTTAAAATTATTGATACATATTATATTTTTGTAATGCTTATTTTAGCCCTACAACTTATTTCGGATAAAGTCTATTTTCTGATATGTAACTACTTGTGTATATTATTAGTACCTACCTATAACACGACCCTTATTTACATACTACATAATAAGTTACTATTAAATCTATGATTCAATATGAAACTGAAATATATATATTTTGATATCAAAATTCGAACCCTTCATGATTATAACTGAAAAATTACATACATAAATTTACTTAGTATGTACCTAATTACAGTATCTATATGTTATATAACTGTTATGATAATTATGAATGTTCAAGAGTAGATTATTCGTTGCTTACATTCAAATATTTTATCAAATACTTATTATATATTATAACTTAATGGAAATAAGAAAAAATTCAAATATATTACTAATTATTGTGTTAATCAGTATCTAAATCAATGTTCTTATCCATTCAATAAAACATACTTATATAATAGTATAATTATATTGTTTGTGTTGTGATGAATGAAGCACATCTACTTTAATAAATATTGCGTTATATAAAAATGTTAACTTTACCTTCATCAAAAGAAAATACCTACATATAAATTAATCAATATTTTGTTGCTAAATATGTTAGAAAATAGCAAATAGAAAAAAATCAATGTTATATAAAAAGAAGAATTAGAATAAATGTTAAACAATAATTAGTGGCAATCAATCCATCAAGCACATATAAATATATATAATATATTTTTCTCTCCTATATTAGGTTAAAAAAGATTTAAGGATAATATAAAAAAAAATTCTGTCTGATATAAAATATGTGTCAAAAAATTGATGTGCAATTAATGTTCAATAAAAAATTATATAACGTAGACTAAATCAAATTTTTCTGTATATTAATTATTGTATAATAAGAATCTTACTTAATCTTTGAATGCTCTTGAAAATAAATCAAAAAAATTAAATTTCTGTAAAATTATACTATGTAAAATTGATGTATACTAACCGAATTGATGTAAAATAACTGTGTGAAATAAATTAAAATGAATATAAATGAATTACTTTTGTATTTTTTTATGAACCACTACTAATAGGTTATGAGTTAAATCGATAGTTCTTCATTTAATTTTATATATTAAATCAAAATAGTAATAATTACATGTATCCAACCAAATCTTAAAAAACCACTACATGCGATAAATTTTCCATCTATCAGGGACATTTTGATTTCCAAGATAATATCAATTAATTATAGTTCTTCAATTGAAACGTATTCATAAATTAGTTCAACCTTCCTACAATGAGAGCATTATTTATTTGAAAATTATTATCACGTAAAAACATCTTTAAACACGGTTTTAAAGATGAATGTTTGGTTATTGAAGGCTAGAGTTGATACAGGCGCGTGCTCCGTACGATGCCGATCGATCAATGGACGCACTTGTATGAATTCCTATAAAAAGAATACTAAAATCCGGCTGATGAGCTGCGTCCGACCCGTCCGCGTATTTACCTTTCCGTGTTGATTAGGAGGCAAGTACTGCCTCGAATTAGGCACTAGTTTGTTGCGCTCATGCACTTTAAAACTCGTATTGAATTCAAGGCATGTGTCTTCCAAATGCACACAGGTTTATAAAGTTTACCATGCGTATTGATTGAGCGTTACAAGGCTGTGTTAGAGGCATTTTTTGTGTATGATTGTTTTTATTTTAATAGATTAATCTACACAAATTCGTTAAGACAATTTTTTTCATCGAAAAATTCATGAGAATGAACCTACTCATGAATTTTTCGATGAAATAATTACACTTTGCGTCGTAATTACCTTCACAAGATATAGAGCATCGAACTGTACATTGGTAATTATCCCAGTCTCCTTCGTAATTTACAATTTCAAAATTGTCAATTACTGCAATATAATCTCAAAATAACAATTTTAGTTTCCATATTACTTAAAGACTTACAAAATTACTGATTACTAAATACCAAATACCATATAATCTGTGAACAAAATACAACCAAATGTGACAGTGACAGACGAAATGCGAGCGAAATGAAATAGCTCGCGAACTTCATGGCTATATATGTTCCATATTCAATAATTAATTGCCTTGAATAGAACAGGTACTAGCCGGATCGCAAGCGCAACAAACTAGTGCCTAATTCGAGGCAGTTCTTGCATCTTAATCAACACGGAAAGGTAAATACGCGACCCGTCCGCTGCGCCTGTATGGATGCTAGCCTTATATTAGTATTTTTCTTCTTTTTCTCGGTATGGTACCTAAAAAGTGACATTTTATAAGTTTTAAAAATTATACATAATCATCATCATCATCATCATAAGCTCGACGGCCCTGGGTGGGTCTTGGCTATGGTTGCTAGATGGTATCCTAAAGGAGGACATGTCCTCCCTTACCTACCGTATGTCCTCCTTTTGCATTGATTGTTATCCAATATAATTTTAAAAACATGTCTACTAAATATTTTTTCATAAAAGAGCACCAAGAACTTATTACAAAAAAAAATGTGTTTTGGTGAAACATGATGTTTAAAATGAAGGGAATTCATTAAAAAAATCTTGTTTCATTGTTAATAGTTTAAGTAGTGACTAAACTATAGTATGTAAGTTTTATAGCGACTTCATTGAAGATATAAAAAAATGAAGAGTACTTATGAGACGATGAAAATTCTTTGATATGCGTCTGTAGGTAGGTATGGCAGTTTTTTGTCATTGTCCTCCTTTTTAAGGAAAATCCTCCATTTTTGTGCTCTTTGTCCTCCTTTTTCAAATTTCCATCTGGCAACCCTAGTCTTGGCTGAATCCAGGAGTCTCCTCCATTCCCGTATATCCGTTTCTAATATGTACTGCGGAAGCATCGGCATTGACACTGTCCATCCATCGAGTCCTTGGTCTTCCTGGTCTCCTCCGATCTTGTGGCACAGAGAGTGGGGTTGTCGTCGTCCATTCGGATTATGTGACCAGCGGCACCCCATCTCAAGCCCCTTATCTTGATGGAACTGATCATATAATAAATAATATACTTAAACATAATATAATAATACCTAATTTAAACATAATACCTACCTACCTATAAATGAACACATTCATATTGATCTTGTTTTGTTAACAAATTAAATTGGACTGTGTTTACAAAACTATTAACTATACTTTTTTTACTAATTTATATCTGAATAGGTCGAATAAAATATTTTTCACTTTTCTCCAAAACAAACTCACTGGACAAAGTAACTTTTGATACTGACCTACTCATTAAATATTGGTATCGAAATATTACAGTACCTACATACATCAAATTTAATAATACATGGAACGAAATAATAAATGAAAATATTATGGTTTTACATTTAATACATCGAAATGTAGGCTGGGTTGTTTCAACAAGTGTATCGGTAATAGTATAGTTAAAATACTTTGATTTTATAAAATTGTTCAAAATTGAGTCATTTGACGGCATTAGATTTCAATGAAACAACCAAAAGTTTGAACAATTTCACAAATCAAAGTATTTCAACTATACTTTTACTTTAATCACTTAAAGATTTAAGTAAAAGGTTAGTTAAAATACTTTGATTTCATAAAATTGTTTAATACTTTTGGTTGTTTTATTGAAATCTAATGCAGTTGAATGACGAAATTTTGAACAATTTTATGAAATTAAAGTATTTTAACTATACTAATACTGATACTTTAGTTGAAACAAACCAGACTTGAGGTGTTCTGTTAATACCATGATATAATATGCACAGGTAAATTACAAAAAAAATATTTTAATATATTGCTATACTGGTTTTAACACTTCTTTATAACAAATTTATTGATGTTTCCAGAATCAAATATTAGATACGTGAGAAATATATTTTGATCACAAAGGTAAAAATCAAACGAGATAGGTATATAATACCTACACAATATATTTCCAAATACACAAGTGCCCACACTTTCAATGGGGCAATAATATTGAATTGTCTTTATGGGGGGGACTGCTGCCAACGTACCTATTTTTCAATTTGATATACCATCATTATTTCTTATCAAATCGTTTTGAAAAAAATAATTTAGATAGGTTGGGTATTAATAAACAAAAATATACCTTAACCTTTTGATAATGTTCTGTATAAATTCTTGTAGAAAAATAATGGCATACACCGATTTTCAACGTTTATCATATATTTTTGATAAACTATGTATAAGGCGTAGAGTAGTAATTTTTTTTTTAAATTAAAGAAGAGAAAAAAATCTAGAATAATATGATGTGACGTTGCATTAACGCTTCAGGTTTAGTAAATAAACCTAAAAAACATTTATTTTCCATTCAGCGCCATTGCGTAATAAAAGTTTTTTTGGTTTATTTACTAAACCTGATGCTTTAATGCAACGTCATATCATATTTTTCCAGGTATTGTGTTCTTCTTTAATTTATAAAAAAAATATTGCTCTATACCTTATATTTTTTTAGAAATTCAGGATAAATGGCTAAAATCGGGGTATTCTTATTATTTTCCTACAAGAATATATACAGAACATAATCAAAAAGTTAAGGTAGGTATATTTCTCTTTATTAATGATGGTATATCAAATTGAAAAAATAGGTACGTTGGCAGGAGACGCCCTCTTATGTACATATTTTAATTAAAAAATGTACCTGCTTTTTAATTTCTGTAAAATAAAAAAAAATAATAATTACATAATCTTAAAAAACGATCAATAATATTTATTTTTGTAAAATAAAATAGATGGGTCGGTGGCAGAGCGGTTAGCGCGCTGGGCTAGTAATCCAGTGGTCGCGATTTCGAATCCTGCCTCGACCGATTTCGTTCACCTAAGCAGAAGCATTTATTTGCTTATTTTAGGGAACGTAGGAAGATGTATATGTACTTGTTTAACAAGGACATATTCATTAAAAAAAAAAAAAATCTTCTATAACGACTATAAAGGTAAAAATAAAACGAGAAAGGTAGGTATATAATTCTCCCATAATAATTTACTATCCAACTGTCGATTCGTTCATGAGAATTTATTTTTTGTTAATGAATCGACAGTATTAAGCCATGAGACGCAGTTTTGTATGGCCAGGTCTATATTTATCATTGTTTTTTCAACTTTGATGACACAAACACCACCTTAGAGGCTTCGCTCAGAATATTTATACTCAGTATTTTAAATTTTTGTTTCAGTCAGGGGTTATCAACTTTCTAATTTTTGTTTGATTTTTACATATATCTCAAAAACCTTAAAAGCAAGAACGCTGAAAATATAGACAAATACAAAATCTCAAATTAATTATTTTTTAAAGTTCCACATTTTCTCAAACATTTTTACTACGAAAACCATTTTTTTATGATGAATTTATGTGTTTAACTGCCTATGTATATTTTTTTTAAATATGGACATTATAGTAATACAACTCAAATTTTTTTCAACATCTTTTATAAATTTTGAATTTAGTGAATAAAGTCTCTCAATAGTTTGATACTTAATTCCTAAACATACATTCATACGATCATGCTGTTTTCATATTCTGGGTAGGAAAAAACGACTGACCACCATACTATTCTATCCTGACATACATAAATATATTAAATTTTGTGTATAAAAATAATATTTTAAAATATTCATTAATTTGGATTTAAGGGTTTATATTTTGTTTCGTATTCTTAAACCACACATATAATCGTCATGGACAGTTGGATCTCATGTGTGAAATGCTAAGAAAAAGTATTTAAAATCGCTTGTCTCTCAGTACTGATATTTTGGGATCAATTTTCAACAAACTTCTCGAAACTTCACTGAAACTTTCAGAATGTGTGATTTCCGATGACAATGCATGTTTAAAAACTGTTTTCAGCTTTATTTATTAGACATTTTGATCAAATTTAACAACCTAGCATAGTTTTCAAAGTTAACAACAATGTAAAAAATAAAAAATAATAATCTTATTGAAAAATAAATCATAAGAAGGTAGGTACTATAAGAAATTCTTTTGTCAGTAATATTTCAACCTGAAGCAAAACTCTTAAGCGGGTGACTGCTGCCAACGTACCTATTTTTTCAATTTGAATTTGTATCATTACTACAAACGAATCATTTTGAAAAAATTAACCTATTAGTTTGGGTATTAGTAAAGAAAAATAAATCTTTACTTTTTAATTATGTTCTGTATATATTATTGTAGGAAAATTTACATTTATCTTAAATTTCTAAAAAACTATAATGTATAGAGCATTACATTTTTTATAAATTAAAGAAGATCAAAATATCTGGAAAAATACGATGCATCGTTGCATTAATGCATCAGGTTAAGTTAATAATCCAAAAAAACTTTTATTTCGCAATGGCGCTTAGTGGAAAATAAATGTTTTTTAAGTTTATTTACCAAACCTGAAGCATTAATGCAACGTCACATCATATTTTTCTAGAATTTTTTGTCTTCTTTAATTTAAAAAAAAATATGTTGAACTACGCCTTATATTTTATTAAAAATATAAGATAAACGTTGAAAATCGAGGTATGCCATTATTTTTCTACAAGAATTTGTACAGAACATTATCAAAAAGTAAAGAAATATTTTTCTTTATGAATACCAAAACTATCTAAATTATTTTTTTCAAAACGATTTGATAAGAAATAATGATGGTATATGAAATTGAAAAATAGGTACGTTGGCAGCATTCCCCCCCTTAAGGCCCTTGTATACCCTGGGTTTACGGATGTACGCAAAAATGCACACTAAATTACCTTATAATGTATGAAACACGAAAAAATATTGAATATCACCTGATATATTGCAATATTTTTTTTTAAAAAGAAAGAAGGTTATTAACATATTATAATAGTAAAAATCTCAGCCGGTAGATTTTCATATTCTCTTTCAATTGAAGTAAACATCTACAAAGGTCTTGTAGTTTTACTGTTACTTACAATAAATAAATAAAAAAGGGTTGTTGTAAATTCATAACAAATCATACAATAGAATAAAGATGTACAATAACAAACAAACATACATAGGTACATACAAACTGTTCCTTATTTCAAAGACATATCTTTTGAGGGTACTAGGGAAATTATTTTCAGAATATACTATATAACAGACCGCCGCGCGCCGTGGCACAGTTGGTAAGCCGTTCGGTTTCTGTGCGGGCGTCCTGGGTTCGATTCCCAGCAGAGGAGAAGTTTATTTAAATTTATTTCTCACGCAAATGTTGTTTCTCTGGGCTGGAAACACTGGTTAGTTGATAGAAATTGCCATACGGCAATCAACTCGCCACTTGCACAGGGTGTAAGGAAGTGATCATTATTATTAAAGCTTACTATAACCTCATAAAACTGAGTACCTACTCAATTTTTTTTTTATTTATTTGTTTATTTTTAATTTAACTATCTTACCAACACGTAATACCGACCTTGGAATGATCTTGAATCATTAAACGGCGCTATACAAATTATTATTATTATTATAATAACTTGATAAAGAAAAGGAAAACTGTTTGACTGACAAAATGGTAAAGTCAACCGGTTATGTTTAAAACAAATATGTACCTATACTTATGTGTAATTCTTTTTTCTCTTAAAAAATAAAAAAAGTATGAATCGGATTCGAATCTGCATCCAATGGATTCCTAATTAGTGCATTAGCCGTTCTGTCACCGACCCATCTCACTTACACCCTTATTTTATATAAATAGATTTGGGCGTTAATAATGTGGGCGTAAATTTTCTGTCCTAGTAAAAATAATTTGTGTAATTTATGAATAAAATATTATGTAGGCAGTTTTCTGTTTACAAAACATTTATTTATTTTTTAGACAGGATGAATAATATAAAATAAGTTCAAGGTTATCCAGAAATAAAAATAATAATCATCCATCACTTGAGGCTACAGGGAAATAAGACCATGATATAGTTGGAGGAAGTTTCTTAGTGCTTTGTCATTGTCTTGAGAGGGAAATAGATATATAATAGGAAGATACATGAGTAGGGTTGTCATAATTCCCATATATGTATACGGGAAACGTGACGCCTTGTTTTTCTACAAAATGTCCCATTTTTGAACAAAATACATAGATAATGCTAATACGGTCTTCGGCGACACTAACATAGGGGAGAGTAATATGTAATGTTTTCAAGATTAAATGCAGAATTGGGAAGAGATATTGGAAATGAAGGGGGTCGCACAAAACATCATGAAACGGAGCAAGAGAAGTACCTAATAGTCGTGATGACAGAGAATTACTGAAATTATGATTTAAAAAATGGGTTAAAAAGATGATCGACGAAGTTTTTATTTTGTAGAATTCCGTTATAAATTGTGTCTATAATTAAAAGTAAACTACTTTTTGATTTTACATGAATTTTATTACGTGCGATAGGCAGGGCCGGATAAATCATAGAACAATTAGGAACAAGAAGTCAGGGCGGTTGTCTTAAAAGGGGCGCTTAAAATCCTAAAATGATAATTATATAAATGAAAAATCCGCAGGTATGGCGCTCGGTTCTCTTTGCGTACCCGTAAAGAGGCATGATGGTGTGTATGTAAAATATCCCGCTTAGTGATAATATCTTGCACGCCTATTATTAATATGTTATTCGTAAACATTATGATAAACATGCACCATATACCTACACACCCTCATAAACAAAAATATTCATTGTAATAATTTTCTTGCTTTAGTTTTAAATTATCTACATAATAAAGCCAGCGCCCCCTTTAACTATAATCGCCCGGGCGGTTCTAGGAAAACTTCATACGAGATGGTAACAGAAAATTTGAGGGAATTTTAGATACTACACACCATTGTGACTTTAATGACATAAATTATAATGTACTTCTTTACATTTTAAAAAAGCGTATGACATTATACAAATAGTTATGTACATATGTGAAATTCGGCAATCCACAATTTTATGTAAAACAACATTCGTATAAGTGACGTCATACCCGATACCAAACGAGATATACCAACTTGTTGCACCGCGGAGAATTACGGGCTACGGATTTGACGGAGCTGATCCAACTGTCGATTCGTTCATGAGAATTCAATTCTCTTAATGAATCGACATTATTAAGCCAAGATGCGTGTACGAAGGAAAATTTTGTATGGTGTAGTGGACTTTTTGCATGCTAATAACACCAACTAGAGGCCTCGCAGCATATATGTTCCCATACATAGATTTACTCAGAATTCGGAGTAGAACATTTTATGTGAGTTTTGTGTGTGTCTGTGCGTCTGTGTGTCTGTGCGTCTGTGTGTCTGTGTGTCTGTCTGTCCCCCCCTTATAACTTTTGATCCGCTCAATTTACAGATCTCAAATTTTCAGAATATATAAACAGTTATAGGCCTACAAAACTTTTATACTCAGAATTGTGAATTTTTGTTTCAGTCAGGGGTTATCAACTTTTGAAATTTTGGTTAATTTTTCCATATATCTCTGAAACCATAAAAGCTAGAACGCTGAAAATTGGTATAAAGATAGACGAGTACAAAATCTCAAATTAGTTTTTTTTTTAAATTCCAGGGTTTCTCAAACATTTTTTATTAAGAAAAATATTTTTTTTATGATAAATTTATGAGTTTAACTGCCTATATTTCCATTTTTTTTAAATATCGACAAAAAGTCAAAACACCCCAACTAGATAATTTAATTTCATATAAAAAATATTAACATTGTATTAGAACATCTCAAATTTTTTCTAACAATTTTTATAAAAGTTGAATTTAGTTACGACATTGCTTCATAAAATTTGTATGGTAGTAGCTTACACACAATATCTATGAAGACTAAATTGTTTGATACTAATATCCAAACATACATACATGTTTGGATGCAGTTTTCATATTCTGGGTAGGATCAAAGGACTGACCTCCATACTATCCTATCTTGACATATATACCTAGGTACATGGTTGTATAGAAAATCAAATATCTTAAAATATTAAATAATTTTTATTTATGGGTTTATAGTTTGGTACTTATTCTTCAACTATACGTACTATCGCTATCGACATTTGGATCTCATGTGTTACATGCAACTAGTAATAATAATATGGAATTTTTGGAAGTGTGACGTCACCGGCAGGCGCCATGACACTGTAAATGTCATATTTGATTTTGAAAAGGCGATATTTGCTACTAAACCTTTATTTTATGTTACATTTGAAAACAGTGGATGCGTTAAATACATCGTGAGATAGTTTTTCAAAATTAGTCATCACGCCTACATATATTTTAGGATAGGAACATGGAAGAAGAAGATTGAAGACCTTCAATGTTGAATTGATAGTTGTCTTGGTATTCAAGTAGGTACTTTTTAATTAAATGAAAAAATCAAAATGTACCTATACATTCATCATAACGATAAAAAAATTAATAATAAAATTAAAATAATACTACCATTTTTTTCATACAAACCTGTGTATGTTCCGAAGCGGTTCAAAATTAAGTCGCATTACATACATATTACAGAATAAGTCGATATATTACGAATATTGAACCCGATTGTGGAACGATCTTCCGAATTGTGTTTCCATCTTCGTACAACCCGGGTCTTTTTAAAATCCGAATTAATAAACTCATTTCTAGATTGCAAACCCCTCCCAACGCTACGTAGTGCGCTTCTTCGGAAGAGTAAAATGGACCCAAATCCTAATAGCTGGCGTCCCCTACGTATACATGTTAAAAAAAAAAAAAAAAGTTGCATAAAAAAACATAATTGGTGAGCGTTGCGCAAGCGCATAAAGTGATCACGTAAACCAGCCGATGACAGGTCGAAGCCCTGTATGTGTCTTGATTTTCCAGTTCTCCCTTAAAATTCCAAAGTCGTCTCTATTGAGATATAAAAAAAAATTGTCATAAAAATGGGTAGATAGGTACATTAAATCTAACATTTTTTTACAGATATTATACCTATATCTACAAATGATATATAAAACTTTTAACTATTTATTATTTATGTATCTTTTTGTACTTGGATAATATAAACAAATATAATGTACACTGGCGGGCATATTGCCATGAGGCAATTTCTTCCAACCAACCAGATTGCAAAGTATGACAAATTATATAATTATGTATGATAACAATAAAATGAAAGCGTGTTATTTCTTTCACAATGTGTACACAAACACGCATGGTTTGGCGAAGTTGCTAGGCTACAGCATTGATACGTTTTAGGGATCAAAAGAATATGTATGTCTCTATTACTTCTGGCAACCCTATTTTGTCTAGAAAGGAAATTGTCCATAAAGAATTTATCTGTCACGTTACACTATAACATTTATGAGATTGGCATCCGAAACTTATTGTTTTTTTTTTTTGAATGAGCCAAATTTGCACAATAAACTAAAATATTGTCACGTCATCAAGAAAGTTACAAGAATCTTATTATGTATCGTCATTATACTGTTGAGGAAATATATCATAATAATAACCGGTATATACCGTAAACGGTGATACCGAGAAACATCCACAAGTATCACAGTTTTGTGTTTATCGTCACATTTATGGTAGTTTAATAGTTGGACTACTGTAATGATATATACGCAAACCTCCCAAAGCTGGAGCTAAACAAACTCCAATACGTCTTCAACGCTGCTGCTAGGCTAATCACCGGAGCCGCGAAATTCTCACACATATCCCAAGTGCCAGAGAGAATCAAGTACAAATTATGTTTGTTGACTTTCAAAGCGATCCATGGCATGGCTCCCACGTATCTTTCAGACGTATCCCTCTCACCGTATACGAGCGACAACAAACACATTGGTCAGCCAACACATCCATGATTGGCAAGATAACTTAAATAAACCGAGTTAACACTACATCCTACGGTGATCGTGCTTTTGCTGTGGCCGGACCAGCCTCGTGGAATAAACTTCCACCTGAACTGAGGCGAATCGACAACTTAGCACTATTCAGGAAACACTTGAAAACTCACTTCTTCGCGAGTCTTACAAATACCCGTGATGTATGCAAAGCGCGCTTGAGGCGAGGTTATCACAAAAACGGCGCTATAAAAATCATCCCAATTTATTATTATTATAACTATTATGTCAAATTGAACATGAAACTGTGCCATATATTCATAGTCGTAGCCAACATCATGGTGTAGGTACATTCATCAGACATTTAGTTCCTTGCTTAATTCCATATTTTAAAGTAAAACAAACATGATAAATAATTGTAAGTTGGTATATTATATCTTAACTTATTATTTTTGATATTCAGGAAACACCTGAAAACTCACTTCTTCCTCGAGTCTTACAATATAATACCTGTAATATATTCAAAGCGCACTTGAGGTGAGGTTATCACAAAAACGGCGCTATAAAAATCATCCCAATTTATTATTATTATTGAAAAATAAGACACAAATGGCGATTTAATAAAATTTCCTTCTCCCTTTTCCCTTGCTGTCTATGCCGACTATTGGGGATAGTTCTTCTTCTTCTTGTGCCATATCAGGTCCCCCCGACGTTGACGACCACCATAGAGAAAGCCTCCCTGTCCGTGCGAAACAGCTCCTCCACAGTTCTTATACGCCTCCACCCCATAAAGCAGAACTGACCACACATAACACTTGACCATTCTTTGTCTCAGCTTTAAGTTAATATTGTCGTCGAGGAGAAGATATTTCATTTTGAAAAATGCCGATCGGGCCGCTTCTTTTCTGCATTTTACTTCAGTGTCAGGATCTAAATTCTCAGTAATTACACTACCAAAATACTTACATAAATTGCTTTACCCTTTCGATACTAACACCCTTAAGTTGAAGATTTATATTTGGGTAGCTATCACGGCTAAAAATCATCATTTTGGTTTGCTTAATATTAATGTTAAGTCCATAATGCTCTCCGATAGAATTGATTTTGTTAAGTAGTTGTTGAAGGTCTTGTATATTGTCTGCAAGACAGTTCTACTTGTCCTCAAATTAAAGGCCCCTCTGTCCTGTATTATGTCACCTAGGTCATGTCTCTGAACATGAATCTTGACGAGGCGATGAATGTGTCTCAAGATAGAAAAGTGTGGCATTCTGTTCTATCTGCCGAATCCGTGAGGTACACTTTGTGATGGCGTGTATGTACATATTATGTATGCAAGTGAATGAACTTATCACATAAAATATCAATAAATATAAAGTCGATTGAACTTACAGTTAGTATATACTTAGTTTCGACAATACAGTGGACTGAACATTTCATAGTTCGCTTTAGGTTCTATGAACACACAAAACTATTCAAACAGCAAACTATAAACTCTTTAATCTTTTGTAAATATTATTCTTCCTTTAGTAAACCTGTTGGTCTGTCATTAAAAAACAATGCCTCCTGGGATTACGAAATCCAACTATCCTTCCATCTCTTTGGTGGTCTTCCGGGTAGACGGCGACGATAAGGGATTTCATTCGCCGGTATATACGCAAGTCTATCACTGTTCATTCTAGTAACGTGGTCCCTCCAATGTCTTCTTCTGGATCTACTCCACCGAACGATGTCCTCTATGTCACATAAAGTTTGGTAAAATAGTTGTAAAATATTTGAATGCAAAGAAATAGGTATAATTACGCAATCGATAAATTAAATTATTTTATGTAACTTACACACCATTCCGTTAATAAACATAAAAACATAGATAAGACTACGTATTAGCGCGCTAATTTATAAATGGCATTATTAAATAAGTTAGACGATAGCTTGGGAGGCGAAATTATTTGGCGCTACTTAATTATGGTGATAGCGGACGATGGCTGACATAAACTTTTGTGTGGCCCCAATATTATAAAAAATACAAGTTGTACCTATATTTTTTATTGTGAAAAACAGTAAGAGAACATAAATGAAACCATTGATTAAAATATTAGACATTGTATCGAATATTTAGTCTTCTAAATAATGAATCATGGATCGAGGTAGTTGCGTGGCATGCGTCAAATTTCGAAGTAGTAATCTGTCTTGATATTTTTTGTTGGTAAATATTACTAATTCTCGTGTCCGAGCATTTTACCAAACTTCCATAATGAGAAACGAAAGAAGGCTGCAACTACGAAGAAAATAACTGGAAATCGTACATGAGCTGTGGCGGGGAGTAAAAAATACAATTGACGTTTGCCGGTTCAAATTCGGCCGGTGCGTAAATGACGATGACTTTTTGCGGCGGCCCCAAAGTTGTGGAGTTGTTTGTTGAACGACGAAGCCTCCGCGCAACCTTCTTGTACCAGTGTAACGACTTTAGTCAGAATCAGTTAGGTAGTTTGGTATTAGTCAGTTCTTCGACTTTCGTGTTGAATGTTGTGTACTGTGGAGTGCCTTAACGAAAGTGTATTGTGAAATTGTTTCGTTTTAACATAAAACAAACGCGATTTTTAATGTCGTTTGGAGTTCTTCCAATACACACACCTCAACCGGAGTGAATAATTATCTCGTTTTGGTCACCAGTTTACAAAGTGTCACACTTATAAAATCTAATTATTTGATACGTCTCGATGATTCGTTCTAAATCGCATACATATATCACCCAAATATCAAACCAAGCGCTGTCTCGCAAGTCAAAGATAATTCTACGAAAATTTTATCAATCGAAAACAATATGACCACGTGTAAAGAGTAAATAATATGTACTGGAGGGAACACGTGTTGAGTTTTTTTTTCCTTATTTACTCGTGAAACTCGGTGAAAAATGACACGCATAATAAACACTTTCGGAAAATAGCTTCTGTGTTGGGTACAATTTGAATCGGATTATTGCACAATTGATTTATCGGAGGAAGGAGAAAGGTATGTGAATTTAAAAATTATTCATTTTTTCACTGCATTGTTTACACTTTTGCAATAATCATTATGAATTTGATGTTAATTGTATTATTATACCATTTATTTTTTTGGATATCTTTACTAAGTAGAATTTTTTTTTTTATATTTCTTAAGGTAAAAAGAAATTTTTACAAAAATTAAGTAAACATTTCATAACATTTATAAACAACGGATACAACAAGATTTTACTTAGATTAATTAACTTTTTTACATTATTACATACGAAGCGACTTAAAACCATAAAAAGTTAAGTACTTGTGGATATTTTACGTAGTAGAATTCTATTTTAAATTATATTTAAAATAATATAATATATTTTAGATTATACGTATATTTTTTAATTCGTCGATAGCTATTTCGCCTTGTTAGAGCATCTTCAAGACTAGTAGTCTTGAAGGTGTAGTAGTCTTCAAGACTAGTAGTCTTTAAGAATTGTCTTGAAGATGCCCTAACAAGGCGAAATAGCTTACTTACTTTACTTTACTTTACTTTTTGTTTGGCATTGGCTTCTCTACGCCATCGGCTGCGTCATATCCAGCTATTCAAAGCCCCGGTTCCCATCCAGTCAGCCAGTTTACGGCCTCCGGGGTTGCATCATGGATATTCTTCCATCCCCCCGGATATCTCCTCGTCAGGCACTCCTCTACCAAATGTTGGACAGTCTGGCGAAATAGCTATCGACGAATTAAAAAATATACGTAGAATCTAAAACATATTGTTATATTTTTAATATAACATATAGAGATAATTACCTTTGAAGTTTATAGATATACTAGTTGCATGTAACACATGAGATCCAACTGTCGATAGCGATAGTATGTATAGTTGAAGAATAAGAATCAAACCATAAACCCATAAATCCAAATTATTGAAAATTTTAACACATGTTGGTATGTATGTCAAGATAGGACAGTATGGAGGTCAGTCCTGTTTTCCTACCCGGAATATGAAAACAGCAGGATGGTTCTGTATGTATGTTTGGAGATTAAGTACCTATCAAACTATTAAGTCTTCTTACATATTGTGTATAGGCGACTGCCACACAAATTGTATGAAGCAATGTCGTCACTAAATTCAATTTTTATAGAAATTGTTAAAAAAGTTTGAGGTGTGCTAATATAATGTTTATATTTTTTATAGAAAATTAAATTATCTAGTTGGGGTGTTTCGGTTTTTTCGATATTAAAAAAAAAAATGGAAATATAGGCAGTTAAACTCATAAATTTATCATAAAAAAAATATTTTTCTTAATAAAAAATGTTTGTGAAACCCTGGGATTTTTTTGAAAAAATAAAATTGAGTTTTTATATTTGTCTATATTTGTACCAATTTTCAGCGTTCTAGCTTTTATGGTTTCTGAGATATATAGAAAAATAAAGTAGACCTCTCCATACAATTCTCGCGTATTCTGGCTTGAAACATTGTCGATATGTTAAGAGAACAAAGTTCTCCTGAACAAATCGACAGTTGGATTACTAAGCCAAAATGTTTGTGATTAATGATGGAAATCAATTGACAAAGAAATATCTACTCATCGAAAGAAATAATTTCAATTTATTGATAAACAAGTATGTAAAACGACATACACCCACGATTTGTAATAAATTGTATCTCGTAGATAAGTTTGTCATCTTACAATTCCAGTCTGGATTTATTATGTAAGTCACAAGTTGTGCTATTGAGAATCATAGTCTTATCATTGTTCCTTAGGTGAATCTTTTAATTTCGCTTCCCACTGCATATTTCATTTATAGTCTGACATCTAAAGTATAGAGGTAAAATAATTGAAATACTTTTTATTAAATATGTCGATATTGAATGAAAACTACGCGAACTAATTGAAACCAATGTCATGTACCTATTTGGAAACGTTGGGAATTTTCACAACAGCAACGACTATCGACTGAATTGAATTTGAGACCAAATTGTTTATAATTCTGTCCAGGTCCGTTTGAGTTAACAGAAGGTTGGTTGTCCAGATGTTTGGCTGAAGAAGCGATTGGTTTTAGTTGCATGGGCCGTTTGAAAGAAATGTGACGCCCACTTGTCTTTCGATTTATTAGACTAGCGTTATCTGATATTATGTACAACTCTTTCGATATTCAACTAATACCATGCGGCGTGTGCCAAAATCCAAAACTGGTTTAAAGGCACGTTGCTCTGAGAAACCTACGTGGCCAAATATGACAATAATAATATCAACCACAGGTATGAAGTCATCTGTTTTATTTGATAATTGAAAGATTGAAAAGATTTCCTGTCGTGCTCTCAACAGAAATTGCGAGATCGGATAGAAAATTGATCATTTTAGTCTTGTTTATTTCATCATAACAGTTTTAGTAAAAAAATATCAGTTTTCACTGAAATAACATTTACAGACTGAGAAAAGAAGTAGTGTCATATCGAGTCAAACGAATTGACATAAACCCCCAATGTAAACTGTGACTTAACAAATCATCTGTAGTAATTTCTGATAGTAATTTTTGGAACTGCATCGTCATAATATCGTTAAATATATTGCGTTTATAAAAAAACATTTTTCACAAAAAAATAAGGATTTGTCACGTCGCACTAGGATATCATTATATACTTTATACCAAGTATAAATATTTATATTGCGTAATTGGGTTTCTTTTATCTCTTCATTATTTTTTTCATCTTTTCATTTGGGGTCGGCTTTCCTTATTCGTCTTCTCCACGAATCCTGATCTTGTGTCACCTTTGTCTCATCCAATTGTGAAATTCTTCGATCCTTGTTTACATGACTCCACCATATGACGCTGGGTTGGTCTTTACCTCTCATACCTTCCTGTATTCTGTATCATTGATCTATTTTCAGAAATTAATGACAATACGTATTTATATAGAATAGCTTATAGCATCTTCTATGTCGTGTCAATTGAAATTATAAGAGATCGACTATAAACAAGTTGATTATTTATATCAAGTAACCTTGTTTTCTAGTTGCATTCTGTTCAACTTCCTTTGTCGATTCCAATCTTGTTTGTATACATTGTTATTGAGACAACAAATGTCTTTATAAAACAAAATAACAAAGAAAATTCATTTTCTATTTAGAAGTAATGAAAAGTTCAAGTTACGTTTAGCAATTATATATCTTATATTTGGACAACTTTTGACGTTATAAACAATTCAATGATCTCTTTTGTGTATAAAGCAACATTTATTTTCGGTTAACATCTGATTCGAATTTCTTCTCCTTTTCTTCTTCTCTGATTAGATTTTTTTATTGTTTCAATTTCTTTATTAAGAAGACACATAAACTCAATCATCGGATTTTGAAATCAAAGCGATTTTTATCTGTACAGAATTTGTCAAGCAAAAATGGGGTTCATAAAAAAGCATGCAAATAATTTCAATCGATGTCGATATCATTTATTGAATATATACTTACACTGATTTGAATACAAATTTTAGATTTTTCAGTTTTAATCCTGGGGGGCAACTCTGTTCCGACCGGTTAAATCAAAACCCTAGTGCTTACCCATATGATAATTATTATATTCATGATATGGGTAATCACGAGGATTTTGATTTTGCCGGTTGGACCAGACTTGCCCCTCTGAATAATTTAGGGGGTAAGTCTGGTCTAACTGGCGAAATCATAACCTTCGTGATTACCCATATCATGGATATAATTATCATATTGTGTAGTTCTATGACATGTAAAGATATTATAGAAATCCATATAATAATTATATCCATGATATGGGTAATCGTGGGGGTTTTGATTTCGCCAGTTGGACCAGACTTTCCCCCCTGATTTTAGTCACAGGAGCAATTAAAACCATGTATGCTTAGTTTAGAGATAAACAAAATATTTTTGTTTGAGTTAAAAGTCTACAAATTTTCGTGGCCTCACCTTAACCTTTCAACCTGTAATTTAGTTTTAAAGAGAAATTTGAAAATTTTTGTCACAATAGAAAATTTGTAGTCGAGGGAGTAGATTTTCACGATTTAAAAATTATATATATTCCAAAAACAAAGCGACATAATTTTTTTTAATATTTTTTTATAAACTGTTATAACCTAGCCTAAATCGTGTTCTCAGCTTATCGATGGCTTTTGGGACACCCTGTGTAAATAAGATGCCAGATAAATAATACCAGACCAGACAAATAGCACAAATACTCAGAGAGGTTGTCCACCTTGCTGTAGATAGGAAGAAGTGGTGAAAGATACGTATGGTGAAATTAACGATCAATAAGAAAGAATATCAGGGATATTTTGGTGCAAGGCAGTCGTTTTTTCATTTATTTTACGAAGCACAGACACAAGCATGAATGCCCAAATATTTCTGCGCATAATAGTTATACATAGGTAAGTACTTACATATAATTAAAGTATTTTGATTAAAAAAAATTTTTTTTTTATTGACACATACGACATTGGATAGTTATTTAACATTACTATATAATATAGTCCACTACGGACCCTGGCCTCCTCCAGAAATCGTCTCCATCACCCCCTATCGACCGCCAGTTTCTCCAATTTATCAGGTTCATTTCTCTTATATCACACAGCACGTCGTCCAGCCATCTCAACCTAGGTCTGCCTCTACTTCTTCTGCCTTCGGGACCTTTTAGAAATACGGTCATCATCCATCCGGCAAACATGTCAAACACGGCCTGGAGAATACGGTATAATCATGAGCTAGAGGCAATGTACAAATAAACGAATGTATTCCAATTTATTAAAATTCAGCGCCTACGTTGGCTTGGACATGTTTGCTGTATAATATAGTACAACATATATCTTAATCCGATGTCAATTATACTTATTTATTAGTAAGTATTGTTAGAACTTGTATACGTGCCATTATAATTTGGTCCTCCAACAGGGCGGGATGGAGGCAGTTTCTTGAGGAGGCCAAGGCCCACACCGGGCTGTAGCGCCATTGCTGATGATACTAATTATAGTTTTAATTTTATTTATTTATTATTCTGCTTATGGTGTGTGTATGTGTGTGAAGGTGAGGTTATGTAACAAAAAATAATTATTTAATGCATACCCAAAATAAAATATAATATGAACACAAAATAGGCCATAAATGGTCGCAGTGCATGAATATAAAATCCTCATCAATTTTAGTAATATAAAATAAATAATTTATTTCTTTCTGCAGAGAAGTGGTTGCGTGCTGTATTAGAAACGAGTTTGAACCTTATCTCGATCAATTTCATTCACATAAAAATTCTTAGAGTAGGTATAAGGTATGATTGAGGATGTACACTTTCCAAGGGCATCCATTCTTTCAAAATAATATTTAGGTAATATTTTGAAATATTTACATTCATAATAAAATGACTCATCTATAAAAACATTATTTAAGATGGCAATCCTTTATTGCGTAACAATCTTTTTTTTACGTAAAAATTATAATATAAATAAATATTATACGATATGAGATCATCTTTTTTACGATCAGTTTTGTCATTGCTGGTTATGTAAGATGATTTTTTTGCTTCTATCTGAAAACGCCAAAAAAAAATATCAGTGAACTTTCCAAAGTTGTTTTGAAAATGTTTTAATCCTCAATAAAAAAATATTTCATTTACAATACATATATACAAAATACATTAATGACAAAAAATCTCTTTTAACCCTCCAACTAAGCATGTCCAGAGCTTGCTTCATATTAGTGTGTCAAAAAAAAAACGTACACACAAAAATAAATAAGAATATTGAAAGAAATGTAGATATAAATTATTGTTCGCCAACCTCCGTTAGGAGCGGTACAAAAAGAAGAAAAAATATCATTTTCTTAATCAATCACAATTTTAACTTCAGAGAGGGAACTTTAAAGCAAGAGATAGGTACCTACTATTCATTTACTTCTAGCCATTTTAGATCCACTGATGGACAAAGACCTCTTAAAAACATTAAACCATAAATTCACTAAATGGAAATGTTTTTAAGAGGTCTTTGTCCATCAGTGGATCTAAAATGGCTAGAAGTAAATGAATAGTAGGTACCTATCTCTTGCTTTAAAGTTCCCTCTCTGAAGTTAAAATTGTGATTGATTAAAATTGTAAACTGCTAGCCCTAGAACAGGATTACCTAGCTGGGCAGCAGTAATCTACTTATATATAAATATGGTGTGATAAAAGGTAAAATAAAATATAGTAAATAAATTTTATAAAATCCCAAGATGGAGATCAATAATCGTAATTATTTCCATCGAAAACGCTTATGCTCATTGTAACTTATACGTAAATTAAAACCGTGTTACTCCAATCGTAGTTATTATTTCCATTGAAAGCGCTCACGCTCATTGTAACTTATAAGTAAATAAAAAACGTGTTTCTCCAATATTAGGTAGTAATTATTTCCATCGAAAGCGCTCACGCTCATTGTAACTTATAAGTAAATTAAAAACGTGTTACTCCAATAGTAGTAATTATTTCCATCGAAAGCGCTCACGCTCATTGTAACTTATAAGTGGATCAAAACCGTGTTTCTGTAATCGTAGTAATTATTTTCATTTATTTCTATCTTGGGTTGTTTGCTGCTATCCACGACCTGCATGTTGGACAATGTCACCTGTCTATCTCTTCATTGGTTTTCCTACGCTTCTTCTGTTAGTTCAGGAACTCCATGTCAGGATTCTAAGTGACCATCTTGCTATGTCACGCTCCACGGCCATTGCCATTTCAGTGTTCTTTCTAAATTGTTGGCAACCTTTGTTATATCTACTTTGACATTGTTTCTAGAATCTAGGTAGTGTGTCGTCGCTGGCAAGACACACGAGTCGTAAACTTTAGCTTTCAAGCTCAAAGGCACCTCTTTATTTCCAAGAATATATTTTAACTTAATCGAGATAGATAACCTATAGATAATATGCCTCAAACTGGAAAATCTTCAAAAAGTACTTTGTCACAGACGCGACGTCATTCTAATATAAAATCCCCGTACGATAACATTATGAAAACTAAATTCCCAAAGGCAAACCACGGTCAACTTTACTAAAAGTACATTATTTTATGATTTTAATTTGTCTTTGTTGCCCGCACTGATATTATTGATCTCCATCTTGGGATTTTATAAAATTTATTTATTATTTATTTTATTTTATTTTACCTTTTATCACACCATATTTATAATGACAACAATAAGTAGATTACTGCTGCCCAGCTAGGTAATCCTGTTCTAGGGCTAGCAGTTTACAATTTTTACTGACAATTATATGCAATTATGAACCAGGTGTTTTTTCCCGTTCTACACTAAATATGTACACAATCTCAACTTTCTGCACTCACAATCATTACCTCAACAAACATTATAGGCTCACACTAAACAGATCAACCAGATCCCAATGTCCGCCATAATACCTGTCATAAATCCAATCTCTGACGCCATTTTTATTTCAGAGCCATAGAAAGAGACTAGTGAACTATGCTGGATTAAACTACATACATTTTTAAAATAATCGGTTGAAGCGGAAACGATCGTCCGTCAATTTTTTTTTAATAACCATCATTTTTTAACAGATTTTTAATTATCTCAATAGAGACGAAGTTGGAATATTTAATTGTAGGAGAACCGGGAAATCAAGGCACCTACAGGGCTTACGACCTGTCATCGGCTGGTTTACGTGATCAACTTCGTCTCTATTGAGATAATTATAAATCTGTTAAAAAATATCTTTGACTCCCGACAGGGAAAAAAATCCAATGTTTGCGCATATGCAATAATAAAAATATTCGATTAGAACCATCATATTTGACCGAAGTGGCATAAGTGGTGAGCCGTTTGTTTTCGATGTCGGCGTCATGGGTTCGAAACTTTTTGAAATTACATATCACGAAAACCTCTCTTTATTTGGAAAAAAATGCTATTTGATAAAAAAATTCAATATCCAAGTATTTAAAATAAGTAAATATAGATTTTGTTTAAATTATATGCAATGTTTGTGAATATGAAGGTGAATACTGAATGTAAAATACGGGTTCTGAGTAGGTATAGTATTAATTTTATTCATTCATTCATTCATACCATCACGGCATATCCCACAAAGTGGGGTAACCAGCGAAAGGTGTGCGGGTATGATTGCCTCATAAAAGGGAGCCCAACACATCTGTGTATACCCACACACCAGTCTCGTCTCACCTAAAAGGCACTACATTCAGAATGGGTGGTGAACCTTATTGCTGAACTATGTGAGATGTTATTGTTGCCTGTTGTATTTTCGATTAACCGGCTCTTACGGGACACTCGAAAACAATAATAGAAAAGAGTGGAAGCACTATTATAGTATTAATTAATGTATCATTATGTATTTTCTCTAAAAGTATATGTTGTGTTAAAAGTATAAGGGCTGGTTTTCTGTTATTATTCGTTAGTTCAAATATTTTAAATAAATAAATGAAAAAAAAGTAGCGTTTAATTGTTACATAAAAGAGAATATCATGTATCTATTGATAAAATGTTTCTCATTTTGACAATTTACTCGTACTTTTGACATTGCGTGCGGTTGTGTACAATAACGTTTGTTTTTCTATTACTTCATTGTGTGGTTATGGAAAATATTTACTTATATTTGCGATATTTGCTTCATGCGATACTTTTTTTTGCATAACGATTTTAGTATTGCTTTGGGTTATTTGCGAATTTTGGCAATGTATGATGTAACAATGATAAATTATTCATCGATATTTCAATAAGAGGAAATGTAGAAGAGATAATGAAAATAATCTATGGCGTTCAATCTATTTTACATGAACTTACAATATGTACATATTAATAATAAATATTATAAAATTACTTAAAAAAATAAGTAACAACACAAATTTTCACTAATTTAACTTTATTCCACAAATTTTAAGTAATTTTATAATATTGATAATAAAATTCCATCACGAATTAGCAGTCGAAAATTTGAAAAAAATAACAATAATATCAAAAAAATATATTTAAAGAAATATGTTTATACTTTGCCTATGTTTGAAATAAAATATCTTTATGTTTTTTGTTACTTTTTGTTTACGCTTACGCTATTTTTGTTTTTGTTTATCCTATTTTTTATATAAGCGAGAATTTATTGCAATTGTTAAGATTATAATTGAAAAATAATGCGTTGCATTAAATATAATTTTGCTGTTTCAATATTTAATTTGAATAAAGTGTTTTTAAATTTTAAACTGATGTAATAAAGAGAATTTTGTTTACCCTGTATGAAGATTTTAAAATTTAATTATTATAACCTAAATCGTAGGTATTTCATAATATTTAAAGACAAATGATATAAAGTAGACAGATGCTTTGGTGTGAACGGTCCAATTAAGTGGAATACAATAACTTCAGATGTCTGCAGTGCTAAAAGCAAGAGCACTTTTAATAAAGGACTGAAAATAGCTTTGCTTTGTATAAATTTTGAATTAAAAAAACATACATTTTTCTGAAAACAATTATAAAGCGCGAAGAATAAATAAGTTATATACTATAAAAGTAAAAGATGCTTTGTTGTTTAAATATCTATATAGCGTTATCTATGTAGCGTTTATTAAACATGTCAAGACATGGGCGATGCGATACAGAAATGAAGTTATTTTATGAGTTTTATTTAATGGCATAAAGAATATGCGATATAACAGTATGTAGGTACATATTTATAAAATGCTGCATTTTGTTGCAAAGCGTTTCGCGTTTGTACCTACTCTGTCATATTTGTACTCTGTATTATGACGCATGTCATATTTTGTAATTAGTTTAAATCTGATTCATATTAACATAAGATCAAGAAAGAAAAGGAATAACACGATAATTATAAAGACACGACACAGGAAATAAGAAGGGTTGAGCAAACGATGCCATGATTATGCATGGTTAATGATCTTTAAATCAATATATTATTACATATCCCATGCGATTATTTCAATCATAAAATAAAGCACAAAAATAAAATAAAACTTATTTTTCAAATCATGGCAAAATGTAAAAATACACATACACTGCTTGCTGAAGTCACTTTGTAAGTTAAGAGATATCTGTATCACTGAACCTGACACTCAATGATGTGAAAAATATCAACAAGTGGAAGCGGAAGATATTATGTATTAAGAACTACCTACCTATATTCGTACCCGTAGGAACAAGGCTGACTTCATCCAGCAGCTTTATTGCGTATGAAAAGAAATCGTCTAGAAAAGAGATAGTATAATAATGCTAAGAGGAAACAATGCCACCGATTTTAAGACATAACTTAATATTATTTTTAATTCGCTTTGTTACGAAGGAGCTATTTTATACGATCGCTGCCATCCGTTCTCAGAAATAAGTGGTAACTTCGAAATTTATCGTTCGAAATAGGTCATTCGTGGTTTAAACAAAGTGAATTATAACCAAATAGTTAGTTATATACAGAGCTGATGTAAACTACGAAATTAGGCTTGGGGAATGGTACACAGAGTGGAACACATTCAATGTTTAAATATAAATCGGATATTAATGACAAATTCATATATCGGTAAAAGTATTAACTTTTCGTAATTGAAATTCCTTTGTTAACAACATGTACCTAGTTTTTTTACATAGGTAAGTGGTAATATTCAAAAACGCCACCATTAATTGCCACCAAATTTTTGAGGCATAGTCACGCGGTTTGTACTATGGAATTCTTCTTATGTCATGTCTACAGATTATAGCTATGTGATTATAACAAATAAAATCATTCTAATTGATCCAAAAATTTCACTCCAAAAAAATAATTATGAGTGCAAGTATACGAACACATTACTGCAACAATTTTTATTCAATCGTAGGTACGTTTTAAATAACAACAGTCGAATAAAAAATATATGTATAAATTTAAATAAAGATATTTATGTTTATAGAACGAATGAATCAAAAACCTAAAAAAATACATTTTTTTATTTTATACCATCTTGATATTTGTAACATTATTTATAAATACTAACCCAACCTCACTAGGACTACGCCTGTTTCGAAGTTGGATATATACAATATTATATTGATATATTACCTACATCTAAATCCATGCACCCACCATACAAAAATACAATATTTACTAATACGCAGTTGGGTACCTAAATTCATTTTTGTGACAATAATATTATTCCACAACAAAAAAAATAGGCACACCCAACTGGTACAATTAATGCAAGGTATATAGATATAAATGCCAGGGTGACCACACAATCAAAATATTTTTAACATATTAATATTAAAGAAAAAATGAAACAAATAACAAATTAATTTAAAATAAAACAAATTACAAAATAAAATTATTTTCCAGTTAACCAACTGAATTGCTAGTGAAACTATTTGCTTGAAATAATTTTATATTATTTTGAAAATCAATAATAATAATTGATTGATATCTATTATTTAAGCAGGTATTAAAAGGTGGTATGGAGGAACCTATGTTTATTTTATGTTGTAGGTATGTCAAATTGGTCTGCGTTTCTACGTTGCGTTGTCGTGATTAAAGATCGTTAAGTTAATAATAATATTTTGGTATTTGTAAAGGCAAAAAGTGATCCTGTTACCGGGTGATACAGGTTAGATGACATTGATAACGGTGCCACCGCAGCCAACTCGTCTAAAACTCTTGATTGATATTGACAAAAAATAATATTATTAACATACCTGTGTATACCTATACGGCATAACAATATCCATCTCTTATATTTTCTGCTAGATTAGATGCGCACACAAAATACCAAACAGAGATTCTTTGATATCGTATGTTATTAAGCGTTATTGGAACAAGTTTTTAAGTTATTTGGTAATTTGCATAACAGCTACATTTTTAAATGAATAAATGTGTGAGATTCGTGGGATATATCAGTTTACTATTGATGTTCTGTCTTCAGTTGTAATGCAGGCATTGCTTAAATATATGTAAGTTACATATTTGTAAAAACAATCGCAAAATTGCTATATATTATAATAGGTAGGAGAAATACAATATTCTCATTATTATTAAATCATACAAAACAGCATATTGTTTAACTATTTAATAGTTTATACACTTGAAATTACTTATTTTTTAAATAGTAAAAAAACAGTTTTTATCGATTAATTCTTTCCTTTATTTAAACATGTAATTGACGTTTTTTGAATTTTTTATATCATTTTTATTGATATTTATATTCAATTATTAAAAAAAATGGTGACAAATAATTAATAAAGCCATATTAAATTTTAAAGTAATTTATGGATTTAAAAAGATGCATGCAAGTTGAATATGAGGAAATATTGGATTTTTTCCCTGTCAATGATATTTGAAAACAAATTTTTAAATTCTCAATAGACGCCAAGTTGGACTATTATTGGAGAACCAGAAATTCAAGCCACATACAGGGGTTACAACCAATCATTCGCTAGGTTACGTGATCACTTTATATGCTCGCGCAACCTGTACTTTATTTCAAATTAAATAAATTCGTATATTATATAAAACAACTCAGTTGCGCTACTTTAATTACAAAAAAAGTATATTAATTGGGTAGCAGTGATTGATATATTTTGCGCATATCTTAGAATAACAATTTAATTCAATCAGAAGAAGGAGTTACTGTGGGTATTACGGATTATTTACAAGATCATGATATAACGGATCAAGTAATATTCAAGTAAAACACATTTTATGATATTTCATGATTCATTCATTCCTTCAGTGAATGGGGAACCGCCTCATCATACCTATATTTATTATTGTGTACGTGTGTATGTAAACGGCTGAACCGATTTTCATGAAACATTTTGTATGTGTTTAAGTGAGTCTCTGAATGGTTTAGATTCACGAAAAGGAATTTTAAACATAAATACAGTAAAAGAAAAATAAAATATCTATAGTTATAAATATTTTCGGAGAGAGAGAGAGAGAGAATACATTGCGGATTCATCTAATGAGTGTTAATTGCGGTAGATAATGTTCAAAAACAAAACATTTCTGCAGGGAATAGTACAGAAGTTATACAACTCACCACTGCCCCACATCGTTTTATGTGGTTTTTGTGTAGAAAACTCTTCTTTTAAGAACATAGAGCAAGATTTTAATTTTGGTACGAAATTAAACCATGCCGTGTAATATTTCAGGATGAATCTTACTGGAATCGATACCTTGTGAATCGATAAACCTTGTATTCTGTTTAAATTTTAAAGATTGATACAGATTTAAGCCTAGTCGGTATTTTAAGCCTAGAACACAGACGCAGAGTCGGTATTTTAAGTTTATTCTATAGATACTACCACGGGAATTGCTCAGAAGAACTTGCATCTTTGGTCCATCCTCCACCCACTCGCAACAGAGTCACTCGCTTCACTCAATCGCAGCACCCATTTCACAGTGGACCTTCAACATATACGAACAAGTCGCTTCTCGAACTCCTTTATTAATACAGCAGCCCGACTGTGGAACGATCTTCCGAATTCTGTGTTTCCGCCTTCGTACAACCCGGGTCTTTTTAGAATCCGAATAAATAAACTCTTTTCTAGATTGCAAACCCCTCCCAACGCTACGTAGTGCGCTTCTTCGGAAGAGTAAAATGGACCCAAATCCTAATAGCTGGCGTCCCCTACGTGGACATGTTGAAAAAAAAGATTTATTCTGTCATAGGTAGTAAAATTAAATGTTTCGTGAATAAATAAGACCTCTTAAGGGGGCATATAAACCGAAAAAAACCCAATTTTAAATCTTATTTCTCAAATATGTTAAAAATTTACGATAAAAAAGTTTTTAGAAAATATCTCTAGTGAATGTTACTCGCACAATTTTAAAATTTAGCATAAAATCCCCTTAATTATTATTAAAAATATATATTAAAAAGCATTCTTTCAAAATTACTCCGAAACTATGTGTTGTGGAGCAATAAATATTTTTTGTGCTTAAAGAGTGGATAAAATCAAAGTGAATTTTTGTGATATTTTTTCATTTCATGTCAGGTTTGTTCTTAAAATTAAAAAAAAAATCAACAAATATAGGATGTCCCTTAATTTAAATCACGTATAAACCCTTTTTAACGCACGCGATTAGTTACCCTTACTAACACATAACTTCGTAGTGCATTACGCAGTTTTAATATAATATCATGTTTTCAGTCACTAGATACGCCTTCTTAAAAAAGTACGTAATAGGTATATTGATATGTACCTTTGTGGCTCAGTTGCTTAGGTATCTGACTGCTTATCCAAAGGTTCCAGGTTCGATTCCCGGTGGAGACAGTATTTAATTGTGTTCAGTCTGGATCTGTCTCCAGAAGTCTTCAGAATGTGGCGACTGTGTTATTGGGTGAGTGTTAAATTAATATTTGACATAGTACCTGTGAGTTGCCCTAGAAACAAAATTAAATAGATGTAGATATATAAATTATGATATTTGGATATAGTGAAATATCTCGCGCTCATTTTCTTAACTGACATCACAGGGAGTACAGCATCATTGTAACTATTATAAGTATGTATATTTTAAAACACACGAAGTCTCACTACTCAAAAGACGTACATAAATTAGCCCATATCTCGAAATAAACATAAATAAATATTACTTTTCACTCGCATTTATTCCATTTCAAACAGCTTAAACCTGTTCATTATCTAAATTTTAATGTTGTGATTTTACTGATTTATATTATGTAGGTAGGTACCTACATACATAAAAGTTATTCGAAGAATTCAAAAAATTAAGTTCTTATGACGTTATTACACCAACATCCAATATACAATAAATGTAATCAAAAACGACATTAAATTATTTTAGGTATAAATTTATGTGGTATTTCACCAGATTTGTATTATAAAACCTGTTATTTCACTGATATAAATTGTAGGTATGTATACTTAGAAATATTTGGTGCCATAAATTACGTGAAATAATTGTCAATTACTTAATAACGTGTTGTCAATACGTAAAGCTGGTGGGTAAGTATATAAATATTTTTTTTTTAATAAATAAAACCAGCGTGTACTTAAAATTTCAAAAATTCTACGCAATGATTTCTTATACGCATAGGCATTATAAATTATTTTGAATGATAATATATACCTTATATTTTGCTATCTTTTATTTAATCACAGTTAATTATTTTACCAATCTCAATACAAATTTTTTAATAGAGTTTTTTTTTAATTTGTTTATACTGAAAGCGCATAATATCACACGAATGCAGTCAGTCGATATATTATAAAGCCTTAAGGCTGCCAATTGGCAAGAAGGTAAACGCTATTTGAAATAGTACAGCCATGATTTTTTTGTCTTTTTACATAGTATGGGATTTCACGTTTCTTTATATAGAGCGTCGCCTGTCGTATTCCAATGATCGTCAAATCTTATACAAGAAAGTTCACTAATCCAACGATTTGCAATTTCGAGGAGCGTTGTGTTATCTTATCTTTAGAGCACAATTTGTCATGCAGTCTTCAATGTATAAAAATATTATCACAATCAAAAACATATATTGATTGAAGGGGCAAAATTCTGTTAAAAAAACATATAACTAGGTAACCCATTTTTAAAAATATTTGGAAGTAAAAGTTTTCTAGTTTTTGAATCATTATCAACTTCTTCAACAAGAGAGAGAGTCGCCTTCAACAAAAGATCAACAATTTTTGAATCCCCTAACATTTCCATCAAAATTAGGAAAAATTTGATCAAGACTCTTGTCTGGAGTGTACTGCTATATGGCTGTGAAACATGGACCATCAGCCAACGCGAAACGGGACGTGGTTCTGCGTTTGAGATGTGGTGCTACAGACGCATGGCTAAAGTTCACTGGTCAGAACACATCAGCAACGACGAGGTACTAAGTAGGATTGGAGAGACAAGGCAAATTATGAAAAAAATTTGGATAGGCCACAACATCCAGCACCCAGGCCTGTTTTTTACCATCGTCGAAGGAATGATTGATGGGGGTAACTGTAGAGGTCGCCCCAGAAACAACTATATAGACCAGATAATCGGTGACGTGCGCTGTAGCAGCTACAAAGAGATGAAGAGACTGGCGGACGATAGAGTTAAGTGGAAAGATTGAGTGTTTGGTGCAGACCAATCCTAGGATTGTGAACCAGAAGAAGATCAACTTCTCATTTTAGGTATGTTAATCCTCCAGGTGAAAGGAAGTATAAAAATATCCTTTATTAATAATTCATTACGCTTATTTTTATTCTACTTTTATTAAAACTAAGTTGATGAGAATATTTTATTATTCAACGCAGATTGTTGTTTCAACATTAATTTATGCGAATGAAACTTGTGTATAGAAGTGAACATATGAAACATGAATTAATACTGTTTAAATTGGATCACTGAGAGGAATGTGTTTATTTTAATATAAATATACTTAATAGGACAAACACTGCCAGTACAAAAGTTGAAATAAGGTTAGATGTTATAACATGGACATGTCCCATCGTGATTTTCTGGTCACGTGGAAAAATGACCGATGAACAACTAATTCACGAAGAATATGTTTCAAATTTAAATTAAGATCAATAAAATCAGTGTTTCATAACCGTATTGAAAGAATCCTCCAACCAATGTCACCCCTTTCCCCAACGAAAAACTTTTTTTTCTATTCTCTTTGTAGGTATGTATTTTAAATATTATTTTGGCTTCGAAGTCATTTTGAAGCTCAATAAACTGCTCTTTTAAATTTGGACTGACAGTTTCTATATCCGATAAAATTGGATTAAATGATAAATGTATAAAAACAAATCCTGCAAATCTTTGAATCGTATTTATTAATTTTATTAATTTTATTTATTGTCAACAGCTTTGTTTTATACATTGTACAATAGAGATTTCATTTAAATAAGCCAATTATAGACAAACATATTTCAAATTATAAATCACGCTGATAGGGTACATTAAAGAATCATAATCACAATCTTCGATAAGGGCGTGAAATATGGCTACAGTACATATGTCTTCAAATCGAAATATTATTTTTTTTATTTTTTTATAAATACGATAACTGATGGTATTTTCGCCGTTATAGATTATTTTTATTTAATTTGATATTATTGTTAAAGGTTAATAAAATTCCTTCGAACATCTGCAGTGCCCCCCAAATTAATAAAAATTTAAAAACACCCTTCCAGAAATCCAAAAACCGACAAAAGTGGCGCTGGATGTAAAATAATCTATCGCTGGTATAAAAATGTAATTATTGATCAAGGTGAGTAATATAGTGAATTTTCTACCATAATCAAAAAATTATTAGAAAATTTATAATGTTTATGTATCAATTAATATAATATTTATTTATTGGTACGGACGCTAACATGATTTTGTAGTGATATACATTTTATTACCATTTAAGTATTTGCATATGATTTTCCATAAAATCATAATATTACAACAGTATTAATTTCCTACTTCCTGTCAGTAAATTTGAAATAATTTTCGAATTTCTTATATTAATTTTATTTTAGGCGAGACGTGACTGGTTTATGAAAATACACGCATGTATTGTGCTTTTTTTATATGATAAAGCACACCCATACACCTGTCGCTGACTACCCCACATTTTGGAATGTGTGATTTTATTGATTTTAAAATAAATTTTCATAATTCATCAAAATGTTTAGATTTATAATATATTCAATAATGAAAGGCGGTTAAAAATATTGACGGTTCAAATAATTTACTATATACCACTTTATGATTCAAAACCTAACACTACTAGTTTCGAGAGTGCACTCTTCCCATAGATAGATGTATAACTGTCATCTGTTGATGGGAGTATTTGCAACAAATCATTTTTTTTTAATAGAATGAATATGTCCTTGAAACAAGTACATATACATCTTCCAACATTCCTTGAAATAAGCATTTTAAAGGTATGTGTTTTCAATGCATTGTAAATATTGAGGTATTGTATCGTCAGTGAGAAAACAGAAATGGAATATTGCTTCTTTATAACCATGTATGTATGACCAATCGATTAGTCGAAGAATTGTGTGTATTTGAATATATTATGGAAAATACTTCTTGATAATGTTAAACAGCTAAGAGTTTGAGAGCATTAAGGAGTCAATCAAAGCTTTACGGGTATCGTATTGTTAACAATATGTAGGTGCTTAATTGTTTATAGTTTGGTACGTATTCTTCAATTATGTATACTATAGCCATCGAAATTTGGGTCTCATGTGTTACATGCAACTAGTATTTAATAAAAAAAGTGTTCTAATTTTATACTTATATAGATACGCACTAAATCACTTAATGATTTTATTTTCATAAGTGTATTGGCTTGTGAATTTATTTATTGAGATACAGTTGATAATCATGATGAAAATATAAAATTAATGGATGCAGTGCCAACTAAATCAATAAAAATATTTTATAGCAACGTTAAATTGAATCTATTTTATTATTCGTAATAAAATCCTGCTGGCGCTCCTTGTGCAAAGCTGCCAACAAATGTTTCTTTGTCATAAATTTATATGACGTTTTCTATTGATTAAAATAACATCTTTGTTATTTTACTGTCAAAATAGAAATAAATATTTAGAAACAGCTTTATTTTTTTGATTGCTATATACTGAACAAAAAAGAAACATAAATTAACAAAATACAATTAAATACAAATGCAAAAACAATCAGAACGGAATTATAAAACCATGCCGCAGTTACCCACAATTGTGTACCTACCTGTGGTGATAACTGCAACAATAATCTTACAATCCCAACTGTAGGCTCACTATAATATAATAATATATATACAAGTCAACAAATAGTACCATTATACAAACAAAAAAAAAGCGATAGAGTGACCAGTGACCATGCATTATTGTATCACATGTACACTATTAAAAACATCAAGCATATTTACGAAATTAGAACCAACGTGAGTGTGGACCAGTTTTTTAAATTTTGTAATCGTTTACATAGACTTGATAGAAATAGGGAGAACATTAACCATAACAGGTGCTATGTAAAAATAATTTCTCTGAGCAAATATATTTTTATTTTATATTTTTTGTACGTAATATAGACAAATATAATGCACACTGGTGGGCTTACTGCTATTAGGCAACTTATTCCAACCAAACAGATAACAAAATGTGACTAAATTATGTATGTACACCAACAAAATAATGAGAGCGAAAATAAAAAAAACGTCGAAAATATACATTATATTAAGATAAATATTAAGAACAATAGAAAAATATTATAGAAAATAAGCATGAGGAAAGAAAAAGGAGAGAAAGTCAGAATCAGATGCGTGTGGATAAATATTTGATCTTTAGTGTTTTCCTGATAAAACAAAGTGAGTTAGAAGACCCAATATCCGAACTTAGACTATACCATAGTCTGGTTGATTGTACTTCGAACAACCGATCGACGAGATGAAAAATTCTGTGTTGTGGGCAGGGATGGATTGTGTCGTACGTTTAGCAGATAGCAGTGAAGTCCATGATTGGATAAATAAGTAAAATTGTTTTTAAGGCTGGTTTGGATTAGATAACCTCGTCACGAAAAGAATTTGATGATATAGTAAAAAGCAGTACCTATGTCCTATTCACGCATCAAACAGGAAGCACAAATCGCCGCCGTTCATAATGCACTTGTAGTGCTTATTTCGATGAATGGTAGTGAAAATTCTACGTGGCAAATGACGCATAAATGTGGATTGAATGCCGTTGAATTGAGACATTTCAAAAGGGTATGTAACAGTTTCATGGAATAAACAATGTATAGCTTTCGTTAACCAACTTGAAACCGTCACGTGCCAAGCAAAAATCACGTGGCAAACGTAGGAAGAGAATACAAGATGAAAAGTCACATTTCAAAACAACAGCAAAAAATCATCAAATATAATTAAGTTACCCGATTTAGAATTTTTTTAACCTGGGGGGCAAGTCTGGTTCGATCGGCGAAATCAAAACCCCAGTGATTACCCATATCATGGATATAATTATCATATGGAGTTCTATGACAACAAAAGATTATATAGAACTCCATATAATAATTTTATCCATGATATGGGTAATCACTGGGGTTTTGATTTCGCCGATCGAACCAGACTTGCCCCCCCTGATTTGTATGATGCTTTTAGATTCTAGATATTTCAAATGCACAGTATTATAATTATTTTAAAAAATATATACATATGTAGAATAATTGAAAAAAGGGGTAGGTTGTGGCCAACACTAAACTCTCCACACCATAGTAAGCGTTCATTTATTTCTTGATATTTTCACAATCTCTAAATGCATTTTTAAGAAGAACATTTATATTAGATTCTTAAACAAATATAAGATTCCCAGAGGATAAAAGTTTTCAAAATATATCAAACACACAAAAACATTGTCACAAAACTCATAGGATGCACTTTCTACATGATACCTGTTGATAAATTTTAAGTAAAATTGCATTACTAGCAGGATGAGCACATATCAATGTTGATGAGGCGATGTATATGTGTCAAGATAGAAGAATGCGATGTTAGGTTCTCACTGCCTACCTCTTGAGGAAGATAGAAGTGGAGAGTAAAAAATACACTTGTCTATAGTGACCAAATATCTTCTTTAGTATATAAGGTCTTTGATAGAGACACATACAATATCAATATGAAGTTGATCACTTAATTTTCCCATACAGAAGTTATTTTATTTTTGTTTTATAAATTTTTCATACAATATGAAATTCATTTTACATTTATATGGCAGACCATAGATTTTTTTCTTTAAATTTTGGCAATCCTTAAATGCATTTTTGATGAGTGTATTTTCATTGTATCAAAATTTAAAACAGTATAAACATACCTCGATTTTTCCAGACCGTGAGAGAATTTTGAAAATTTGTACAGATGAAATCATAGAGAAGAAATTAACGGATATCTATGGAAAACTAATCAACTCTAAGTTTATGGACTTAGGGGAGTGGATGAAGTGGATATGGATGAAGTCAATCGGACTTATAGTTTGGGCTCTAGAGAGGACACAAAAAAACAAAGTACTTAAATGATGAAATCCTAAAGAAGAAATTAAAAGTTGTCTATTGAAAACTAATCAGCTCTAGGTCTATGCACTTTACACATATGATGTAAATATGAAGTCGATCAGACTTATAGTTTGAGCTGTAGAGAGGACACAAAAAGGATAATTCCGTACGCCGAACGCCGTACGTCGTACGCCATACATACAAACACATCACGACGAAACTCACAGTGTGCACTCTCTGCATGATACCTGTTGAGAAATTGATGTAAAAAAAATATGCTTAAAAGTTGTGAAATCATGACTCTCCACTATTCCATACTGTGTACAGAAAATAATGAACCAACTAATTATTTGTCTATAATTAAATTAACGGTGTATTATACATATGTAATAATGAATGTCATTATGATGTTTATTTTGTTGTTGTTATAAGTAATTTTTTGTACTATGTACTTACATGTTATGTATATTATGTATGTATCGTTCCTAAATAAATAAAAATAAAAAATATAAAAATAAAGATATAGGGAATTGCACTGTGAAAATGAATATTTTTCCACTATCATTAATTTAAAGAGAGGATCTGTAGCTTCATTTAATAAAGAAACTATATTTCAAATAATGTTCGGAAATCAGCATCGAAAAATGAAAGAAAAAAAAAATGTCGCATTGCGAATCTTCGTCGTTGTTCGGTCACCTTCGGCTCGGTCCAACTAAACCTGATTTATTGAAGACTTGGCGCGCAGTCGACGATGGAATGAAAGAGAAAGAAAGAGCTTCTACCTCTTCATGGGCACCGCGGCATTGCGTTATTATTTCGTGTTGTTTCACAGAACCTACCTACCTACAAGACTCTTGTACGAGTCACCTATGAAAGTAGGCTATAACGTTCACTGTTTTCTAATTTCATGGCGTACGGCGGCGCATTGTTTGTGCAGGTTAACTTGATCGTCATGGCCAGCCTTATATTTTTTATGTGTTGATTCTCAGAAAAATGTAGAGAGTAGATATATTGATTTCCCAGACTACATAATATACATAATGTCTTTGTGATTTTCCTTGCTTTCATACACAATCCCTTCCTCCATCTCTATTGAGATGTTCCAAAAAAAAAACTATCTATAGTACGTACTTCTATATGTTTTATTTTATTTAATTTATTTATCTTACTGTACGTAATATAAACAAACATATTGCACACTGGCGGGCTTATTGCCATCAGGCAATTTCTTCCAACCAACCAGATTACAGAGATCACAAAGTATGAAAAATTTGTGAATGTACATCAGCAAAAGAATGAAAGCAAATAAATCATAAATTAATATATATTACAATTAGATAACAATTAAAACAAAAAAAAAGAAAATACTTCATAACAAAAAAAGGATAAGAAAAGGACAAGGAGAAGATATCGGGATCAGGTGTTTAAGGATAAATATTCCTTTTTTAATTTTTCCTTGAAAATACAAAGTGAGTTAAACGACGCAATATCCGGACTTAGGCTATTCCATAATCTCGCTGATTGTACTTTGAATGATGAGCTGAGAAATTCTTAATTATGATAGGGATCGATAGTGTTGTACGTTCAGCAGATCGGGGTGGAAGTCCATGGTTGGATAAATAAGTGAATTTGCTTGCGAAATATAAAAATGTTTTTTTTAAAGGATGGATATTTGGTACATATACATGCATTATCATACATTTCCTAAGCTATGAATAAATGTTTATGGCAGCATTAATAGGTCGTCGCGGGATTCGTACTAGCGATCAGTGGATTACTCACCCAGCGCGCTATCATCTATGCCACCACCCATCCATTTCTAGTTATATAGGTTTAAAATAGATAAATTATTCTATGATCTTTAAACGAAAAAAAAATTCAATTTAATAATGCAGTTTTATAATATAATAGGAAAACCCGGCAGACGTTGTCCTGCCTGCATAATTATTTACCCCTAAAATATATCGGGTTATTAAAAACGTTGCAGATCACCATAGTATAATGATGGTAAGTGGATTAATTGGCATATTAGACATATTTTTAGACATTTTTTTTTGTTTAAAATGCATTTATTTAGTCTGATTTAGTTTTATATATATATAGATATCCTTGCATTTCTTATCGATGGCATAGAGGCGTTATAAAACCAGTAGGTTGTGACTTGTGACCAACACTCGAATCCCCACTGCATAAAACTATAAAAGTAAGAAGTGATTGTTTTCATTTATATCTGAAAAAGGCTATGGATATTTTAGTTTTTTTTTTATCTACGCATACGTATGCGTTTCACTTAAAAGTGTATTACACGGTTGTGTACCTGGTACAACTGTCAATCAGTCAAATATACAGAATAATGTTACCATATCGCAAAATTTAGTACCTACATCATATCTCATATTTATAACTAAAGTAATAAGAAATTTAAAAAGAAAACTAGTACAATATCTAAACTAGTACTAGTACAATCTGAGTACAATATGATGAAGTGTTACATGATATAATTATTTTGAAAAAATCCAACTTATTTTTAAACAATTTATGCAGATTAGAAATAACTTTTATTCATAATACAAAATAAGGGGAAAATCTATAAATATATTTCTACATATAATAAGTATTAAGTAGCAAAAATCGCCATTTAATAATCAAATTTGACATTTACCATAAAAACGCTTACAGTGTCATGGAGTCTGCCGGTACGTCACACCTCGAAAAACGAGGCCATAAGAGAAAAAAACTCCATATTATACTCTTTCAAATCCGTAGCCCGTAATATGTGATTCTCCGCGGTGCAACAAGTTGGTAACGGGTATGACGTCACTTTTACAATTCCCTTAAGACGGATTGATATTGGCAGATTACCGAATTTCGTATAAATTATTTTTATTAATATACATAATATTATAAAACTCTTTTAAAATGTAAATAAATACATCTTTTGAACCTATTTTATTTTAAAAATCATAATTTCAGTGATTCTCTCTTACTGTCATCACACCTATTGTTGGTAATATCAGGGGCGTGCCTAGAAACTTCGGACTAGGCAAACCCTGAAAGAAATTTTTAAAATTTAATGTTTTTTAGCATCATTGTTCATTTGGGTGGCTATAAAAATATTTCAAAATCAAAAACATCGTATCTACATATTATGTAGGTTCAATTTTTAATCTTGTAGTATAGTTTCAATAAAACAGACAAAACAAATATTAGATCTCTATGAAAATATTTTAAAATCAAAAACATCGTATCTACATAGGTTCAATTTTTAATCTTGTAGTATAGTTTCTGTAAAACAGACCAAACAAATATTAGATCTTGAATTTCTTAATATAATATTCATAGGCAAGCCAATTCTTTTCTTGGCAGTATTCTTTCGGAGTCCCTTGACCCGGATATGGAGATCAAGTGCAGAATTGAGGTAGCAAGAGCAACCTTTAATAAAATGAGATCTTTCTTCTGCAACAAAAAGCTAAATATGGACCTGAGACAGCGGATGATGAGATGTTATGTGTGGTCTGTGTTGCTATATGGCTGTGAGACTTGGACATTGAAGGTTAACACCATGAACAGACTGGAAGCTTTTGAGATGTGGTTGCATCGCAGAATGCTCAAAATCCCTTGGACAGATCTGTTTACGAACTCAGAAGTCTTAAGCCGAGCCAGAACAACCAGGAAACTCTTGTCCACAAGATCACATATCTGGGTCACATAATGAGGGGAGAGAAATATCACTTGCTCCAACTAATACTGAAGGGCAAGATGGTCGCCGAGGGACTGGAAGGAGACAGATGTCCTGGCTGCGCAACAGATGTCCTGGACCGGCTTCAGGACCGTGGAACAGATATTCCGAGCAGCACAGGACAGAGAGGGATTTGCCAGAGTGATAGCCGACGTCGGGGGTTCCTGAAATGGCACCGGAAGAAGAAGGCAAGCCAAAATTTTCGGATTCTATGAGCAATTCCGCTACTGGGTAATATACTGTTTTTAACGCCTTACAACACCAAATGCAATCACATCAACATATCCACGAAGTGTACTTTTAAATGAAACGCACTCCATATCTATGTAGGTTTAAAACATTCCCGTTTATGTTACTATATAATACCTATCTATAAACTACATATTCCAACATCATCATGTTCTAGTTGATTTTACAGTAAAGTGGTTGTTAACGAGGACATTCATAACGATTCAAACCGACTCTATATGGGAATATAACGGTGATATAAACAGAAGTTTACCATAAATTATATCTACCTTCCACTTCCAGTTATTTATAAGCGAAACGTATTTATAAATTGTCAAAATCAATCACGGTAATTGAAATAATGTTGACAGATCAGATTCAATTTAAAAATATTTTATGAACTATGTATATGTAATATTTTATTTCATTGCAGTTCACATCGTTTAATCTACTAACGAGTTATTTACTTTTCCACAGGAATGATGACAACAAAAGACAAAATGAATTTTATTATATACATACTTAACTAGTGAAGAGCAAATGCAAGATCAAGACCGGATGGTCGTGGTCTTGCAGCTCCAGTCTTTTTTTATATTATATTTATTTGACAGCAAACAGGTACAACTTCTTTATATAAAGTAACGAGATAGCATAATTTTAAGTAAAATAATTTAGTGCCCCAATTACATGTTGCCTTATAATATATAGCAAGTAAGGAATGTGAAGGGGGAAGGAAAGGGAAGGAGAGGAAATTAATGTATAAACATGTTTTAAACTATAAATATAAGAATAAAAATGAGAATAAAAAAAAAGAAATTGTAATAATATACTTACATATATACACACACACACATATGTAGGTAGGTACACACCAATACATGCATGATATATACAGACATTCATACACATTTACATACATACATTATATACACACTAAATTCATAATTTAAGGGTCTTGATCTTAATCTTGTAAGTATTAAAGGTCTTTCAACTTTTCCATTTTTTAAATAATAATAATAATAATAATACTTATTTAATACTTGTTTTTTTTAACCTACTGTTAAAGATCTGTAATTATATTGAAATAAATATGTCAACAAACTTTATTTTTTTAGCTAAAAATACACAAGTTTTAAAAAAATGCGCGACCTCAAGACTTTTCCATTTAATTTTGCAATACTCTTGGTATTGCAGTTAAACATGCGGTCCAGGTCTTGCAAAACTAAGACTGCAAGTCTTTCGAGACTCATCATCATCATCACTGGCGTTACAGTCTGCTACGGACCCTGGCCTCCTCGAAAAATCGTCTCCATCCCTCTCTATCGTGTCTTCTCCAATTTATAAGTCTCATTATACACATTGTTAAATGTGCCACATTATGAATATCAATATTATTTAACTACCACGATATAATTATTTTTTATACGAATCATACTTATAATTCTATGGAATTATACGATTTTTTTAAAATACGAATGGTTTTGGCCACAAACATAATTCCGTAAGTATCTCAAATACATGCAGAAACCATTTGCCATGCAATTTCTATGCTAATATTTATTAATTCATTAAAGAGAATCAATAGAAAGAAGTCGCACCAACCGAACCAAAAAGTTATTTCATAATTGAAAGTACCTTTGCAAACTCAAATTGTTTTTATGCCATATTCCCAAAGCAATTCATTGTTCGAACCTCGGTTAATAAAAATATGTTTTTAATTCATTCGCAACTGGTTTATATAAATTTTCACAAAAAGTTTTGCGGAATGAAAATATTTTCCCTTACCAATGAAACTTCTGATAAATGTACCTTTTTGTTGATTTTTTTTCACATTTATCAGATTCATTTATTAAATAATAATATTGCTTTATAAACTGGTTCTGTAGCAATTAATTCAACACAATAACCGCTCTTTTAAATAGTTTTTGCATTAAAAAAAAACTAAAAATCTGTTAACAACATGAGATTTTCCTTTTTCATGTTCATAATTCTAGGATTGGTTTGCACCAACTACTTCATTTCTCCTCTTCACTCCAGCCTCTTCATCTCTTGGTAGCTGCTACAGCATGCATAATATATATAATAACTGTCTCAGATAAACCGGGTTTATCTATGGTTTACGAGTTCGTAATTTTAATATACATTATACGATGCAGGTTCCAACCTACGTCAGCCGAGCAACTCAAAAAGCATGCTCTTAGAGCACATAGCTGTCGTCATCGGACCTCATCATGTACCTTTTCAAGTGGCTAAAATATTTTGGGCATGTAGTGTATATATGCAAGAGCTTATCATTCATATCATTAAGTATTTGGCAGAAGATATTCCCATGTTCTCATGCCATATGCATTATTGTACACAGGTAAAATATATTTCTTTAAGTAGATGAATTGTCGAAGGTTTTCTGTACGTGAGTTTACTTTTAATTGATATTGAATGATACAAGAGATATCTTTAAAAATACTATATAATGTTTCTTTAAAATATTATCCAAATGATGAGCTGCTAAAGATCGTAAAAATTGTTATTCTTTTTTATGATATTTAGCAGAAAAAAACTTCATATTATTGAGAATAAATGAGAACGGTCATGAATCAGAATGTCATTAGTTCACGAATCTCCCATTTAGCAAATGACGTATATTTGGTTCATTCATGAAATTACATACTTTGGTAAAGTGGATGAATTATCTGAGAAATTCTTATTCATATTAAGAAGTCTGTTGAAAAAGTTCATTCATTGAATATACATACCTATATTATATATATATATATATATATATATGTAAAGGTGATAATATACAACGAACCCAAATACTTGAGCGATGAGTGTAAATTATAAAATATGGTTCAACAATCCCAAAATATTCTATTATTCAAAGGGAATCTCGGGAGGTATTTCTTGACTAACAGAGATGTGGATGTGTGGAATGGTCAACCACCGGAACTTACCGCTGCACAAAATGTTAACCTTTTTTTAAATAAACTTGACAGACTTAACAAGAGGATGCCGTTGTGTCATCAGTGATATCAGCATAGCTGTCTGTCTGATAACACCTTTATTAATAATAATATTTATATAACCAATGGGTGGTTATCACTAAACTCCCAAATATACATCTAGCTTTTTGTTCTTCTTGAATGTAGGTATATTCCTATTGAATACATTATTTTAACAAAAATATAAAAAAAAAAAATCTAAAACGTTAAGAGGATTTTTCAAATGACATCACCGAGAAAAAGTGAACGGACGTATAAAAAAATAACCAGCTCGCTCTGTGTTGATGCACTTTTTAGCAATGTCATAATATTTTCGTGTTTATAGTAAAGAAGACAAATAATTCCATAGTACGAAAACAAAAACATCATGACGAAACTCGTGTGCACTCTCTACGTGATACCTGTTGAGATATTGACATTAAAATATATATCAAAAAAAAATATCTTACCAATATTGCATATTAGACGAGTGTACAAAAATTCTCCAAGAATTAGATATCTGTTAATAATAGATGATATCATGAATTCACCTCTCATTTTATAACTTTATATTTTTGTTTTGTTTCCACATTGTAAAATACTTCGTTATTATTATTTGAACATGCACAGAATCTAAAAATACATATTTATTCATACAACATCTCTTTATGTAATAACAAAATATAATTTCTATGGAGAAACTGTAACAAAATTAATCAGATAGTACCAAAGTGCCTTTTTAATTATTGTTAATCATTACTTAGACGCTGTAAAAGTGTAATTATCATATAAAAAAATCAGAGGAGCGTTATAATACTAGTTTTGAAAATTGATGTACCTACAGAGTTTTTTTTTTTTGCAACGATCGGATATTTAATTTAATTTTTTAAGTTGTCTTATTAAATATACTTTTTCTCATCAATTTTATGATATTATGCAATCGTTCTTAAAATAAACAAAGACGAAATCGGTCGTTAACGGAATGTTTCTGAACGAATAATATATCGAATATTTTTATTATTGCATATGCACAAACATTGGATTTTTTTCCCTGTCGGGAGTTAAAGATATATTTTTTTTTTGTAGTAAAAATTCCTTATTTTCAAGCGAAAAGAATTTCAGTATTACAATATATAGAACTTTCAAAATTCAATTGATAGGGATCTCATTAATAAAGGCATAATTGGTGAACGTTGCGCAAGCGCATAAAGTGATCACGTAAACCAGCCGATGACAGGTCGTAAGCCCTGTAGGTGCCTTGATTTCCCGGTTCTCCTACAGTAAATATTCCAACTTCGTCTCTATTGAGATAGTTAAAAATCTGTTAAAGAATAATATATTATTATTATTAATATTTAAGGATAAATTTAATAACGTTAATAACAAAAAATACATAAGAAAATAAACATGCATAATCCTAGTCCAGAAAGAAATCGTAGGTATTAATTTTTATTGATATCCAAAGACTCTATTAATGGACCAAGTTTTCTCTCGTAAGAATATACTGTTAACAGTGCATTTTAAACACCCCAATAATTCGAAATCAAATTGCTCAAATATATATTAGTGTGATTCTAAAAAAAATATCATAAATATTTTCAACGTTTCTCTATTGAATGTTTGACACAATTTTAAAATTTAGCATAAATTCCTCTAAAAGATATTAAAAATATCCTTTTTAGAGCATTTTATTAAAATAATTCAATAACTATGTATCATAGAGAATAATTATTGCATGTGCTTAAATATTTCATAAAATTAATGTGAATGTTCTTGACAGGTTTTTCATTTCAAGTCAGGCTTGTTTTTAAAATGTAAAAAATTAACAAATTTAGGATTTCCGATAATTTAAATCGCGTATAAGCCATTTTTGACGCACGCGATATTCTGGCACCTAACTTCATAGTGCAAAAGCGGTTTAAAATATTACATCATATTTTCAATCACTAGATTTTGCGTTATATGACCTCTCAAGATTAATACTTTATTTATTGTTACAATTAGTCACAATTACAAAAATAAATTAAATAATAAGACATAAGGACCAGAATATGTAACACTAATAATACACTATTAATAAAAACACGTAAATGTACTTTTTTTTATATTTGTACATTTTTTACACATATTTGCTACCCATTTTTGTTAAGATATGATTTCTAGAAATATTTGAGTATTTAAATAATGCCTGAATGCACACGAGACAACTGTTATTTTCAAATAAGTATGTTATGATGTTAAGTAAGTAGAATTGCTCGATTTGATTTAATATGGTTGTGACACTATACATATTGATTGACGTAAACAAAATAATTCAACCTTACATATAATATTGAATTTTTATCGTTGAATTCTACGAAATAAATAGTACATTGACAATTTCTAATATTTGGAGTCAGTGTTTGCTAAGTTTCTCCCTACGAGGATATGCAAATAATAAATCACTCGATGCCTCAAAAACCGATCCCTCGGCGAGACCTTTTCTTTTGTATTTATGTAAATATTGGATGAATACCATTTATGTAATCTATATTGATTTTCATATCACAAACTGAAATATTAATGATGCATTGTTGTTAGGTCATGCACGATGACTGACTACGAGCGCATTCAGCGCTCTTGCCTGAAGCGCGGGGAACTATGGGAGGATCCAGATTTTCCGGCTACACAATCCTCTGTCTTCTACCATCAAACACCGCCATTTCAATTTGTATGGAAACGACCTAAAGTAAGTACCTCAACCTATATCTATGCTTACGAATACCTACATTCTACTCGAATAAACCTTTTTATTGAACTTATTATTATTTATCGACACTGACGGCATTGCTTTGTAGAATTACATTTTATGTTATTAAAATAAAAACAACTACAATGTTTATTTCTACTTTATTTATTTTTTTAAAACATAACATTTTATCATATCACTTATTTTATGTTTTTTATTGTTATTTGTAATATTATCACTTTTTGTGTACGATTGATGCTGGTATCAAGTACCTAATACTGTGTCACTGTCTCGAGATACATTGGCCCCGGCACAGGTACCTATATTACCCTGGTGGGACATTGCAGATTAAATTATTGTTGTTATGTCTATCAGTGAATAAATAAATAAAATACTTGAAATTTTTTCGCCTATTAAAGGTTTTTAACTAATTAAGTTCAGGTTTTAAGTTTTCTAACATAGTGCCTATATTTATTTTCTAACATAGTGCTTATACATGGTGCAGAGCGGATTGCGCGCTGGATTAGTAAACCTATGGTCGCGTTTTCGAATCTTGCCTCGACCGATTTCGTTCACCTATAGCACAGGCAGTCATGCTTTATTTATGGAATGTATGAGGAAGCATATGTATTTGTTTCAAGGAAATATTCATTCTGAAAAAAAAATATTGTTCCATAATATACGCAAATATTGCAAATATTTTTTTTCCCTGTCAGAAGACAATATAATTATTTATCACAATTTTTTAACATCTCTATAGAGACAAAGTTGAAATATTATAGGAGAACCTGGAAATCAAGGAACCTACAGGGCTTACGACCTGTCATCGGCTGGCTTACGTGATTACTTTATGCGCTTGCGCAACGTTCACCAATTATGCCTTCTTATTGAGTTCCCTATGAATCCAATTTTTGATAGTTCTATATATAATTCATTAATACTTCATAGACGGTGATGTTGTATCAGCTTATTCTCAAGCGAAAAGATTTTCACGAATAAAATATATAGAAGTGAAAAATATATTGAGATGTTAAAGATTTGTCCAGGTTTTTGTTCCAGTCCCTCAACGGCTGGTCTGCAATTCTACACAAACCATATCTTACTTTATACAATAAACACAACAATTAAATTAAAAAAGTTAATAGTAGGTACACTAAAATAGTAAAAACCGTAAATATCACTACTTAAAAATTACTGCATATCATTGATGCCCATATTATATGAATCGGAGTGTCAAGCCATATACCAGTGGGGCGGCACAGCGCCAAGCGGCCGCACTGTCAAATGGATGCGTACTCCTCCTAGTGCCCAATCTCCGAGCATCGATCTTTCTGATATTTGTCGCTAGGGTCAAATTATACTGAACGCGCAAGCGTCTCACTTCAGTGCTAATCTCTCCCTTTTATTGTAAATTTCGTATGTTTATTATTTAGTGAATTTATATTGTAGGTACGTCTGAAGAGTTGTAACTTAAATATAATTATTAATATCGAGAGAAATTTGTTTATCTAAAATCTCTTATTTAACGAACCTGCCCCCTTAGACAACGTGTCATTTAGCTCAAGAAAAGAAACAAGAAAAGATAACTCAATATATGGAAGTGAAATTTGTCAGGTGACTGGCAACTGTCACTTCCATACATTGAGTAATCTTTTCTTGTTTCTTTTCTTGAACTAAATGACACGTTGTCTAGGGGGGCTTATAACTTTAATTAAAAGTTACTGAATTAAGTTTGATCAATTCGATAAGTGAATAAATTCTATTAATGTACCTATTTTTAAATAGGTTAACATCTGTGTCAATATATGAAAATTAAATTAGGTTTCGACCTTATTGAATCTGCATATACGGAAAACCCGGGTGAACCTTAAAAATAATAATAACACATTCATATATGTAACATATTATGTTATAATGGTGACTCCCGAGTTTGAGATAAATACTCAAGTTGATTTACAAATAACGTTATTTTGATAACTTTTGTATGAACTTAATACGGTCTTTTGTCAAATTGTATAATTATTCAACAGTGATTTACTGTTCAAAGTAAATACGCAGTTTTATTGACCAGTGTCATGTCCTAACTCGTATTGCACTTGTTAAAACAAAGATTCGTTCATATTATGTAGAAACAAACCATAGTAATAAGGTAAAAAAATATTGTACAATTTGTTACATTTGGTTGTTTGTTGTTACTATGTAGACCCACATATCCTTGTCCTAGCACTGGCTATCTTCATTCTCTGGAGAGCTAGAAAGCCATGGACTCTGCGCTATGCAAACATTTGAGATGCACTGCAAAAACAGGGTAGACCGAGCATTATTCCAAAGGTTCCGAGCATTATTATAATGTATTGCACTCCTGTTGAATTATATGACTGACGACTGTCTATACCACAACTCAATAAAAATATAACTGCATTATGTAATCTAAAGTAATAAAGCAATCAATATGTTAGTGTGTGTGTGTATGTGTGTGTGTGTGTTTATCTCACGCCTTTTGAAAAACCAAGAGCATCTAAAAATCCAATTTATGTGCGAACGTGTACCAGTATATCTGATGCAGTGTCACGCTAAAAATAATGCGATTAAAATGCTGAATTTTAAAGATATTTCAATAATTATTTTTTTCATACAAAATTTTCCAAGTCATATCTGTCAAAAAAGTGTACATTTTGCACGCAAATATCTGTTAGTTTAAAAGTTAGAAGTACGTATTTACACGAAAAAAATATATTTTCAAGTATAACTTAGCTTTTAAGTGAAAAACATGGTGAATATTTTGTCTAATTATAATGTTTAACTTATTTTTAAAGTAAGCGTTTTGTACAAATGTACATATAACCCCGCCATTTTAATATCTTTTCATACGATATTTAATTTTCCTACCGAATGAATATGTTCTTTAAAATAATATACCTTTGAAATAAATGTGATTATGAAATAATAAAATGAAACACAAGACATTACAGCAAGTTTTAAGACATATATTGTAAAAGTCTGTTAATTATTAGTAAAGATATAGACGTAATAAAATTGCATAATTTGTTAAAAATATTTGATTTTTCTGACAATTTTCATTTTTATGGCATCGAACAAACCAATGTAGGTACGGTAGGTACCTACATATTCAAAAAATGTCTCCATAACATTTGATATTTTTCACATGTTGGAACATGGTTACTATGGTAACGGACACATTCTGATATTCAAATGAAATTTGTTATAAATCGAATTCGAATTAATTTAGAACATCATTGTAGGTAGGTACCTACATACCTAATACTTACTACTTAAAAACCAAGAATATACTGATTTTGTATAGGAAAATTATTAAACTATTTTAGGTTAACTACAATACACATTCAATATACCTACAAACTATTTCCTATAGTGAAATTCTTCTTTTTTCTATGTAGACCTTTGGGTGATTTTTTCTACAAACTATTACTTGGGGTTTAAATCTTCTTCCTCTTCTTTTGTGAAGTCATTTGGGACAGTTCATAAATAAACTATTTCCTATAGTCTAATTTTTCTTTTTCTTAATTTATGTAGACCTTGGGTGAGTTTTTATACAAACTATTTCCTATAGTCTAATTCGTCTTCTTCTTCCTTTATGTAGACCTTTTGGTTAGTTTTTAAACAAACTATTTTTAAACAAACTATCCTTTAGTCTAATTCTTCGTTTTCTTATTTTATGTAGATGTTGGGTGAATTTTATATAAAATATTTCCTATAGTTCAATTCATCTTCTTCTTCTTTTATGAAGACATTTTGGTCAGTTTTTTATATAATACATTTCCTAATGTGTAATTCTTCTATTTCATCTTCTATGTAGACCATTGGGTCAGTTTTTATTACAAACTATTTGCTATAGTTTTATACTTCTACTTCTTTTTTTATTTAGTCTTTTGGATTAGTTTTATGTCTAATAGTCTATTGTAACGAAATATTATAAACAACATGCATACTTGATGAAAATACATAAAAACGAATGGGATGTGACCAACACTAGAATCTTCTCATTACTTTTGTTCAATCAAATTTACACCATTTATTATATCATCATATATTGCTTAATTTTCAATAACTACACATTTCATTTTGATGACAATATATAAAAAATCGGGGTTGTGGCCATTGCTGGATCTTCACAACGTTTATATTCATATTAAAAACTATTTAACATAGCTTAAGTCTTCTTCTTCTGTAATGTAGACTTATGTGTCAGTTTTAAGTCTATCAGTTTTATTGTGCAAAAATATAATAAACTATATGCACACTTGACGAAAAATATAAAAACGAATGGGATGGGACCAACACTAGAATATTTTCAGTACTTTTGTTTAATCAATTTTTAAACCATTTCCCATCATCCAAAATTACTAAATATTTAAAACACATTATTTGCGTTCGATGACAATATATAAAAATAGGGGTTGTGGCCAAATCCAAACTCTTTACGACGTTGTCTTTTTATAATAAGTCATATTTAAAATCATTTCCCATAGTCCATGCGTGCAGAAATTGTATGTGCTTATATATAAAAGCAAATGGATTGTGGCCATCACTTTAAGATTTTACACCGCTTAAACTCAATTGAATTTCAAACTACTTTTCATACTACGGTTAAAAAAAATTATGTGTGACAATGTTATGTAGGTATATAAACGATTGCTTATTCCTTCACTAATTTACATTCTTGGCCAACGGCGGGACATAAAAGCTAGTCAAAAATATATCTTTTTACTTTATCTGGTGAAATTTATGGCTAGCATATTAGAGCTTATGTACATTAATAGCCCATATCTGTCTTTGATTTAATAGGATTCAATTAGATGGGTCGATGGCAGATCGGTTAGCGTGCTGGGCTAGTAATCCAGTGGTCGCGAGTTCGAATCCTGCCTCGACCGATTTCGTTCACCTATAGCACAAGCATTTATGCTTATTTTAGGGAACGTAGAAAGATGTATATGTACTTGTTTCACATCATCATCATCATCATTGGCACTACAGTCCGCTACGGACCCTGGCCTCCTCCAGAAATTGTCTCCATCCCTTCCTGTCAACCGCCAGTCTTCTCCAATTTATCAGGTCCATTTCTCTTATATCACACAGCACATCGTTCAGCCATCTCAACCTAGATCTGCCTCTACATCTTCTGCCTTCGGGACAGGTGTCTTATACTTTTTTAGAAATACGGTCATCATCCATCCGGCAAACATGTCCAAGTCAACGTAGGCGCTGAATTTTAATAAATTGGACTACGTTCGTTTCTTTGTACATTGCCTCTGGCTCATGATTATACCGTATTCTCCAAGCCCCTTCATCGTTAGTTGGGCCAAAGATTTTCCTTAATATCTTCCTTTCGAACACCAATAACATTTTTTCGTCCTTTTTAGTCAGTCCCCAACATTCTGTTTCGTATGTCAGGACTGGTCGGAGAAGAGTTTTGTATAATATAAGGACCTTAGTATTTCGTGAGATTAGTCTTTACTTGAGATATTTGAGTAGCCCGTAATAACATCTATTAGCCACTGCAAGCCTCGCTTTAATTTCCATGCTAATGTTATTGTCCGAGGTGACCAATGATCCCTTGTTTAACAAGGACATATTAATTAAAAAAAAATGTAGTGAATGGAATAAGTAAAAACATTCAAAGGAATGTGAATATCAAGTGTGTAAGTGTAAGTTGTCTCATGGATATTGTCTAAAGCATTATAATTTTGTTATTTTATGATGTAGGTCAAGTATTTTTCTGATCCATTTTTTCCTCTATCAATGAGCCACTTCGTCATCAATTTTGCCAAGTTTATCCCACTTGGGGTGATTGAGTTGGCAAAGTTCAGGATTATTTTGTTATATATTCTTGGGCCTTGGAAATGAATATACCTACCTGTCTTTGGGCAAATGTCGTCTGTGTAGTAGTTGACTGTAGAAGTCTCTTATTTCGAGTAACCATTGAAAGTAAGTACTGTTGTGTATATGGTGCGGTATTCGATGAATGTGTTTGATTATTGTTTTAATGTATATTTGTCGAATGTCGAGTAATGAAAATTCTTTGAAAAGTTCATCAGATGGGTATCTATAGGGCTTTCTGCAGATTACTCTAATAAGCGATTTTTGAACAATCGCGGCTGGGCTATTCGTCACAGCCATGACTCCTCAACCAACAATACCATATGAGAGGGTAGTTTGGCCCAGTGTGTAATATATTGTCTTTAAGTTTTTTAGATCAAAAATATCTCGAATATTTTTGTATAAGTTGTCGGGTTTTTTTAGTTACATTTTCTATGTGTTCCATCCATCTTTAATTATTATCTTTTGTGATTCCCAGATATTTATATTTTTGTGTGTTTTCTAGTCCGGGGCAAGTACAAGTACGTATTTGAGTTCCGCAATATTTTTTTATTGGTGAGTAGTGGCAGGTTGTCCCCTGGTATCAATAAAAAACGTTATATTTTTTGTTCTTTCTACGTTTAGGCATACACACATGCCCAAGATATCTCTATATTCTACATGTTCAAGATAATTGATACTACTACTGACCTCTAAAATTTCACCATCCAAAATTACCGGGAGGATTTTATCAGAAGACGAGTTCCCACGAAAAATCATTAGTACTGATTTCTAAGCACTGTACATATTATAAATTATGTTTAACAGCATAAACTTCGCAAATCCTCAACAACTTAAAGAACATTTATTGGAAGGGATCTGCAATACCATGTCTCAATTATCTCGTTTGAATTGTGATTCTGTCTTTAATATCACAAGGTTTATGTGTCACTACTACCTACATATTACATCCAAATTATGTACAATGTAGGTACATAAATTTGCAGCCTCATACTGTTGATTATGAAACAAGTATTCACAAAGAAATAGGCATGCTTTTAATTAAAATATTATCTCGCTTTTTTCTACAAAGGACTGCACGGTTTTATTTTAATGCAGCTGATGTTAGATAAATAAAAAAATAATGCACATAGCTCAACTACAATACATCATCTTTCAATGCTGCTATGCACTTTTGAATTAAACCATACATTGTACGTAAATAACCTACACAATCAGATAAAATTATTCATATTCACGGTTTATGGCTATGCATCCAAGAAAATAATCGATTAGTCAACATTATGCCTACAGCATTTTCTTTATTATGTTCGTTCATTAACATTACTATGCGATGCAAACTAAATGACCTTGTTAAATACAATATTATGTGATAAATAAGGTCTACGAGATTTCAATATGTGTAGGTTGACATGTCATCATCATTTATCGCCATTTTTTTTACAGAATCAACGCGTCTATAGTCGTATATTAACATCATTGGATTATCGCGTCGATTTTTATGATTATTGTAATGTCGCGTTCGTATTCAAATTTACTATAATACTTATATTACAATAACAGATATTATTTTCTACATAAATGGCATTAATTATTTAATATACAAACATACATACGTTCAAGTCATGTCCCTTGAGGTGAAGGCAGAGAGAAACGTACGCAACATTTTTCTATCTTGAAAAACATTCATCGATTCGTCAAAATTCATGAATCGTCTCATACATGTTCGTCTGTTGATCACGCTTCTTACATTTGCATCTTTCAGAATATCGTTATATTTTCTTCGTCGGGCATTCTTCTTTCATTCTTCCCCAGTGCCCAAACCATCTCAATATGTTTACTTTCATTCTGTTAATTATCTTTCTTCATCATGATATAGGTTATCATGGGGGTTTTCATTCCACTGTTTGACGGGTTTTGCCCCCCCAGATGTAATCATTTCATGTTTTTATATTTTATTTTAGCTGTTTTTTTATCCATTAGAAAACGACACAAGGCTGTGTTTCTCTAATAAAGATTAAAGTAAAAGTATAGTTAAAGTACTTTAATTTCATAAAATTCTTCAAAACTCTTGGTGGTTTCATTGAAATCTGATGCCGTTAAACAACGCCATTTTGAACAATTTCATGAAATCAAAGTATTTTAACTATGTTATAACTGATACTTTTGCTGCCATAATTTATATATTTCGCACAAATTAAATTTATCCCTGCTGGTACTCAATATGATATTTTTTGAGAAATTATACCGCTATAAATACATAAATATTGCAACTTAGTCTCTATTGAGATTTTTATTTGTCAAAATAATATGTAAAAGGAAGACAAAATAATGAAAAAAGTATTTTAAGAATAGTATTTAAGGTGTGATTTGATTTGTATATACATAGGACGTTTAGGTAATATTTTTTTTTTAAACAAAAATGAATATGTCCTTGTTAAACAAGTACATACACATCTTCCTACGTTCCCTAAAATAAGCAAATAAATGCTTGTGCTATAGGTGAACGAAATCGGTCGAGGCAGGATTCTAACTCGCGACAACTGGATTACTAGCCCGTAACTGGATTACTAGCGAGCGCGCTAACCGCTCTGCCATCGACCCATCTAGTGAAAATATGAAAAAATATTTTCACTAGAAACAAAACCTGTCCCAATTTTACAAATTATCTACAAGTTTTACAACGTTAATGTGCATTATATTTATAGCAGTGCGAATTTAAATAACTTTTATTAAAAAAGTTCATAATGCTGAATAATAAACATTAACATTTTCCATTAGCAAGTTATAAGAGAGCAAATTAATAAAATATTAGAATTTGTAGCGAAGCTCGGAATTTTTTGAATTATTCAACACACAATAAGTATTTGCTTTGCATATTTTCTTCTTATCGTAAGATTTTTTTTTATTTATTTTAAATTCTGATTATTAAACGTTAATGCAAATTTCCATATGTACGTATTTGAATATTTTAGAATTATAAAAAAATAATCTCTCATATATTAATTTGCAGAAACTTTTATTACGCCATATTACTACGATGTATCTTTTAAATGGTTAAAGGAGAAAATCTTGGTGCCATGTATCTGACAGAGAAGGCAGAGAGAATCGAACGCCACATTATACTATGCTGGAACGCAACCATCACCTCATCAAAATTCATACATCGGCTCATACATATTCGTCTGTTGTTCAAGCTTCTTACATGTCCCTTTTCAGAATGTCGTTCACATGATCGAGCCAACCTTTTCTTGGACGGCCCCGACCAATCATTCCATTCCTGTCTGCATTGCATATTATTTTCTTCGTGAGGCGTTTCTCATTAATTTTCCTCATACGACTACAATATTCACTTTCCCTCCAATGTCTTCTTCTGGATCTACTCCGTCGAACGATGTCCTGTATTCCACATGTTTTCCTTATTTTAACATTGCGAACACGATCTCGGAGAGTTTTACCAGTGATTGACCTTAGGACCTTCATCTCCGTTGTCCTTAGAAGCCCCTTGGTTCGTACGGTATCTGCTCACGTTTCCACAGCATATTTATTTGTTTATTTATTTTAACACTTTATTGTACATAACATTTTTTGCCAGTACAAATGGCAGACTTAATGGCGGAATGCCAGTGAGAGTCAAAGGTCAAGTAGATAAGACGGTAGTTAGACTCGCAATGACGCATGGCTCGGAATGCTGGGCATTAAAGCAGAAACACCAAAAAGAGATGCATACGGCAGAAATGAAGATGATAAGGTGGGCTGGGGGTCTGACAAAGTTTGATTAAGTGAAGAATGTCCACGTCAGCGGTAGTTTCAAAGTGGCCCCAATATAGGGTTGCCAGATGGAAATTTGAAAATGGAGGACAAAAAGCACAAAAAAGGAGGATTTTCTTTAAAAAGGAGGACAATGACAAAAAAAAACGCCATACCTACAGACGCATGTCGAAGAATTTTCATTGTCTGATAATTACTTTATTTCTTATTTTTTTATATCTTCAATGCAGTCGCTATAAAACATAATATGAAACAATGAAACAATATTTTTTTAATGAATTCACTTCATTTTAAATATCATGTTTCACCAAAACACAATTTTTTTGTAATAAGTTCTTTTTTATGAAATATGTATAAAAATCTTTAGTAGACATGTTTTTTTATCTATATATTGGATAAGAATCAACGCAAAAGGAGCACATACGGTAGGTAAGGGAGGACAATTTATCGAAAAGGAGGACATGTCCTCCTTTAGGATACCATCTGGCAACCCTACCCCAATAGGAGAAAAAGTCGAAAACAGGCCACATTTTGAGACGACCGACGGACAGTATGATAAATAAAGCCTTGGACATTGAGACTCCAGCGAGAAGACCAGGCAGACCACCAGCCACATGGATGTCGAGCATCAAGAAGCATCTGCGAGAGAGGGAGCTGAATCTTGATCTGGCACAGAACAGGCGAGTTTGGCAAAATAGAATAAGGAGAGCTGATCCCAAGTAAACGGGACAAAGACGAGGGCGAAAAAGAAGAAGACAAATGGCGGACTTGATTGCCTAGTGGCAATTTCTTCCATACAATTATCTGTTACATATATGGATGAAGCTGATACAGTACATGTACTAAAAACGATAAAATTAAACATAAATACTACAAAGACTGAATTAATTTTAAGTTTTTTCTGGCTACAAGATAAGGAATACGACATTAAAGTATGTAGGTATGTGTGAATATTATTTCGAAAGAATGGTAAAAAAGTGCTTGAAAATTATAATCGCGAAAATAATTGGCAAATACTTCAACATATTTTAATATGTGTGGTCATTAAGATAATGGATTGTGAATCTCATGGTTGTCTTTAATGAGAACAATATGCAAAAATAAAAACAAAACAAAAGAAAGCAATATTGAGTGTAGATACGTATTGTATGTATGTAACTATGTACTTTGAAGCTATCAAATGAAAGAAATTAACATCGGTACAAAGTATATACATAGGTATGTATGAAATAAAACAATAACCTTGATAATGATATTTATGTGAATACAGCAATAATTAGTAACATAATGTGTTTCACTGGTTCACATTTCACGCTCTATTCCGTTAGTACAATACAATACCTACTTAATAACTATAGTACATGAGCATTAGCATCCAACATAGAACACGCTATCTCCCCTTTTATATTTTATTTCACGCTAAGTAACTTTGGTTCTATGGAAGGTTCGCGCATTACTTGGTAGGAATGTGTCTGTAATCTCTGTTTCCTTTATCGTTTGTACCTATATCTGCATGATCTGCCTTCGCTGACCAAATTTGTACTCCTTTGTGCGACTTGAATGCGTCGACGTCTTGTTGAATTTTCGCTCGGACGATCTCTTTATAACATGAATAAATGTTATTCTCAATTTACACCGATCGAGTATTTCTTTGTCGTTTTCAGCTGTTTACGAAAGGAGTTCTTTTCAATACAAATTTTCATGCTCATAAGAAAGTGTATAAAACTCATTTTAAACGGCAATAAATAATGTCGTTGAGGTACTACCAAAGAATCCTTCCTAATAATATATATTTTTACAGAAAAAAGTATTACAATAATATAATGAAGCACATAAATATTAATACTCGTATTTTAAAATAAAATACTACAATACCCTACTCTTTTCATTCATATGATTTTAATTCAGTACATTCTTATAAATAATGTTCAAGTGTGTAAATTTTTATAGGTCATTTTTACTCCTCAATAACCCAAGGGGATATATTGGGAAATTATTATTTCGCATTTTTTTGGCTATATTTTTATTGCAGATTATTAATAAGTATTCCGAAAAATTCATCACAATGTATCTGTGTGTGCTATGTGCTGTGTACGGCATGTTTATTTTACTTTATCGATTATAGACCAAAGTACTCATTCGATTCCTTTCAAATTTTGAAAATATGTATATCTAATACTCGCTTATACCTCATTAGATTTTGAAGGATATCTGAATAGTGCTTCTCAATTTTTTTTTAATGTCAATATAAGATATATAATATAAGAAAGTGACCCCAAGCTTAGGAAACTTAATATTTGATATTTTTATTTTCGAATTGGTAAAAAGTCACATCACTTCCATAAAATGGTATTGAAGAATTATCAAGTTTTCATAATGAAATAATTAATAAAAAGAATAATTAAACAAACTCATTCCATGAAAATGCTGGCAATTTTCCGTTTAAAATGTGAATACTTTATAGAGTGACATGTTAGTGAGGAGTTTAGCGTTGGCCACAACCCACTCGTTTATATTTGAAAATGTATACCTATATAGTCATGTTCTGTAGCTGTTCTTAATGTAATAAAAATATGCGTATATATTTGATGAATTTCGAAAAAATTTCATTCGCTTAACATTTATCTTTGATTGGCAAATATTATAATACTTAATAATATTAAACACTTCCTTGCTCCCTGCGCAAGTGTGGAATTTATTGCCAGTGTTTCCTGCCCAGGGAAGCAACATTTGCGTGAGAAATGAATTTAAATAAAATTCTTCACTGCTGGGAATCGAACCCAGGACGCCCGCACAGAAACCGAACGACTTACCAACTGTGCCACGTCGCGGCGGCGGTCGGTTTCCGCAGTATATTATACCCTTGCTATTAATCCATGTTTTCTTAAGTTTCCAATGTTTCAGACATATTAATCATTTTCCATAAAAGATAATATTTCTTACGAATTCATGAAACTTTACATATAATGGTTATTTAAAATTTAGATTTGATTCCCTACATTTGATTATCTAAGTAAATACTTATTCTTCAATCATAATATCTCCACTGACAGATGTAGACCACTTTTTAGTACTTCCACTCGTCATTTTTTTGGTCTTTTTGAACCAAAAGTGGAATGAAAAAAATGAGTTTACGACCCACCTTGCATTGGACCGTTCTATTCCTATAAATTAATACTAGTAAAATAAATGACAAAACATTTTATACTGAAACTTATAACTTTTCGTTTTTTTTTCAACATAACATATTTCATAAATTTGGAATTACGTTTCACAATAAAGAAAACATTTTTACCAAAATTAATAGTGGCCATAAATTAACTAGTAGGTACCTATCTATGGTAAAAGAAGGAATATTCATACTGAAATTCATTCTTGACATTTGTACATTTATAAAATATTCATCGTGCATGGTTCCGGTAAAAACTTTGTACCAATCGAATAAATCACTAAATTGAACACTATAAACAGATTTGAAGCACGAACAAATCATTGTTCTGCAAGACTAGTTTACTGTCATCACGTCAACAATAAAACTAAGAAAATCGGGTACCTACCAATCTTCTTAGATAAGTTTAGTGACAATGAAAGAAGTTCAACGCCTTAAACTAGTAGGTACATATTGTCATCTCAGGCTGAATCGAGTTCAAAAGCTGTTCTAGAGTTATTTCAATACAGGGACGTAATTGGCTGTATAAATATAGCGTCATTTTATTTAATTAATTTCTTGGATAAAATTAATACCTTGTGGGTAACACAACATTTAAATTAATATTTAAATGTACTTTTATCTTTTCTTATTAATGGTTATCTATCAAATAAGGATAATAATTATCCTGAATACATTTTTGACGAGCCGTTTTAATTATCTCAATACATTTTTTAAAGAAAAATCTAATCACTCAATTTTTGAAATAGATTTTTTTGAAAGATGAAATGATAGAGAAAAAATAATAATATTTCCTTGAACCCTGACTAATTCCTTTCAAATGAATAGTGTTTCCAGCCCAGAAGAGCAATATTTGCGTGAGAAATGAATTTAAATAAATCCATCCTCTGCTGGAAATCGTAACTAGGACGCCTGAAAACAAGGCTAACAGCTTAACAACTGTACAGAAATAAGCGGTTGTCTTTGGAAAACCAATCAGCTTTGAGTTAATTCATTTAAGATACCGCTATGTGGATTACGCGAGATTGTCAATACGGAAACCTTAGCAACTTACATAAAAAATACATTAGCATTGTGTAAGAGGTAGGTACCTACTGGACATGCACACAAATATGTACCTACTTTATTACATATTGTGCTCATAAAACCCGTTTCAAATTTGATGTCAAAATATGCTTATAAATTGGAAATCATATTTCACCCCCATTCTATAGAAGTGAAGATTGAAAAATTGACTGCTGCCATGTATCCAGAAAGAAAAACCTGTATCGCTCGGTATTCTCGATGGTCTTTAATGCTCTGAATGATTATGATACTTTTATTTTATTTATTAGGTCTAGGGAAACTAACAGGTACAATGTCAAATATTAATTTAACACGCACCCAGTATCAAATTGCCACATTCTGGAGATTTACTATATTAATCGTCTCACAGATCCAGACTGAAAATACAATTTAAAACTGAGTCAGATACCTAACCAACTTAATTTTTATCATAGAATAATAATAAAACTATAGAATACTCATTCCCATACAATACCTCGCTGAAAAAGTGAAGCCATTTTATTGGCTCGCGGTGTCAATATATGTATGACTCTGCTGGTAGACATTGTTCGTATAGTACTACTCGTTATGACTGCGTAAATAATTTTGCAAGCAGTTAAAAAATTCCCTATTTGGAGAACGTATCACGCAGACGGCCAAATGATTACTGAATGCTCGTAGCAAAATGTTGACCAAATTAGTCAACATAAAGCAGTCTCGTTTACTGCAGGCTAAAGAGTATTCTATACTATTATTATTCTATGTTTGTTATGGTGACAGGAAAATTATTCGAAAAACAATTATTCGAATGCTCAATTTTACGAAAATCAATTTTACGAATGGCAATTATTTGAATCACATTTTTTCGAAAAACAATTTTCCGAACACACAATTATCAGAATTTACAATTGTTCGAATTTTTATGACGTCATGTTGGTAGTATTGTGAAAGGAATAAACCATAGATTTTTATTATAATATACTAGATGTCGTAGTTTGCAAATTTTGTATGAATCGAAAACAAATGACTCACTTTTTGCACGGAGTACTACATCTACATAGTATATTATGTATAATAAAAATCTATGGAATAAACAACATGGCGACGCACCGCGCTGTCAGATATCCTAGGATGTACATCTATTTTTTAAACCTAAACCTACAAAACTTTGGTAAAAATAGGTTGGTTAGGTTTGTTTGTAGTTATAATTGCGACTGGGGTGAGCCAGTTGTATTATATATTTAAAAAAGTAACTATAATATTAAAATAAAATAACTAAATTGGTGTGAATACTAGATAAACATAAACTGGTGTACAAACTAGGCTATCCCGCGCTGTCAAACATCAGTTATTAAAAATGTGAAAACATACGTAGGTACCCAACAATAATACAAAACTATATATTTTACTGGCAACAAATATGTATGTCAAAGGAGGCAACATAATGACACAAAAATATATTAGATTCGGTTAATTGGTTTTCCAACAAATGTTAGTTCGAATAATTTGCTTTCGGACAATTGTAATTCTGATAACTGTTTTTCGAAAAATTGTTATTCGTACAATTGCGCATTCGAACAATTGTGTTTCGAAGTATTTTCATGTAATTGTTTGTTATTGGGTGCGTGTTAAAATAATATATGACATAGTACATGTTAGTTGCCCGGGAAGTAAAATTCAGAATTTAAAATTGAGAGACTTTTTTTACTATGAATATTTTTTGAGCATGAATTAATTCTGCTACCGGTCCTGTAATGACGAGTTCCTACCTAAATAATGCAGTCGGTACAGCCTTTTCTGGTGTAGGAACAGTTAGTCTCACCAGCTCTACCGGCTGTCAAAGCTGTTTTATCTACATAAATACCTAGTGAAGAATGAGGAGTGCACACCACAATCAGTAATCATAATGGCAAATGAGGTGTAGGTACCTACCTACCACACATACATACATAATAATATATACACACGCTCATACTATATTAATACATACCAACTAACATACATGCTTACCCATAAAACGTTGTAGATGTGTTAGTACGGGCATTACCTGTGAAGTTACATATACCTGTTTAATATTATTGTATGTATGTGTGGGTGTGTGTGTATGTATGTATATATGCAATGTGAGGTCGCTGGCGCACGACATAATTCAAATCTTCATCAACAGTTTAATGAAATCAGAAAATTAGCATATCAATCGTGACATTCTATCATCATTCACGATATGCGACTTATGAAATGGATAAATTAAATAATTCGTCGTAGATACGTAAAAATGCAACTAAACCGTGTAAGTATTTCAAAGAAAACATCGGAATTAAGAGCGGCAATTTTTTTTTCTAAAATTTATTTACCTTACACCACCTTTTTACTCCTCACTAACCCAAGGGGATATAAATTTCGCAATTTTTAAGGGTATTTTGTTTTGCAGATTACCAACTAGTATCATGCTGAGATTGTATTCTGAAAGTTTCATCACAATGTATCTGTGTGTATGTGTGCTATGTGCAATGTACGGCGTGTTCATTTTACTTTATCGATTATAGACTAAAGTACTCATTCCATTCTATTCAAATTTTGCAAATATGTATATCTAATACTCGATTAGATTTTGAACGATATATGAATAGTGCTTCTCATTTTTTTTAACTGTCAAATATTTCAAAGTGACCCCAAGCTCAGGAAACTTAAAATTTGAAATTTTTATTTTAAAATTCGTAAAAAGGCACATCACTTTCATAAAATGGCATTGAAGAGTTATCAAGTTTTCATAATAAAATATTTAAATAAAAAATAATTTAACAAACTCATTTCATGAAAATGTTGGAAATTTTCCATACAAAATTTGAATACTTTATAGAATGACTTATAAGTGAGGATTTTAGTGTTGGCCACAACCCACTCGTTTTACTATTGTACCTATCATTTGTATCGCATTAGACATTTTGTGCCCTCTGTATTTTTATAATTGTAAAATATGATTGTGAAAATTGATTTCCGTCGATTTATTTCAGAAAAAAAATATTGACAAATTAATGTCTCAATACAGATGAAGTTGGAATTTTATAGAGAGAACCGGGAGATCAAGACACCTACAGGAATTACGACCTGTCATCGGCTGAATTACCTGATCACTTTAAGCCCTTGCTTAGTTATTGCCATTTATTCAGTTCCATTATCAACCCATTTCCTCATAATATAATATATTATGTATGTTGCTTATCAAAGTCTGAGAGCTTTGGACCCATTGGACATGCGGAACTTGAGCAACTTTAGGGCTTTCAAGACTTTCTGTCTGTGCACTATTATCTTCATCACTGAGCGGTGATCCAGTTGTTTCCACACGATTAGCTCTCTTTGGTACATTAAGTGCAGTGTCTGCAAGGTTTTAGAGTTCTCCGGACTCTTCTTATGTTCTTTATGTGTTCTTTCAGAGTTTTGCAAGGGGCCGTTATTAGTCCCCATAAGCAGAATGGGTGGTGATGGGGGAAGGACTGCTTTAAAATCACCATCATCGCCACCACATGCTTTCTGCTTTTTCAATGCTATGTACCTACCTTACTTTTATCTTAAATAACTATTTATTGGACATGGTGCTAGTAGGACCCTATACATCCTTCTAGCACTGAATTTTTCTTTCCTTTTTTTCCCGAATCGCTTATTTTGTATACATCATATTTTTTGTTTCTCTATATATACTCTTTAATATGCTTGCTATATCTGTACTCTGTTAAACCATGATGTAATGTTATTTCAATGTATTATATCAATTATTGTGACCATAATATAGTTAACCATGTAACGATGAACTCAAGTGTTCTGTAAAGAATCTAGGGGGGTATAAAATACAATAAACAATAAACACCATCATTGCCATCGTGAACACCATCGCCATTTATGGAAGTTACGATGAAACTTTTTTACTAACGTCATATATTGAGAAATCGGTTCATAAATAATCAATATAACATATTTGATAAAAATTATATTTTATTGAAACCTGATTTTCATTTAAATGGGATTGGTAAAACGGAATTATGTTATTTAGTTTGATTTCTATATCGCAGTGTACTTTCATTATCTAAACTAAGTTGTATTGTTTGATGACTAATTGCTCATCATATTTTTGTTTCTTTGTACATACAACTTACTCATACATAAAACTTATATTGTATTACGCAAGTATCATTCATAATGTTTTGACCTTGTCAATTCTAATAAAATATACTCTTAAATCTGCGGCGAAGACTTAACGCCCACATCTATTTTAGATTTTATAATATAAATATAATGAGTTAACCTACAAATAAAACGAGTGGGTTTTTGCCAACACAACTCTCTCAACATATTTGTTTTTGTCCAGTACACTTTCCGTCTCGAAATCTTGACTATCCCTGATTGCATTTAAATTATGCCTTTGTCTACGGTTTTTATATAGGTACCTACATTATTAAACAAAAAATGATGGTATCTGTAAAATATATAATTTGAATTGCAACCCTAAACAACAGCACATTTTATTAGTTAGTGAAAACAATATAGATGGATCTGTGATAGAGCAGTTAGCACGCTGGATTGGTTGTCCTGTGATCGCGAGTTCTTATCCTGCCTGGACCACTTTCTTTCACCTATATAACAATCATATTTGTTCAATTTAGGTCATGTTTTAAGATTTGTACTTGCTTCAAGGACGAATTAATTTTTTTTATGTTTTAATCAAATAAATGAAAATGTCGGCCTTTGTTGCTTAGTAAGCTACATATTTATGATTCCTGATTAAAGATCCCTGTTTCGAATCCCTGTACTTTCCCTATAGGATACCACAGTTTTCGTTGTCATTTAAGTCTGGATCTATGAGACGATAAATATCATAGGTACGTCTCCAGAATATGGCAACTTGTCATTAAGCGCATGTTAAAATATTTGACATAGTTGTTTGGTTGTTCTTTGGACCTATTGGACATGCGGACCATGTAGGCACGAAGAGGAAGAGAGGTTTTCAACCCTTTCTGTCTTAAGGGGCCATATAAACCTAAACAGCCCAATTTCAAATCAAATTCCTCAGACATGTGAAACAGTGTGTATTCAAAAAGTGTTTTCAACATTTTTCTAGTTAATGTTCGTCACAATTTCAAAATTCAGTCTTAATTCCCTTAAAATATATATTAAAAATATCCTTTTTTACAGCATTTTTTAAAATTTCTCCATAAGTGATGAGGTAACGTAAACTAAAAAAACTTTATCTGTCAAATAGATCCTGAATTCCTTCTATATTCTTCCGTAACCTCCTTTCCTCATTGCTATGATCAGTGTTATTTTTATTTATTTTAATTTTCTTTTCTTTTTTTTCTCTTTGTATTTCTTACTCCTCTATTTTATGTTATGTCAATTTATTTCTCACTAAATAAGTATTGTACCGATTTATTTTTAGATACTTCATATTGCTCGGGTTGGTTGGAAGAAATTGCCTTATGGCAATAAACCCGCCTTTGTACACATGTACATAAATTATATAAATAAATAAATAATTATGTGTCGTAGAGAAATAAATCATTTACATGTGCTCAAAGAGTGCATAAAATGAAAGTGAATGACCGATAAAGTTTTTCATTTCATGTAAGGTTTGTTCATATAATGCAAAAAATCAACTAATTTTGGGTTTCCGATAATTTAAATCACGTAGGTACCTATAAACCTTACTAACACGTAATGTTACGGACGAGAAAATATATAAATAAATATATAAATAGGGATAAATAGTGATAATAATCAATTGTAAAACGCCACTGTCGTGTGCGTATATTGTTATTTGTAAACGCCAATGTCGTGCCTGCCGGCCGATAAGCGGCGGTATTTCCCACTGCATTGTTCGTAACCATATAAATACCTGTCATGTTTTGTAAATAAACACTTACATTTTGTACGCCTCGACGACCGCCTTTTGTTTATCTCTCTGTTCCTGAACCTACCGATATATTTTGACTGCTTTGCTTGATCTTCACGGACTCGATTTGACACTGGATTGGACTTGCTTGGATACCGCTGATTGACCCTGCCTGGATTCTGGACTATTGCTGCCGCTGTACCCTGTACTTCAACTTATCTGCACTACCACGAGCAGAGCGTTCGACCTCCCCTCTGCGATACATGCCACTGTGTATCGCCGAGGTACGGTAGTGAGCTACCCGACACGTCCTGGTGAGAAGGCGAGCCACCCCCTTTTCTGAAACTTTGTTATTGGCACTCGAGAGGGTGTCGGTTACAAATTGGTCCTTCGTGCTGCGGATCGACCCTTACCAGGAGTCAGGATGACACCATCGTTGAGGAGCAAGAAGACTGCTGCCAAAGACGTCGAGGCTAAGTCGGTCTCTGAGAACGAGTCGACGATATCTGGAGGCTCTACGTCGGAGGATACGATTGTGCAACTTAGAAGAAAGTTGAAACAACAGGAGCTTGAGCTGCAACGTCGGCAACGTCAGATTGAGGAGATGGAGAAGTCATGCGCGGATGGAGCCGACGCTGAGGCCGGCCGCGCAGTACCCGAAGCTACCAACGGTGTGATCGACGAGGATGAAGTGATGCCAGGGGCCTCTGTGGACAATGAGGCCGCCCGGCGTACCCAGGAATGGGCAAGCAAGCAAGCTGAACCATTTGCGATGATGGCGGCAGCTATGACGGATGCCTTCCGTGCAATGACTGCAAGTGTCAGCTGCCCGTCGCCTCATCGAGAGGAAGCACAATTTAGTGCTCTGATTGCCCGAACAACCACGGCTAAGGATCTTCCGACGTTCTCGGGGGATGCCGTGCACTGGAGGAGTTTTAAAAGCCAGTGGGAGCAGTCGACGAGCCTCTGCGGGTTGACGGATGCCGAGAACATCCTGCGATTACAACGCGCCCTGACCGGGCGTGCGCGGGATGTCGTCTCCGCGATGTTAGCAGACCCGAAAAACGTGTCGAAAATAATCGACAAACTGGAGAAAAACTTTGGACATCCACAGATGATTGTGGCGGCCATGCTGGAGAAGATGCGAAGGCTGCCACGGATCGCCGAGCCGCCCACTATAGACGCTGTGCGGGACTTCGCCCTGGCGATAAGCAATGTGGTATGCACCGTCAAGGGCATAGATGAAAAATATCTGCTAGGACCCCAGCTCCTGGAGGAGATGGTGGCGAAGTTGCCGTCGGTGCTCCAGTGGTTGTGGTTTTTCACTGGTCGGCACAGCACCGACCAAGCTACTATTGAAGACCTGTCGACTTGGCTGGACTCAATGTGCAACGCGGTGCCGAACTTGGGAGGTCTGCAGCCCGGACGACAGCCGAGACGAGACGCTCGCCGAGACACTCACGCGGTGGCCCACCACCTCACGGAGGAAAGGAGAACGGGGCCGACCTGCGAATTGTGTAGTGAGTCGCACCGGCTGCCAGAATGTGCTGCGTTCCAGTCGAAGGCATTAAACGAGAAGTGGAGTTATGTAAAGAACAAACGACTGTGCTATGCGTGCCTGGCTAGTGGGCACATGACGCCGAAATGTCAGAAGAAAAAGAAGTGCAGTGTCGATAGCTGTCAACGATACCATCACGCTATGCTACACGGACAATCGGATGGTGCGGCGTTTGAGAGCGTCCACCACATCAACCATGCGAGTGATGTATTGTTGAAGGTGTTACCGGTGACGATAACCGGGCCAGCGGGCGAGGCTAGTGTATATGCCTTGCTCGACGAGGGCTCGACGATATCGCTTATCGACGCAGCCGTCGCAGCAAAGGTCGGCGCGACAGGACCGGTTCGCGGCATCAAGATCCGCGGGGCCGGCGGTATGCGCTCGGATGACACGGAGTCGCGGCGGGTGAAGGTGGGAGTGGCCGGAGACGGACAGACATACTCCATCAAGGCCAACACAGTGCGCGACTTAGACCTGCCGCCGACGACAGCATTGGATGCTTCTTCGAGGCTGAGCAAGGCGCCGGCTCGCGAGGTAACACCGCTAGTGTTACTAGGCCAAGATAACGCCCATCTTATTGTGTCGCGTGAAGTGCGACAAATGCGTGATGCGCGCCTTGCATCACGCACAGCTCTTGGATGGACCATACATGGAGGCGGCGAGTCAGGGCGTGATGGCTCCGCGATCGCGCTCGCTACAGTGGCCAACACGGCAGTAGCACGCGACCAAGAACTGCATGAATTAGTGAAATTGAACTTTGCTGTAGACTCGCTTGGCGTATCGGCGACACCGCGAGTATCGGAAGACGTGAAGAGAGCTACAGCAATTATGAACAGCACTACGAGACAGTGCCAGGACGGTCGGTGGGAGACCGGCCTACTGTGGCGGTATGACGATGTGTCGTTGCCCGACAACAGCAGCTGCGCGACCAGAAGATTCACGCAGCTTGAATCGAGGCTACGGGCCGACGAAGGACTTGCGAAGGCCTACAAGGAAAAAATCGCAGACCTTGTGAACAAGGGTTACGCGCGCCGGCTAGGGCCCGGTGAGGCAATGGCGTCTAGCAGAGTATGGTACTTACCACACTTTGCTGTACAGAACCCGAACAAACCAGGCAAGCTGCGTGTGGTTTTCGACGCGGCGAGCAAATACCGAGGCACTTCACTTAACGATATGTTGCTGACGGGTCCTGACTTCCTATCTTCTCTGATGGGCAATGTCCTGCGATTTCGCGAGGGAAGAATTGCCATCGCCGCAGACATAAAGGAGATGTTCCTTCGGGTGAAGATACGAAGAGAGGACCAAGCCTCACAATTGTTCCTTTGGAGGGCCAATCGAGAAGAACCGGTGAGCACTTATGTGTTGACTTCGATGATGTTCGGAGCTAAGTGTTCGCCGAGCAGTGCACAGTTTGTTCGTGATAAGATCGCTGAACAGCATGGAGCAACACACCCGGAGGCCTCGGCGGCAATAAAGAACAAATTCTACATGGATGACTATCTGGATGCTGTCGAGACGCCTAGAGAGGCCATTGAAATAATGAAGAGCGTCACGGCCGTCTTACGTCAAGGCGGCTTTGAGCTGACGAACTGGGCGTCGAACCACCCGCTGGTTAGGCGATCAATAGCTGACAGCGACCGTGCAACGGCCGCCGTAGAGATCCACGGCTGCGGCGATACCAACGAGCGAGTACTGGGAGTCACATGGGACCCAACGAACGACGTGTTCATATTCGCCTTCGACCACCTGTGGGAAAATGATGATGACCGCGTCAGTAAAAGGATGCTGCTAAGCGACATCATGAGGATCTTCGACCCGCTTGGAATCGTCTCCTGCCTGACGGTTCGGGCGAAGATATTGCTGCAGCGAGTGTGGCGGACGAACGTTGGATGGGACGACACATTACCCCCCGACATCCTGGGCGAGTGGGAGTCACTCAAGGCTGGCATGTCGGCCAGCCGACCCGCCCTTCCAAGATGCTGCGTGTGGGAGGCTAGAGCGAAGCGTACGCTTCACGTGTTCGGCGACGCTTCGGAAAAGGCATGCTGCGCTGTCGCCTACTTGGTGGAGGAGAGCCCTGGCGAGACGCGTGTCGCATTTCTGACCAGCAAGTGCAAGGTAGCGCCGCTACGGCCGTTATCGATACCCCGCCTTGAGCTGCAGGCGGCGTTGATGGCGGCAAGGCTGGCGGCCACCATAAAGAAGGAGCTAACGTCACACATCGGCGAGACGGTCCACTGGACCGACTCAACGACAGTACTGCAATGGCTGAGAACGGACCCACGGACCTACTCAACCTTCGTTGCAAACAGGTTGGGCGAGATTGACGAGCTCACGGACACGAAGAGTTGGCGGTGGGTTCCGACCGAGCTCAACCCGGCTGACATTGGGACAAGGGATGGAGACATGCCGTATCTTGGGCCAGACGGCATGTGGTTTAGTGGGCCGAACTTTCTGAGGAGGCCGCCCACTGACTGGCCCGAAGAAAGGAATGTGCGTGTGGAGCATGAATGCGCCGACCTGGAGGTGCGGCCACATCGCGTCATGACAACGGTCCAAGTACGTGGGCTTCACGAAGCTCATCCTGACGTGTCAAGATTCTCATCTTGGACGCGACTCATCAGGGCGACAGCTTGGACGTTGCGATTCACGGAGAGATGCAGACGGCGAGGGCCGGCCGGCTCCGAGCTCACGGTCTCTGAGCTGGTGCAGGCCGAACGAGCATGGATTGCCCACTGCCAGGAAGACAGCTTCGGCGAAGATGCAGCGGTGCTGCGACGGGGGGAGGCAATTGCGGCTGGCAGCCGACTGGCACATTTGAAACCCTTCGTCGATGAACAAGGCATGTTACGCATGGGTACACGGCTGGGCGCGCTCGGCGAGACAGCGCGCGGCGTGCAGGCTCCTATCATTTTGGATGGAGCTCACCCGTATACACACCTTCTGATCAGGCGATACCACGACCAAGCTCAGCACGCAGGGTGCGAACGAACGATCGCCGATTTGAGAGTGTCGTTCACAGTCGTGAGGATGAGAACTACGGTTCGCAAGGTACTACGAAGCTGCCTACACTGCCAACAGGCACGCGCTAGACCATCACCACCCATGATGGGTCAATTGCCGCCAGCCAGACTCGCCCATAATGAGAGACCATTCACGCACTGCGGCCTGGACATGTTTGGGCCGATGATGGTCGCAGTGGGACGGCGGAGAGAGAAGAGGTACGGGGCGCTGTTCACATGTATGGTGACACGCGCCGTGCACATAGAGCTCGTCTCTTCACTGAGCAGCGATGGTACCATTATGGCCATAAGGAGAATGACCGCGAGGCGCGGTCAACCTATCGCCTTTTACAGTGACAACGGCACCAACTTCCGAGGTGCCGACAAGGAAATGCGAGACGCGCTGGAGAGCTTGCGAAACGACAAGCATGTGATAAACGAGCTGACGAACCGTCGCATTGAATGGCGATTCAACACACCATCGGCACCGCATATGGGCGGCGCCTGGGAACGGTTGGTGAGATCAGTGAAAGTCGCGCTGCGGGAGACCCTCAAGGAACGGGTTCCCCGCGAGGAAACTCTCCTCACCACGCTGGCGGAAGCAGAATTCTGCATTAACAGTAGACCACTCACACATGTGTCGGTCGACCCGAAGGATGAGGAGCCTTTGACCCCCAATCATTTCTTGGTGGGATCATCTGGACAGAGGCCAAACCTGTCACTGTATACCGCGCAGCAGGAAGAGATCTGCCTTAGAAAACAGTGGCAGATGGCTCAACAGCTGGCGGATATGTTCTGGCGCCGGTGGGTGCGAGAATATCTTCCCACTCTGGCCCAACGGAAGAAATGGAAGGAACCAGCTACGCCACTGAAGGTCGGGGACCTCGTGGTGATAATGGATGCCTCCCTGCCGCGAAATTACTGGCCGCGAGGTCGCATTGTGGAGGCGACCACCGCAGTGGATGGACAGGTCCGCACCGTGCGGGTACGGACCGCCGCCGGGGACTACGAGAAACCAGCAGTAAAGGTTGCAGCATTGCCGGTTCTCGTCCGTTAACGCCTTTGTGCTGCGAAGCAACACGGGGGGAGGATGTTACGGACGAGAAAATATATAAATAAATATATAAATAGGGATAAATAGTGATAATAATCAATTGTAAAACGCCACTGTCGTGTGCGTATATTGTTATTTGTAAACGCCAATGTCGTGCCTGCCGGCCGATAAGCGGCGGTATTTCCCACTGCATTGTTCGTAACCATATAAATACCTGTCATGTTTTGTAAATAAACACTTACATTTTGTACGCCTCGACGACCGCCTTTTGTTTATCTCTCTGTTCCTGAACCTACCGATATATTTTGACTGCTTTGCTTGATCTTCACGGACTCGATTTGACACTGGATTGGACTTGCTTGGATACCGCTGATTGACCCTGCCTGGATTCTGGACTATTGCTGCCGCTGTACCCTGTACTTCAACTTATCTGCACTACCACGAGCAGAGCGTTCGACCTCCCCTCTGCGATACATGCCACTGTGTATCGCCGAGGTACGGTAGTGAGCTACCCGACACGTCCTGGTGAGAAGGCGAGCCACCCCCTTTTCTGAAACTTTGTTATTGGCACTCGAGAGGGTGTCGGTTACACGTAACTTCATAATGCTTTAGACGATTTTAATATATTATCATGTTTTCAGTCACTAGATTTAGCGTTATATGTCCTCTTTAATACGGTGCACCCATATATTCACTATCAGTGAACGGTGTACCAGTTGTTTCCAGGCCATTGGCTCTTTTTAGCACTTACGTGCAGTATCTGCAAGGTTTTAGAGTTCTCCGGTCTCTTCTTATGGTTCTTTCAGAGTGAGGGTCCTTTATAAGTCTCCATAAGCAGAAGGGGTGGTGGTGGAAGAAGCAGACTTGGTTAGTTGTTTATAGTTAAAATAAAAATGTATCTTCAATATCAAAGAAATTCGTAACGGAACGTTTGAAAAATACAAATATAAAATATATTTCTGAATCGTCTCCTTTGAATTATAATCAATCATATATGTAAATATACCTACCTATAATCGATATGAAAGTTTTATCAAATATTCTTTCAATATGTATGTAAAATAGGATTGAAAACGGCCAAGCTGAGATCATCGCTACAAATCGATTGTAAATAAATTAACATACAAACCTGTTTCGTAATATTTGCATGAATACGTCGCGTCGTTGTTCTGGCAAACACTGAATAAAATAAATAAATATATATTCCATCCAAGATTTGAAATTGACTCATTAGGAAACGCCATCTGCGTATAATTTCACTGTTATCTACCATTGTCAAGCGGCGCTATACGAATATACATTGCAAATGAAAAGGAGATTTATTTTATTGGGAATTTGTGAAATAATTATGCAGAAATTTCAAAAACGTCACCTGGAGAGATTTATAAAGTTAAGAGTTTTGAATATTAAAGATATAAAATTAACACAAATTTGTATCAAATTAAATTAAGTAAAAAAGATTCACGCACATTATGTACCTAGTATCACTTCATAACGGATTTTCGTTTAGTTATTATTCAGCTGGTGTACCTACTCAAAAATTAAATAAACCTTTTTCAAAAATATATCCTGAAATCTGCTTAGTACCATTACACATACATGGAAAAACATTTTTTCAGTGAAATTCTGACGAATTAATGAGAGTTTAATCATGACCTGGGGGCAAGTCTGGTCCGACCGGCGAAATCAAAACCCTAGTGATTACCCATATCATGGATATAATTTAAACATGGAGTGTTTTTGGTATGGTGCCAGTACATGATAATATTATCGGGACTATTGTTACTTTTTCTTGTTTCCAATCAATCAATCAGTGGCGGTACAACCCATAGTGGGTCCAGGTCTTCTCCAGAAGCTCCCTCCACCCCGCCCTGATCATCGCTCCCTGCCACCAATTCTCAACGCCCATTGTCAGCCATCGGAGCCGCATACGGGGCCATAAATGCGTCTCAATCTTTTCCTTTTTTTTTGTTTCCATTGTTATTTTATTTGTTCTGCTAACGGTATGTATTTGTCGATTTTTTCCAGATGTGATTATTATTATCATACAAAAAAAACACCCAAGGTTCAATGTGAGCCGAATGATAATCGCAGAGATGATTTATAATTTTTGAATTATAACTTTATAATAAATGTAATCCAACTAAGACATAACATCACTCGTCACCGTTAAAGAAACTGTAGACCTATATAATATTGTGGTATGTGTAACTTTACTGTTGTGAGTTTCAACAAACATAATGCATAATATTAAATTTGCTTTCTCACGCGGTCACTGAACGAAGCGTTAAAGTTTATACCTGTGGGTATGTTATTAGTAAACACTCAGTCAGTCACAGGTGTCCCATGCTTTTTTTAGCAAAATTAGGTGTATGCACGTTTGAAATTCGACACACAGTAATATCAAGAGATAATGATTGCCGGTTTGCGTGGTTCATTTAGACAGATAGTCGACTCCTGGTCCCGAATAGATTCATATTGATAAGAATCTCGTATTTCTGTGAACTCTTCATCTTAATAATATATAAAAATCCCGTGTCACGATGTTCGTACACGCTAATCTTCGAAACTGGCCAACTGGGGGCAAGTCCGGTCAAACGTTGAAATTAAAACCCCCCATGATTACCTATATCATGGATTTAACTATCATATGGAGCTCTTTGATATCTTAAGAGGCTATATATTATCTTTTGAAAATATTTCCCCTAGTACCCTCAAAAGATACGTCTTTGAAATAAAGAATATGTTGTATGTTCATCATTATTCTATTGCATGAGTTTTTGGAAAGTTGAATTTGTTTAATACTTTTCTTGTAAAATTAGTTTTAGTAAACAACTTTTTTATTGTAACTAAAAAACTACAAGGCCTATGAAGTGGATTTTTGCATCAATCGAAAGAGAATATGTAGATCTACCATTTTCATATTTTAATTACTATTTTTGCTATTTAAAAAAAACCTCTAAATAATACATTTTCTTCACGAAAAATATTGTATAACACAGATTTGGTACAATATTTTTTCGTGTTTCATACATTAGAAGGTAATTCAGTGTGCATATTTGTGTACATTCATATGTCCAGGGTATACAAGAGCCTTAAGATATTATAGAACTCCATAAGATAATTATATCCACGATATGGGTTATCATGAACGTATTGATTCCACCATTTCACTAGACTTGCTTTCCATTTAAATGAAGTTTTCTATATTCGTATGGTTGGTTCTGGATTGAAAGATATAATAGTTGGACTCTTTAAATGGCGCTGTTATCGAGATATAAAAAAAATGTTCAACGAAAATAAATAATCTTATTTTTTTTTCTACAAATACACATAATCACAATTTTTGACTCTTTTAAACCCCTCAAGTTTTTTTTAAAGGAAAAAATGGATATTTATTTTTAAGTTTTGTAAGCTTTCAACAGATGCCGTCCGCCGTGGCACGTAATATTGCCATATGGCAATAAATTCGACACTTGCGTAGGGTGCAAGAAAGTGTTTATTACTATTAGGTATTACTAATAGATGGCGGTGTGAACAAATCTATTGACATCTGTATTACGCTTATCTAGAGAATATATTACCATACTCAAATTTACGAAAAAATAAGTAAAATATATAAAAAGATGGCTAAATAAAATTTGGTCTACATAGAAGGCGGTCTGTGGCAGAACAGCGTCTGCCCGGGTATACTAGTCTAAATATAAAAGTATTGATTTTGTATGCAATATTTCATAACATAAGAAAAGACACAATATGTACGTCCAAAAGGGCTTGATGCACCAGGGGCCTTATTCCCATTCACGTGTAATATTTTGCGATAAGTTCCGCTAATCTTTACGTACCACAGAAAGTAAAGTGAAAGTAACGTAACAGGAGCTGTAATTCATAACTATAATCTGTGAAACGAACGAATGTGTGTACGCGTCGCTTTATGTTTTTACACAAAACTTAACATCACCTCGATATAACGCATAAAACATTGCGAATAAATTCATCTGTCGAATATCATACGTATTTCGCTCCAATCAGAATACCGCGTTACGAATAGCGAATGGAGGTTTTCTCGAAATAATGCGCGGAAATTTACGCGGGCTAGTGTCCGCGGAAATCAGAATGACGATCTGCTATAAGAAACAAATGTCATGTAGCGTAAAAACTTGTGCATATTGTCGCGATAACAGAACCGGAATAGGCCCGCAGGTGTAATTTAATTGGCAGTAAAAAAAAAGAAACTTACAAACGGTTAAACAAGAGATTAAAAATCTAAAATGTTACTCAATAGAATGATTAAAAGGGTGAATTCTTTGTATTGATTTTTAAAAAGCAAACGTATTGACTATTATATATTATTTTGTTATTGAACTCTGGAACGAATTATGGATTCATAACGTATTGTTCCTTATAACCCAAGAAGCAAGCACATCGTTTGCCGTAAAATAAAGATAAACTCAGTATGTTTTGGCACATGTACCATATGTATACTGTGTACGTACATACTTGTATTTACAAATGCGTTCATTGAAGAGGTCGCAATCCGTTAGTTGAATCACTATGCGTGTCACATGCAATCATGACATTCATTCAACACACAACTATCGACTTACTATATATAATAATAATATAATCCTTCAACAACTCTCTTCACTAATAACATAGCAGTGTCGTAGTTTTTACTCCAATAGCTTCATCATACTTTCTATGTAATAGCTACATATCGTTACTCTTACACCAGCATCATAGGTACCTACATGTTACGAGTGTATTGAAAGCTTCATTATAAAGAAATATACCTCAATATTAAAAGTCGTAGGACACATACCTATATAAAAATATAATGGTCTTAGTAAAAACGTTGGATTTCTGGATTATGACCTAGGGCGAGATGTCTATCGCGGTTTAGTGAAACTAGTAGAATTTAAAGAAAAAACATTTTCACATCATCGATAAACAATTGTTTTTTTATTTATTTAAATAAATAAATAAATAAATAAAATAATTATATATTTCTCACAATTAACAAATGATAACATCGCAGTTTTTTTTCTATAAATAATTTGATTTATAAATACAATCAATAATTTAATTACTCGAGTTCCAAAGCTTCAATAGGTTTTCTCTGAACTAGATATTGATTCTTCTAATTAAATAATTTGATGTACCTATATGCTATCATAAGTGTATTTTATAGTATTGCCTACATAGATGTATATAGAGACGTAATATTGATATCAAACTGTTCAATTATTTGAATAACCTTCCTGACATTATTAATTTGTAAATGATAGATGTTCCATTAACAATTAAAATACAAAACCGTGTATGTATGTATGTATGTAACTCAAACGAAATTCTAACGTGTTAGGTTGTATTCAAATACAAGAAGCAAATTAAAAGTTTTGTTCGCTTCATTATTACGTGCTTTATTATATTATCATACTTATTTAATAACAAGCCAATTAATTATAACTTTACATTTTCTAGAATGAGTAACCGCGAAATTTACTCGTGGAATTTCATAACTTGCTTGAATCTTCATCATTTGGAAAAAGTTCAACAGTGATTTTTTATCGCCGCGAGAACTCTCAATTACTAAAATGATGGTTAAATGACTATGCACTAATCAGTATGGATCTCAGTTTTTCGGTGGATAACTCCGTTATGACATCCAGTGTTGGTTACATTGCCATCACACTGCTACTTTTAGTTTTTTCGAGTGACATACATAGTTCTGAAAAAGGGAGAAACAATGCTTTGAGATATACATATCATTTGATAAAAAAAATACTTTGTATCTCGAACATCCTTTTGCAAATATCGTGGTAATAGTCCATTGTTTAATTCATATGTAAAAATATTTAAAATTTCATCAAATATCGTGTTTTTATCTTTGTGGTACATTTTAACAAAAATTAACTAAATTTTTAACATCGTTTACACCACGTGTCGATTGAATTTGCGACCGGTTTCGGATCCAACCGATCCCTCCTCAGGCAGAATTTCAACTAAACGCAGAATGTGACTGTGTGCTTAAAAGAAGGCTATGTATTTGGGATATTGGTGGGAGGTCATCAATATCCAAATACATAGCCTTATTTTAAGCACACAGTCACATTCTGCGTTTAGATGAAATTCTGCCTGAGGAGGGAACGGTTACTTCCAAAACCGGTAGCAAATTCAATCGACACGTGGTTGCAAACAAAGTTAAAAATATTGTTAACATTTAAAATTATTTCCTATTTTATTGTCAACAGCTTCAACTGCTCAAGCATATATTATTTATCTTTTGCATTTTAAAATTGTCTGCATTGTTCTGTTTTGTATAATTTGTAATTTTTTATTCTCCGTTGTAACTTTCCTCGGGAAGTATGAACTGGATTTTGAAAATGACCTATTATGACTTATGTCTCGTATTATTTTAACACATAGGAAGAATATCTTTCAATGAGTGTTTATTGTTATTGTTTATACTTATTAACACTTTTTTAGTAAACATTTAATACGATCCGCGAACGAAAGATGAGAACTGAATTATTTTTTTAAAGCGTTTCTCTTCACATTACAATAGGCAATTTTTCCGCACTACAGCGTTTCGAAATAAAGAAAAAACCTTATTTCGACCCACCCTTAGCTACAAAGCTTTTGATATTTCAAATTATTATTGATACGATGCTTGTTAGTGATCAAATCTATATTTATAAAAAATAATGATCGAAAGTTGTATATTATGTATGTACATACATATGTATGTACGGTATACCCTCCTAAACCGTTCATCCGATTGCAATGAAACTTAAGTGAATTGTCGAGCGTAGGTATACCCGGGATGGTTTCTTTAAATTTTATTTTTCTTCATATTTAGATCATTTGACCTGTGAATGTGGACTACACTGGAAGAAAACGGTCCAACTGTTCTTCCATTACTTCGCAGGTCTTCCGGATAGTCTTCTGTTGTTGGGTATTTCTGTCTTTACAATTTTGACAATTATATTGCTGTCTATGCGTTCTACGAAGTCTCTTAAGAAGCAAACACTGAACTAAACATTTTTATTTATTTAATATCTTACAAAGCATGTACAATAGACGAACATGTATGAGACGATGCATGAATGTTGACGAGGCGATGAATGTGTGCCAGGATAGAAAGATATGGCGTTCGGTTCTCTCTGCCTACCCCGTAAGGGACATGGCGTGATGGTATGTATGTATGTATGTAATATCTTACAAAATAATTTATTACATATGATCGACATAGGGATACGAACATAAAAGTCACTTGACTTTTTCTCTGAATGCTTTGAAGAGACGGGAGGAACTGAAGGGAGCTAGGGTGCACTGAAGGGACGGGAGCTACTAAAGGGAAGGGAGGTATAAAAGAGATGGGAGGTACTAAAGGAACGGGAGGGAGGGAAGGGACGGAACTATAATTAGAGATAGCAACGGAAGGAGATAGGAGGCACTGAAGGGACGGAAGTTACTGTAGGGACGGCAGGTAATAAAGGGACGGAAAGTAGATAGGAAGGTACTGAATGGACGAGAGGTTCTGATGTGAGGAAGGTACTGGATTAAGAGGTACTGAAAGGATGGTAGGGACTGAAGGGACGGAATTTTAATTAATTAAGATTTTAATTTAAGATTGCATAAAGATGGAGCATTTTTAAATATACACAGGCAAAACGAAGTTGTTGTATATCATAAAACCAACCTAAGTTATAAACTTATCACTGATTGTTTCGTAAATATTTGGCAGTTACGCAGAGTATTAAAACATGAATGTAAAATTAAAATCGCACACTGAAAAATCAAAACTTGCAATGAATTCGTTGAGGTTCACGTGACATAAAAGCCAACTGATTTCTGATCGTAAGCATTGTGAGTATCACCATCTCCTATGTATATTATTTTTTCCAATTTTATTCTTCTTAATTTCTTATAAAAGCGAAAGAAGAACAGAATGCGAAATACGAGTGAATAATGAATTACTAGAACAAGTGGATGAATATTTGTATCTAGGAAGTATGTTTCAGCGTGATGGAAGACTGGAAAAGGATATAGAAAGAAGGGTAACGGCAGCAAATAAGGTGAACGGTGCATTAAGAACAATAATGGCCGACCCAATTATCTCAAGGCCAGCAAAACTCGCTGTGGACAATGCAATAGTCGTACCAACATTAATGTATGCAAGTGAGACATGGACATGGCAGAAGACGCATAAAAGTAAAATTAAGCTGTGAAAATGAGGTCCCTAAGACGAATGTGTGGTAGAACGATCTATGATAGGATAAAGAATGTGGAAATCAGACGAGAATGCAAGATTGAAAGAGATATTGTGAGTAGAAAAAGTAAATAAATTATGATGGTTCGGACATGTGGAGAGAATGAATGATGAATGCCTGACAAAGAAAGTATACAAGGCTGAAAAGAGTGGAATGAGAGGTCGTGGCCGCCCGAGAAAGAGTTGGCATGATCATTTAAATGAGATTTTGAAAGATGGTAATATACGAAGTCAGAATAATAGGAGAGCATGTATGACGCGATGCATGGATGTAAATGAGGCAAAACATGTATGTCAAGAAAGAGGTGTCTGGAGTTCGGTCCTCTCTGCCTACCCCAAATGATACGGCGTAATGGTATGTATGTATGTATGTAATTTCTTATTTATAAGAATTCTAAACATCTCCGTTTCGGCTTAGATGATCATATATGTAACTACATTATTGACGATCATTTTGGTTTAAAAAAATAAACAACTACTCTTTCATCGATTTATCTTATATGCAACCTTGAATGCCGTTGATTCTTACTGTAGTCACTACTGTTGTGAAATACAAAGAGAAATTAACCGAACCATTGCAGATAATAAAAGTCTTTTATTATATTAAACAGCGCGGTAGACATTATTACCCCAAGGCAACATCTGCCTGTCAGCTACAATATCTCGTACAAAGGGTATGGTTATTGCATAGCGATCATAAGGGAAAATAAAAATAAAGTAAATAATAATTATTACAAGAAGTGTGCATATTTCTTTATAGTGGTTTAAAAAGATGCAATAATTAGAATTGTAACACTTTTTGGAGGCAAACGGATATAAAAAAAGGGATTAAGAAAAATAATAAAGAATAAAATTTGAATCATTTATGATTGTGGGGCAGTTGATTCCCCTCGATATCACCAATACGGAAGTTATTGTATTTGTATTGTTAATTTTGGAAACACCATTTAAGGCAATGTAAGGATTGATTAACGAATTTATCTTCTAACATGGAAGTGAAAGAGTTTTATTTAGTGAACAAAGTTTTCTTTCCAAACTTTATTGAAAACCATTTTAATTTGAAATTTTATTAATTAAAAATAGAAGATTTTAAATCAAAGCTAATAAAATTATTAGAACAAATAGTTGAAACCCATTTTTTTGCTGAATTAATACATTCTTCTTCTTCGTTTAGTAGACCTGTTGGTTGGGTGGTCTTCCAGGTAGACGGCGACCAGAAGGGATTTCGAAGGCAAGTCTATCACTGTCCATTCCCTCCGATATTGGAGAGATTTTCCAATGACTGACTTTAGAACTTTCATTTCTGTTGTCCTCAGGAGCCCCTTGGTTCGTACAGTGGTTGTCCTTAGAAGCCCCTTGGTTCGTACAGTGTCTGCTAGCATTTCCACAGCATACGTCATGATCGGTCGCACGCATGTCTTGTATATTCTGCTATCAATACGCGTGTGTTTATTTTTCCAGTCCATATTTCTTAGACATCCTGATACGACAGATGCTTTATTGACTTCTTCGCGGACTTCAGTGTATCGGTCATTATGGCTGCAAATCTCTACTCCTAGATATTTGAAACTCATTACTTGCTCCACGGGCTTATCATCAACAATTAGCTTACACCGTGAAGGTTGTTTTAGTGACTGATATAGCCATGTTTAGCCTCTGTGATTCGACAACAATCTTTGCAAGTCGTTCTTAAAAAAAATAAAACAAAAGATTTACTTACTTTGACGAATATATTTAACTTACTCCTTAAGTCCTTGACACTCCAGTAGACGGCGACGGATATCGCCTTGTCGTTCACTGTTTTTAGGTCACTCGTGCTGCATGTCATCTTCATTCGTGGGCATACTAACAAAAAATATATCGGGTATTTTTGGTGCTGTGTTTATCTTCGTTCTTTGGTGAACTTTTAGATACGATCCTGTAATACGACTGTCGTGACGGACCCCAGTGAGCAAAAATATTGGATGTCGGAGCTGTTTCTGGGAAGACAGATAGATACGCCTCAAGTATGTGACTGTCTTTCTATTCACAGGTGAAATATATGAGCTCGATTTTAAGTTGACTTGCTCACACAATAATTTTTGGGTAATTAAGCCCCATTTCCCCTCCCGGAGGGCGGGCTATTTACACGCCTGCTCGTCTAATCAACAAACACCATTTTATTAAACCTATTATTCGTCAATTATCATAATATGATAGTTGACGAATATGATGATGGTTAACATTGATCCATAATATGATTCATGTTATGTATATGCAATATAACTTAACGATCACACAGTTATTGATTGATCTGAGTAACTGAAACAATAAATCTTAAAAATCGTTTCTTGGCCAATCGGATATCAAAAATACTAGTTTAGCTGTATTTAGCAGACAGTTTATATTGCAAATGTAGTAGATAATAAAGAATCGCATCTGATGAGTCATACAAAATGGCACCCAATACAATACTTAACAAGGCAACAAGAGTCAATAACCAGTATCTAATAATTTATTATTACTTATTGAGTCATGTAGGTGTTAATATTTATGGATGCAAAAGACGGTGTATGTATGAGAATACATATAAGGGATACGACAAGGATATGCAATATATCCTACGGAAGCTAAATCGATTAGGTATATCATAAAATCAGGAGACAAAATTACTATAAGAAATTGCGTGAGACTACGATGCATGACCAAAAAAAACAAGCGAAGCCGAACATTATCTGAAGATTTCGTTCCATTTTTTTAAACTGGCTTGGTCTGTTATACCGAAATTTAAATTTATGTTCAACGATGATAAAAAGATTGGCATCCCGCTCGTTTAGTATACATGTATTTGTTTATATTGAGTACAAATGAAATAAAATAATATTCTTTTATTTCATGCGTATTCATTCGTCTGCGAGTGATCCTATATGTAGAAATAAAAGACTTATTCCGTCTTATTATTTTGAAATATATTATTTTTAAGTAGGTAAATATATTTTTCGCATGTGTATATTCACCATTAATCATTATTACATAGACGCCTTGAATAGTAAAAAATAAAATACTTGACCCTTCAAGTTCCCCTGAGAATTTGATGCAATATTTTTTAATGTCGAAATTTCAACTTGTTTATATTTTCTTTACTTCATAATGTCATTTTATGTATTACATATTCTTGTACTCAGAGCCCTACTTATTCTTCCGAGGATGTATAAAAAATAACCTGGAGGTTAACAGAAATATTTTTTCAACAATATGTTCATACTGTATATGTATATATTTCATCAATTACCAATTTTTGATAGTTCATGCCCATAAATTTGATACTAGACCACAGCAGGCACAGCATGCAATGAAAGCCAACAACCTGTATAGGGCGCCAACCCTGGACACCCCGAGAGACATGAATAACTTGTTAGTATCGTGTAGGTACCTATTGTTTTATTCTAAGGTCCGTCCAATCGTAACTTCAAAAACTTTTAGATCCAACTCCAACTTCTAAATTCAACGAAATAAAGTTACAATAAACGAAGCTAATAATTTAATTATTGATTTTTTCTACTTCTTAACTATTTATTCTACTTCTTGTGATGGGTTGATGAAATGTGCGCCCCCAGCAAACTCTCCTTTGATGTTGTTTTTCAATTTAATAATAAAATATTTTTATATCTTAGGTACAAGAGTTCTACGTATGGTAAAATCAAATTTTATCAATTAGTGTGCTTAATCTTTATAAATATAAAAAAAATATCGATGTTTATTAGAAGTTGTTGGTAAGATGGAGCGACAAAAATAATAACTGGTCTCTTAGTAGCTTCTGCCCAAGAAGAAAAGGACAGAAGAAAGATGAGGATAGAAGAGTTTTGTCACGTAGACAATAATGGATTTCCAGGATTAACACGACCTTCAAGCATAAGGAGCATGGCCAAGAAGAATAAGTTAGATTGTCAAATATACGTCTATACAAAATTATCTGTATTACATACTAAAATTTGTACGTTATTAGAAAATGTGTTAAGACCGGTACGTGGTAGTATGTAAGTATTTATATACAATGGTTGCTTAAAGATTATTCTCTATCTACGAATTTCTATCCGTGATTTATTTTTATTCAATTCTTATTTACGACTTATAGCGATACTGCCATGATTCCCTGTAGTAAAAGGTAAGTATTTTTATGTGTGGGTTGAATTATACATGTACAATACTTCCCTATTTCTCCCACTGATTATGCAGTGGCGTAATCAAAGTTACAAACTGAAAACTATTTCGTTTAAAACTGAGAAATATTTTGTATTATACCTACAGATTTATTTTTTATGAAATGAAACACAAACGGAACACAGGAATACATATGTATATAAAACATATAAACATACAGAATCAACATAATCGTGCAGATACAAACATTGTGTAAAAATTAATATTAATGAGTAATAAGTGGCATTTTTGCCAGTCAACCCCTACAGTAAATATCACAGGAAAATTTACGTATTTATTAACCCTTCTTTTATAATTTAAACTCGTTATTAATAACAATATTATTTTCTCGATCTCACTATTTCATGTTTGCGAAGATAAACTTATTGACAAAACACTAAGCAGAAAATCCATGTATCAGAAAAATGACTAGACAATACTTAGATTATTTTAGATAAATTATTGTTTGAAGCCTCATTTTTTGTGTCTATGTCTCGTGCACTAAACAATATGACTTCTTACTCATGTGTTAATGTGTTTAAAATTTACTTTTTTAAAAGGTTGTTCATTAAAAAAAATATTGAGGGGAACTGAGGGAGGAGCAACTAACTACATAGATAATGCAAGATCGAAAGGTCCGGCGATTGCGTACCAGAAGGGCCGACTCCAGATGAACTGAGAAGAGGCAAGGAAGAAGAAGAAGTGGATATCAGACTATTTACACATTGTTTAAAGCGATATTTTTTATAGACTTTATTAGACATTGAATTGTTTATAAATGTTTCGGTGTATATTGCTACGCCAATGGTAATGAGTTAAACATGTTTTTAATGTGACAATACCTGAAGGTTTTTTTGTAGGCGATCATGATTCCAAAGTCAATTCTTACATAATTTATTTGAAATATTTTATTTTGGGTTAATCACAATATTATTTTCATCTCTCCGTCGAAAAAGTTTTCGTTGTTTTCATTTATTTGTGAAGCAAAGGATTACCAAAGATTTAATATCAGAAGTCTGAAAATTGAAATAATATTGTCAATGACGTGCAAACTAATTCCTGCGCTACGTTCACAATGAATGCCGAGTTCACTTAGTGACGCTCTAAGCCATTCAGAATGACCGGAAACAGACGCTCTAAAGACATTCTGTCGCGTTCAGATTGAACGTCGAGTGTACGCTACTAACACTCATTGTATCTGTTGACTTCTATTTCATCTGTGGTAAGATGACTTATATTTGTTTCTGTGGTGTTTATTATGTCAGTTGACATTATATCTGATGACAATGTATATTCATAAAGAGGTTAATTTAAGAAAAATATCATTCAAATGTTTCCAATAAAAGGTCAGAGAGCATTATTTACTCCACTGCCAAATTGTTGTCTTGCGATGAAAATATAACATAAAAAGATACATATATGATAAATGACATTTAAAATGCCCGATATTGTGTTCAGATTGAAACGCCGCTCGAAAAAGTTCAGTGAGACTGGTATGAGAAACGCCATAATCTGCAACTTACAGGTACAGGTACATCCAACACTTGACGTCGAGTGTTCTATCTAAACGCAGCCCTAGACGGTTATTTTATTCCATAACGTTGCGTTATTCTAGGACTGCTTACGATCTGCCTTGGTGGAAAAAAGGGAATTGGCAGACCAAATTAAGGTGGGAGGAACCGTAGCCTTAGAAGGTGAAGATAGTCGCGGAACAGCCAATTATCCAACTGGGGGAAGGTAAATACTGAGACGGTGGCCAAGGTTCAATTTGGGCTATAGCGCCATCGAAGAAGAAAAATTAATATACGTATTAATAGCACACTTTACGTACTTAATAATTAAAAAAATGTAAAAACAAGTATTGACTTACTGGTCGATCTAATAAAAAATAAGATATGAAATTTATAGAACTAAAAAAACGATTGAGTTCTACAAAAACAAAAGTTCTATTAATTATCATCGTTTTGAAAAAAGTCGACGAATATGTTTATCTGGGAAGCATGTTCCAACGGAATGGACGGCCTGATGAGGATATTGAAAGAAGAGTTATGGCAGGAAACAGAGTGAATGGAGCACTTAAACCAGTTATGAATGATCGAAACGTATCAAAGGAAGCTAAAGTTGCCATTCATAACGCAATTGTAGTGCCAACCTTGATGTATGCAAGTGAAACCTGGACATGGCAGAAGTCGCATGAAAGTAGAATAAATGCAGTGGAAATGAGATCGTTAAGAAGAATTTGTAATAGAACGATGTATGATAGAGTTAGAAATGAGGTCACTAGGAAAGAATGTAAGATGAAGAAAGATGTAGTAACTAGAATGAAAGTTAACACACTTAGATGGTTTGGTCACGTGGAAAGAATGAATGAAGAACGCTTGACGAAAAAAATATATAAGGCTGACAGGAATGGAAAAAGAGGTCGGGGGCGCCCAAGAAAAGGATGGCACGACCATGTGAACGATATTCTGAAAGAAGGAAATGTTAGAAGTCTGAACAATAGAAGAACATGCATGAGACGTAGCATGAATGTTGACGAGGCGGTGAATGTATGTCAAGATAGAATAGTGTGGCGTTCTGTTCTCTCTGCCTACCCCGCGAGGGACATGGCGTGATGGTATGTATGTATGTATGTATAATGAAAAATGTTTTTCATGACTATGCTAATGTTTGTAATTTGGATGCGAACGAGGAGCATTTCAACAATCTCGAGCTCCTCCAGAATGTTTGTATCCGCTTCATCTTTGGACTTAAAAAATTCGATCACATTTCCTCTTACCGTAATCTTCTCCATTGGCCTAAGATACGACAACGTCGAAATATACATATTGTGTCACTTCTATATAATAAACACTTTAATCTTAATTCACCGCAGTACGAAAACCAAATTCACTTATTTATCTAATCACGGCCTATCGCTTCGATCTGCTGAACGTACTAAATTAACTATCCCCATTCACAACACTGAATTTTTCAGCTCTTCCTTTGAAATACGTTCAGCAAGACTCTGGAATAATTTGAGTCCCGATATAAAATCGTCAAACTCGCTTTCCATTTTCAAGAAAAGGCTAAAGCAGGGATATCTCTTCGAAATTACCAGATCCCTCTCCTTTTCCTTCCTTTCCTTTGCTACGTAATATTTACTAAAGAAGGAATATTTATCCCAAAACACCTGATCTCGATTTCCTCTTTTGTTCCTTCCCAATCCTTTTTTTGCTATGATGTTTTTTTTATTTTTGAAAACTTAGTAATTATAGAAATCCGTAAAATAGTGTTGTCCAATCCGTATAATTAATGTTGTTATAATAGTAATTCTATCACATATAAAAATAGCATCTTCAACTGCATATTGAGTTATATTTGAACAAGTAATAAAGCGATGATGGTGTTTGTGTGTGTTTTCTGAAAAAATAAGAGCCTCTAAAAATCTAATTTATGTGCGTGCATGTACCAGAATACCTGACGTAGTGTCAAGCTAAACAATGTGATAAAAATGTTGAATTATCAAATATTTTTCAATAATTATGTATTTTATTTATTTCAAAATCCAATCTGTCAAATAAGTGTACATTTTGTACGCAAATATTTGCTTACGAAGAAGTTAGAAGAACGTATTTATATGAATAAAATGTATTTTCAAGTATAAATTAACATTTTAGTGATAAACATGGTGATTATTTTGTATAATGATAATGTTTAACCTATTTTTAAAGAAAGCGTTTTGTAACTACAACGCCGCCATTTTCATACTTTTCCATACAATATTTAAGTTTCCTTCCGAAAAACAATGTTTTTAGAAAAAAAACCTTAGAATAAAAGAGATTATAAAATAATATACAGTTCGCATCCAAATAACAAACGTCAGCATAGGAAGGAGAAGCGATTTTGCTAGGGTTATTTTGTAATACAAAGGAAGAACATTTTTGAGTCTATTGAGAGAGTGGATGCTAAAAAAAAAGTTTTACTTACGTGAGATACTTGTTCGTGCCACGAGAGATCCTCGTCGATTAGAACTCCAAGATCTTTTACGACTTTGGTATAAGGTATACATTGATTATTGATAACAATAGGTGGGATTTGTGTATTATTAAGCAACGACAACAGACGGGAACTGCCAATAATAATAGCTTCGGACTTAGTTGGGTTAATTAAAAGACCGTTCTCTGAGGACCAAGATGAGATGAAACTGAGATCATCGTTTATAGAACGGGCAGCACTGTGAATGTGGTGGATTTTAAAGTGAATATATAACTGAAGATCGTAAGCAAAAAGGTGATAGTGACATTTCAAGTCCTTCTTCTTCTGCTTTTATGAAATCTTTGGGTCATTTTTTATACAAACCAATTCCTATAGCTTAATTCTTCATCTACTTCTTTTATGTAGACCTTTGGGTCAGTTTTTATGTAAACTATTTCCTAGTCTATTTTTTTCTTCTGGTATATAGACTATTGGGTCAGTTCTCAAAGTTAGCCAAAGGGTTGGCTAACTTTGAATTTTTAAAAATGCCTAATATCAATTAAATTATAAAATACTTCCTATCTTACTGATATTTAGTGTGACAATATTATAAAAACGATTGCTTATTCCTTCACAAATTTACATTTTTGACCAACGGCGGGACATTAAAGCTAGTATTAAGTCCCTTAGGCAAAGGTGTAATAAGATGTCTTATTATACATGTCACGACGTAGTAAGAAATGATGAAATTTAACTTGAATATAACATCGAAAGACACACGTTCAAAGGAAATATCATGGTGATATTTTTCTGTGAAGAAAATGTAACAAGATCATATTTTATTCAAATAAAATTTAATCCGTTGATATAGAATATAATATTATGTACTATTTATAGATACTTATAAATACGTACCAAAAGAGATTACAATACAAGTCAATCAAAAATAAATTGAGAACACCCATTTCAAAGTTTTCTTCATGTTGAAATGTTACTGTCAAAAGAAATTCAACAGAATACTCCTGAATAAAACATTTTAGGGCGTCTAAAATAAAAATAAGTAAATAAACAAAGCATTATTTTTTTAATTTGTATGAAATACGAAATTGTTCAATTTTATCAAAATATAAAGTGAATCAAGTTGGAATTTTTTTAACGTGCATTGTCATCGGTAATATACAAATTCGGAAAGTTTCAGAGCTGTTATCGGTAATAAAGTTAGTTAACAATCGATTTAAAAATCTAGTGGGGGTAGACCTGTCAGTAAATAAATTGGGTATAAAAGTATTAATCTTTACTTGTACTTTTTTTTGTTGAATGAATATGTCATTGAATCAAGCACATACTCATCCTCATACATTCCTTAAATTAAGCATATGCTTGTGCTTTAGGTGAACGAAATCACTCGTGGAAGGATTGGAACTCGCGACCACTAGATTATTAATTTACCCTGTACGCTAACCGCTCTCCCACCACCCATCTGAATCAATAAATTATATAATTATTGACCCAGCCCAGCTCCACTTAAGACCAGCGACCATTTCCGCTAAATAGGCTACTTTGGTTCTTTCTCTTATCATGACATTCTGAATTCTGTCCCTTATCGAAATACCCAGCAAATTTCTCTCCATAGTTCTCTGTGTCACTAACAGCTTGTGCATTATTCGGTTTGTTAGGGCCGATGTTTCCATTCCATAAGTAAGTAGAATGGCGACCTTAAACAAGCCGAAGAGGTGTCGGCAGACCCCAGGCAAGGTGGTCTGATGACATCAAGAAATGTGCCGGAGGGAGATGGATGCAGTGTGCCCAAGATCAAGGGGGAGGCCTTTGTCCAAGAATGGAAAAAATCAGGCTGAAGAAGAAGAAGAAACTATAATTATTATTACAGAAGTAATGATTTCTATCTCGCATATATTTTATATGTTCCAATTGTTAATTTTCATATTTGTTTTATATTACTATATAGGCATGTTTTTTCATTGGTAAAAATGATATGTATAAAAAGAGACTATTTTATACTAATTCTGTGGACGAGCACAAAAAGCGTATACCTATGTATATGGCAGCTAGAAAAATCATTTTCCGAAAGAGCTCCAACTGGACTAAATACTCTACCAGTGAATCCTTAAAACTAACCCAAGCTAGGACCATCGCTGCTATGATATAATGAAATCTATAAATACAGGAGACTGTTGCATCCTCTCCTATATGACCTCATTATATAATATCAGTTCATACGCTTGGGTATCTATACTATTTCGCTATGACGCAATTAATCTATATGCAGTTACTTATCTACACGTCCATTTGTATAGTGACCTATTTGCCTTATTTAGAAAATATAACGCACCTTTGTAGATCCTTCATCGTGAAAAAATATTAGCATACAATTCGTATGCATGTTATCAATAAAAAATATATAAGGAACTAGTGGGCCGGGCATTCGTTATCCTGCCATAGACCGCCTTCTATCTAGACCGCATTTTATATAGGCTTCATTATATGTATTTTACCAAGTTTTTTGTGCATTTAATGCGCAAAACGATGAGATTTGTTCGCACAGACATCTATTGAAAACTTACACAACTCAAAAATTAATTACAACGTGACAACGAATCGATTTATAAAAAATCCTTCGGACGGTGTAGAAGGAATAACACTTGTGGTTGTATTTTTGATGAAAAATATATAAAATAAATAAAAAATCATTTAAATTTAAATGTTTTTTTAGATCTCGATAACATATCGGGACCAAAACTATTTTGTCTCTCAAGCTGGAACCAAACATACACATTCACAAAATTTCATTGAAATAGGTATGGCGGATTCGGAGATTAGGAGATGAGAATAAATTAATCAGTACCACTATTTCTACGAACGGAATTGGCGGCAAATGCGTTTTCCCGCCAAAAAGCGTCTATTATTACGAAATATTTATGGACTCGTCTGTTTTATTCATTTGACGCCAATGTGTTTGAAGGTATATAAAAAGATCTAAAGGTGTTTTTTCTGTGATTTATATAAAAGTAGAAATACCAACTAAAAATTGCACAAAGATTGATAATAAAAATTAATAATGAAAAATCCCTCTGACCCAACTTTGCAACTGTTTTATAATTTTCAAGTACCGTCTTTCAAAAATATTTAAAAAAATATGGGCTATTTCAAATACATAAAGACATAGCGAATTCACGCCATGCCTTTGTACGTGTAGAGAGTAATAGACGAAATATAGTGGGTCAATAGTGTACCCCGTTAACACATGCAAGTTTTGCACAACACTACTATACGTACGTACAATGGGTGGTGTGTGGTTCAACCAACTTGAAACATATTTGAGACTGGCAAGTGAATTTAATAAAAATTCACAAGACTTATATTTGATTGAATGATTTTAAAATTTGTATTCACTTAATTAAATAATTATTTGTTTCTTTGTTTTTAAATGTTTCCTTTACATCATGTTTACATCTATTTTTCTGTATCTTATGAATGTATTTTTTTATGTGTTGTATTATTTATTTTTTATTTTATTTCTTTATCACACCATTTAAATAATCGTCAGTTAAGGGGCCATATAAACCTAAACACCTCAAATTAAAATCAAATCCCTCAAATATGTTAAACAGTGTGTTTCTAGAAAAAATAATATATGTTTTTTCAACATTTCTCTAGTGAATGTTAGTCACACAATTTTAAAATTCAGCCTAAATTCCCATAAAAATATCCTTTTTTATAGCATTCTTTTAATTACTCCATAACTATGTGTCATAGAGAAATACATATTTTATATGAGTGCATAAAACTAAAGTGAATAACCGATAAAGTTTTCTCATTTCAACTAAGGTTTGTTCTTAAAATGCAAAAAATCAACAAATTTGCGGTTTCCGATAATTTAAATCACGTATAAACCTTTTTTAACGCACGCCATAGTTACCCTTACTAACGCGTAACTTCATAGTGCATTGGGCGGTTTTAATATATCATGTTTTCAGTCACTAAGTTTAGCGTTATATGTCCTCTTAAAATAGATAACTGCTGCCTGTCTAGGGCTATACCTGTTCTAGGGCTAGCAGTGTACATATTATTATATTTCTCAGGAGACATATAGGTTATACCTATTTACATTACCTATTTAAATAAAAAAAATTAAAAAATGTTATTGTAAAATAATAAATGTAAAAAAAATTGCTTTTCTTATTCGTTTATATGTTTTTCGATTCAACTCAGCTTTACAGAATAAATAAAACAGTTTTCACCGAGCATTTAAGACATGTACTATGGCATACTGTCAATTTCTTATTCATCAGCAAGTACCTACATTATTCCTCTATGCACTTTTATAAATTATTAATGAATTATTGTATTATTTTCAGGAATTATGCAACAGACCGATCTTCGTACATGACTGTCCTCCACAGTTCGATGTGATCACAGGAAAAATGGGTACGAATAAGTTTTTCTGATACTGAATCTTTAATAGCTTTTGCGTCGTATTTAAAAATAAAGTTAAATTTATTTGCTACTGTTTGCCACCTTTTTCTATAATACATAGTGCGTAAACTTTCTTTCTTTAAGACATTTTATAATAATTAGTGTCTCTGAAATTCAAATATTTGCTGAGACATATTATTTTATAGGCTAAAATTAATTATATTGAAATGGGGTAAGTAGGTGCTTCAAAAAATATTCAGAATTATGTAGCTATCATAATTAGAAAGTTATTAAAAATACTTTTTCTTTCAATTCTATATTGACATATAATAGTGTTCATAACATATTTTAATATCAAAATAAACAAAGTTTTTCCATTTTTTTATTAAGCATTATGATTTTAATTAAAGGCTGTGTATTCAATACGTGGTGTGAAATTATTGAATTGTTTTCATAGGAACTATCTATATACAATTAACCCATTAGTGCATAAAGTTTATTCGTAGTTTTTTTCTGGTAATTTTGCAAAGTGATGTCAAAAATGATCTAAATTATTAAAAAAACTTAAAAATTTTTTTTTCGGAAAAATAGTTTTTTTTATACAGAGCGTCCTTTTTTCTGGACACCATGCACAAATGGTATATCTGAGTATTGAATACATGTATTCAAACGAGTCAAGGAACATGGAATAAAATATTTTTTTTTTGTTTCACATTAGTATGTATTGACATAAATATATACATTTATATACCTTTATGTTAAAAATAATAAAATATATATACATATATACACCAAAAAAAATAAAAGTAACAGTACAAGAAATTTATTTTTCTGTGTGATATTTTTTTTTGAAGTCCAATGTTGCATTTTTCACAAGTAAAAAATGCTTTTTCTGAACAAGATTCTAATGCACACCTTCGTTGCTTTGGAATTTTAACTATCCAGTGATTTGTTTCATCATAACGCACTGCAGATAATGCGGTTGAAGGCATACACCCCCTGAAAGAGGCAACTCCATATTTTTTCAGGAGTGCAGTGGTTATGTAGCGTCGGAATCTAAGTAAACCTTCTGTAGAATTGGTGTTATTCAATTTTTTCGCCAACAACCACCCATTAACGACTGCTACGTCCAAAAAATACACTTATATTGGCCACCACCACTTTCTTTGTCTTATCCTTGTTCGGTATGCAGAAACCAACTGGTCCATTTTATCCACTCCTCCACCATGTATCTATTATAATTGGATATAACGGTTGGTTGGTTTAGTGAAATGAATCGTGGGGGGGCGTCGTCTTCTTCGGACAATTCTTTTGATTGGATACTTGCTGTAACCAGACAACCGTAATCCACCGATTACAACATATAACTCTTCTCTGTTCATCTGCAGATTCATATTCTTTTGATTTATACTATATAGGTTTGCCTGATTTATAATCAAATCTATCATTTCATCATTAAAAAATAGAGAAAAAAAATCAATTGTAGTTTCAAAAAGCTTTGCTTGATCGGAAGTTGATATAGGATTACATTCAGTAACCTAATTATAATCCAAATCTGATTTCTTCCATGATTGTTGCTCCAATCGGCGATGTTTAGGAGGTGGTGGTATTGATGCAGCTTCGGACCGAACATCTTCATCGTCTTCAATTCTCTTTGACTGCACATTGCAAGAGCTGGTAAGGAACTTTCTTCCTAAGTGATTCAAATGACCTTCATGTTCATCATCTGACTTGTCAGAATCTTCTTCTGTTTCATTGCCATCTTCCTCCGGTGGTGTCACAAATACCTGAGTAACATATTGCGAGCAATGATCATCATCACTACAGTCTTTCCCTAATTTCGAAACAATTTACTCAAGAGTCAACCTAAAATTATAGAAATATTTTTAAATACAATATATCTTATGATTTCGTTAGGAGAAGTTAGGAGAAAGGGGGAAAGCAAGGGTGAAAAGTACTGATTCTTAAAATAAAATAAAATTACCTTGCTGAAATAAAAATATGTCATAATGTATGTAGGTAGTACATCTAACATCAGTTTGGAAATGCTGTATACACTTTATGTCACGTAGTATGAAACATGCAGATATGCATAGTGTCCTTTTTAAAGGACAGGAAAATAAAATGTCTCCAAACAAACACATTTTAACTTATATGAGTAAAAAAACACATTTGATTACATGTCTTGAAGTTTATAGATTATTTTTCTATAGTTTAAACCGCATTATTATGAAATAATATTAATAAAATCAAATAAATACTCACCCAGGTCGTACAGCACTAACACACTTCGCCGCCATTTTGACTTTAACTATTTATACATATATAATTACGCATTTTTTCCAAACTTATTATATCATAATTGTTTTGGTAATTAATAAGGAATACATTGCAATAATTTATTTTTTGTAAACAATATGTATCATGGTAGCAATTTTCAAAATAGGTGCGTCCTTTATTTAGGACACTATGCACTAATGGGTTAATGTAGGCACGATAAGATCTACTGAGAAATACATTGTAAACAACAAATATCAGTACGATTTAATACCTACATCAATCATATTTAGCTATGTTCATGAATTAACTATGAAAATGTATTTGTTATCACTAAACACATACCTGTATATTTAAATAATATGTACCTACGTAGGTGTTGAATTTTCTTCAAATTTCCAATGAAAGTTTTCTTCAAATTATTTACCCAACTAAAGATAAGATTTAAGCGAAATGCAACACAAGTGCAGAATGATATCATTATTTGACTTATTACATTAAAGAAACCCTAACGAATTGCTAGTGTCTTTCAACAGAAGCCCCCTACCTAACAGCAAATCTATCGACCTGCTTGAAGTATCTATAACAAACCAACTACACTACAGGGGTTCCATTGAAGCTAAGTTACCTCTCGAGTGCCCCCTCCCCCCCCCAACACCTACTGAATACCCTCGATGCTGTACAAAGGCGTGTTGTACGTCTGATTGAAGACCCATCATTGAATAATGGATTGCAATCACTAGACCACAGACGCAAGGTCGATAATCTAAGTTTACTCTATAGATACTACCACAGAAGATGCTCAGAAGAAACTCAATCTCAACACCCGTTCACAGTAAACCTTCAATTTAGGTACACGAACCTGTCGCTTCTCGAACTCTTTTATTAACAGAGCGGCCCAGCTGTGGAGGGTCTTTTTAAAATCCGAATTAATGTTTTCCTGGGCAGATGGCGAGCCCTCCCCAACGCTACCTAGTGCGCTTCTTCATAAGAGTATAATAGACTCAAATCCTAATAGCTGGTGTCCCCTACGTAGCCATATTAAAAAATATGTATTAGGTATTTGCTTGGTACTTATGTATTACTTTACTTCCGTGGATTTTAAATTATTGTCATAATAAATGATTCAATTACAAGATTATACAGAGTACATATTGGGACAATATTCCGATGTAAAATTTCATAACGTACAAGTTGATAACTGAATGACCCAGATTCATATAACACAATAACCTTCTCTACGAAATATTCGTAATACAATATATTTTGTTTCGGCAACTTAAAATGTTATTATGCCACAATGTTTCTCTTTGCATCTGTGTCTGCTAAAGTACCCACTAACTCAAATTTGAGTCCAGTTTAATTATATAAAATGCACATGCTGCGATGTGATACACATATTTAAACAACGGAGTTGATTGCTCTTAACATGAATCTATATTTTATCACATATGTATATACTACCTACTTTTGCACTAATATAAAAAAATCGAGTGCATACCCATAAATAATGAATCAACCATTCGATAACAAAAGACTTTAGCCAATTATTTGAATGCTATTAAGTTTCTATAATTAGTTTTTTTTTTATTTAAAACCAATTATTTTGTAAATTAAGGAAACATGAATTAATAATTAAGTTTATAATACTTAATTATAACAAAGCGATTTTTGACTGTACAAGTAAACATCTGTTTGTCTCAGTCAGGGATTTACCGCTGATGATTAAAATATCTTGATAGAGACGATAATTTATTAATAATTTTATTGCATCAGAATCATTCACATATTTATTTTTATGCACTGAATAAAAAGCTCGTCACTGAAAAAACACAATTCGTTTTGTGCTACTACATATTTTGTCGCTTAACCAAACAGAACAGTCTTAAATGGATTAACTTTTGTTACTGATAACAAAGGTTTGGCTAAAAACGCAGGTAGCCAGTTCGGTGGTCATAATTTTTTTTTCAGTGTGATTGTTTTATTTTTGCTAAATATATCCTCGCCACCTCGGTACAGGCTCAGCCTAGTGAGGTGGTGTACACCAAATAATACTATAAAAAATGTTTCATATAACCTATTTAAATTGTACTTTTTTGTAATATTTTTATTGTTTGTATATTGTTATATTTTGTTTGGTTTCAATAATAAAATATATATATATATATATATATATATATATATATATATATATATATATATATATATATATATATATATATATATATATATATATATATATATATATATATATATATATATATATATATATATATATATATATATATATATATATATATATATATATATATATATATATATATATATATATATATATATATATATATATATATATATATATATATATATATATATATATATATATATATATATATATATATATATATATATATATATATATATATATATATATATATATATATATATATATATATATATATATATATATATATATATATATATATATATATATATATATACAGACGGTGGCCAAATTAATACAATCAAAGGAAAAAAATGCAAAAATAATTGTATTTTTAGCTGTTATCCAGCAAAATCGAATCACATCAGTATATTTTTAATTGTGGCAACTCCCTTCATTATTGTTATCGTACTTGCAACACTTTTTAAGCATCAACATGAAGTTTGTCACATACAAGATACGATAATGTCAGTTTAGTATTGGTCTTCACAGAGTGTGCGGGTGTTAATGGAATATTTTGCCCATTGATTTTGTGTTTATTTGAGACAGTGTTTGAGTGTTTCTTACATTTTTTTTAAATAACAGGTAAACCTAATATTTATTACTAAATATTTATCACAATTATACTACTTATCAAATTATTACGATTATAATAAATTATTTTCTAAATGTATGCTGAATTTCAGAATTTTTTGGTTTATTTTAGAAATGGGAAGATCTTGTGACCTCACTCCAAGAAAAAAATCTAAAATTGCAACCCTTCTTGGTCACTGTGAATACAGTCAACGAGAAATTGCCACACTTACCAATGTTTCTCAATATTCTGTGCACAAAATAAGTAGGCAAATGAAAGGAAATGTACCCCTTGAACCATCTCGAATAGGAAAATGTGGACGAAAGCGCATTACTACTCCGCGAACAGAAAGAAAAATCAGAAATGTTGCTCTAGAAAATAGACAGAAGCCTCGAAAAGTAATAAAATCTATTTTGCAGACCACAGGAGTCAATATATCTGATCGTACATTGAGACGAAGATTGGTGGAAATGGACCTCAAATGTTATCGCCCAGTGAAAAAGCCAAAACTAACACCTGAAATGCGTGAAAAGCGACTAGAATGGGCACTAAAACACCAAAATTGGAACGAAGACGATTGGAGCAAGGTATTAGAATGTAAAATAAGTTTTTATGAAACTTTCTGTATTAAATAAAATTGACCAGTGAAAACTTCTCGTGTTCTTTCAGGTTTGTTTTTCTGATGAATCCTCAATCCAAATACTGCAGGACAAAACTCAATATGTGAGAAGAAGGCCAGGTGAAAAATATAATGAGGAATGTGTGGTCCAAAGAGTGAAGCACCCTCAGTCAATAATGATCTGGTCAGTGATTAGTGGGATGGGTATGGGAAGGCTGTATATTGTGAATGGCACAATGCGCCAGGACCAGTATATAGAAGTTTTAAAAGGGAGACTAAAGCCTCAAGTGGCCGAATGGTTTCCAAATGGAAAATATGTATTTATGCATGATTCTGCACCCTGCCACAAAGCGAAAACCGTTACTAAATTTCTAGAAGGAGAAAAAATAAAGGTATTAAGATTGGCCAGGAAATTCACCGGATCTAAATCCAATTGAAAACGTTTGGGAGGCTCTGAAAAGGGCAATTGTAAAAAAAGGTGTCATCACCAACAAAAGACAACTAATAGAAAACATAATTGAGGCATGGCACAACACACCAGAATTAAAAAATATCTCAATTAAATGTATCTCCAGCATGCCCAGAAGAATATCAGCAGTAATTAAAGCTAAGGGAGGATTTACTAAATATTGATCATTTTACCATAAAACGTATTTTATTATCAATAAACTATTATATATTCATAGTAAATGCATTTTATTTTATAAAAATATATTAAATCTCCCATAATATTCTAGAAAGATCGAAATAAAATAAAAAAATAATAATTTTCAATGATTCGAAGTCTAAAAACTGCTATAAATTCATTTGATTGTATTAATTTGGCCACCGTCTGTATATATATATATATATATATATATATATATATATATATATATATATATATATATATATATATATATATATATATATATATATATATATATATATATATATATATATATATATATATATATATATATATATATATATATATGTTATATTTGATGTTTTCACGGGTGAAATATGTTATAATATTTTTATCTCGGTTTTCCCGTGTCAGTAGGTCTTGACTAAGACCATTTGTCTTCCGACGTTTCGCCTGAATATCACCAGGCATTTTCAAGGACTTAACGAAAAGCACGCGCGCGACACACGTCTACTCACACTGAAAGCTCACCGTCAAGTGACTCGTAGCGTACAAGATGGCCGCTTATGTCAAATATTGTTAGCGCGACGTGATTGGCTCCTTGTGACACGCCCACCTGCTGTCGTGTTCGTTGGTAATAATATTTTATCATTATTTTTGTGTTGTGATTTATTGTTAATTTTAGTTGTGACATTAATATTATTATTGTTGTGTTTTGGGGTTATTTTCGCTATGGTATTATTAATATTATTATTGTATTGTTTGTCATATAAAATGTTCTTCCAGGTACTAGGCAAACGAACTCCGTCGTCCCGATTGTTCATTATATCCCTTCTCTTATATATTTCTATAGCTTCCCTGTAAATTCTGAGAGGTTCACTGTTTAAACTTGCTATTATTTTTGAATGGTCAAAATCTATTGTATGTCCTTCTGTGAGCGAGTGTTGTACAAGTGAGGATGTAAGTTTTTTGTTTCTCATGTCGACTCTGTGCTCCGCTATTCGTGCTTCAACTTTTCGATTGGTTCTTCCTACATAAGTCTTATTGCATGATCCGCACGGTATTTCATATACTCCATGAGCTTCAAGTGGAATGATGTCTTTCGGGTTTCTTAGAAAGGTTGATATTTTATTTGTTGTGCTGAAAACGGTACGTATGTTATTTTTGTTTAATAGACGGCTGATTTTATCGGTGACGCCTTTGATATATGGTAGTCGGGCTGTTGATAATGGTGTTTCATTGGATTTTTCTTTCACTGTTTTTGGACTCTTTACTGCTTTGTTTATTTTATTAACACAAAAATAATGATAAAATATTATTACCAACGAACACGACAGCAGGTGGGCGTGTCACAAGGAGCCAATCACGTCGCGCTAACAATATTTGACATAAGCGGCCATCTTGTACGCTACGAGTCACTTGACGGTGAGCTTTCAGTGTGAGTAGACGTGTGTCGCGCGCGTGCTTTTCGTTAAGTCCTTGAAAATGCCTGGTGATATTCAGGCGAAACGTCGGAAGACAAATGGTCTTAGTCAAGACCTACTGACACGGGAAAACCGAGATAAAAATATTATAATATATATATATATATATATATATATATATATATATATATATATATATATATATATATATATATATATATATATATATATATATATATATATATATATATATATATATAATGTATTTTAATATTTATTTTATCGCGTATAAGAAGGATTCAGCTTGCTTATTGTTAGAAACACTATAAAATGGTTAATGTTTGGAAGTAGAGCATTGAAAACAGTTGAATAATCACTAGGATACTGAAACTGCGATCAGTGATATAAAAATGATCGAATTTGATAGTTACTTGTTACGCCTTGAAAAAATTAAACCAAACCAAAGTTATTACATAGTTATAATTATTGCGTTTATGTTACGTTTCATATATTGAGGTAAAACATAATAATGTTGTACTTGTTCGTAAAACTCAATGGTCTTATACCTCAAAATGTAATTTAATAACTTTCGTTTCGAAATGTAAATGACTTTCCTAATATTTTTGTTGGGTCTTAGTCTTGAATCATTATACTATAATACTTCAATACTATATTTATGTACATGATGACATTTGATTAGAAGCTGAACATTCATTAAAAATATTTTTTAAATACTTGATTAAAATAAAAAACTGTCATCCTAATCATTAATAGGAATAAAAATTTTACCGCTATATTATTTATTAAGATAATTATTTTATTTTATCGAAACGTTATATTTTACAATTTTTATTTAGGTACTTATTTCTTACATGATAAAAAAATAAACAAAAAATATGACGTTGATACTCTCTCGATAGAATAGGCGTGATGACAGTATGAAAAAATCATTGAAATTATAATTTTATAAGATAAAATAGGTTATATAGATTGGAAAAAATATATTTATTTTCATTTTAAAAGAGCGAATAATATTAATATTATTAAAATAAAAATACAAAATATGTATGTCCGCCATTTTATGAGAAACACCAATCAGAGTGAATCAATAATTATGACGTCACAGTTTCAATACAATATATGAAATTACTTTGCATCGAACAAAGACTTTTGCTCGTCAGAATTTAGAAACGTAAAAACTTACATATAAGCGTATTATTATTATTCTATGCATATAAGTACTTTATTTATCTATAATTTAAATACAACTTACATCTCGAAAATCGATAAAATATGTTCCTTCTTCTCTCTACATTATGTGTTCATAAACTAAAAGCATACCTACGCGGTACTGTGGTAGACATGACAGTTGTAAAGCTGCGTTGCACCGCTCAATTGCGTCGATTCTGTTCACTGCGACGGGTGTGTTAACTCACTCCTTCGAAATGTATTGGCTCACGGCGCAGTGAGTCGTGAGTGCTAGACAGGGAGAATGCGAACAGTGTTAGGGTATTAAGTTATTGAGTTGCCTGCTTTTTAACCGACAAACTATTACTTTTAAAAGTAGAATCGGGATTTTTAACCGACATACTATTACTTTTAAAAGTAGAATCGGGAAAGTTGTGATATTTTTAAACATGTAGGTACATGAAATATAATGAATTCAATAATAATCTTTGCTTATATAAAATACAATACCTGCATATTATACTTTTATTATTATTTTTTAACTAGCTTAATGACCCGGCGCAGTGAATAGGCGTGATGAGAGTAAGAAAAAATCATTGACATTATGATTTTAAAAAATAAAATAGGTTATTGAGGTTTAAAAAAATGTATTTATTTTCATTTTTTTATTATTGATACCAAAAATACAAAATTACAATATAAGTACAAAAAAAAATATCAGAAAAATTAAAATTATTACAGATCAAATACATGGGTTGGTTTATACCACCTCACTAGGCCAGGCCTGTTCCGAGGTGGTAGACTAGTTACATATATTAATTACTAAATCGAAATAAACTGTAATATTGTGCAGTGTGCAGTCTATGTTTCACTATGTAAGATTTGTTGTAAAAGAGTGAATAATATTAATATTATTAAAATAAAAATACAAAATATTATAGACTGCCATTTTATGAGAAACGCCAATCAGAACGAATCAGAGCGCATGACGTCACGATATTCTAGGTTCACGTCCAGTTTTGCCGATTTGCGGCACTTGTGCCGATTTCGGGAAATTCAGACTTGCGTCGGCACTTAATCGGGAAACGCTTTAATTCGGCACTTTTTGGGATTAGAATGTATAAAAAAAATATATATATTTTTGTTTATACTAGATGTATTAATTTTGTATTTTTTACGTCTAAATAAAAGTTACTATTATTATTAGTAGTAGTAAACATACAAAGTAAATAAAGTTATTTCATTTAAATAAATATCATTCTATTATTTCACTGGTGCTTACATAGTTTAAGCTATTTCTTTTTGTTTGTATCTTTGTTACTAGCCCCGTCACTAGGCATGGCCTGTGCTAAGGTAAGCTAATAGTTTTATGTTATTGTCTATTACGTTGTTTATTTAGTAAGTATGTATGTAGGTATGTCGGTTAAAAAGCAAGCAACTCAATAACTCAATACCCTTACACTGTTCGCATTCTCCCGGTCTAGCACTCATGACTCACTGCGCCGTGAGCCAATACATTTCGAAGGAGTAAGTTAACACACCCGGCGCAGTGAACTGGGTCCATGCAATTGAGCGTCGTAACGCAGTGGTGTTACACAAGCCTAATGCCTAATTCGCGGGAAACTTAAGATGGCCTATTTTGACGTTTGGACATTCATGAAGTTCTTTATATGCTTATTGCCTAATTAATGGTAAATATTTAGTAAATTAATTATAGTATTGAGAGCTAAATGTGGGGGAACAAATACTGTACTTCATTGTAAACGCATACTTAATAAAATACACTTTTTGTGTCTCGCATTGCCAAATTTAACTACTTGTTTCTCGTTTATATTCGCGTGGGACGAAAACAAATACCTCAGTAGGTGTTTTTTTCGACGTGTTTGTACATTTAGGGACCGCACAACACTTATGCACTTTTGAATTTATTTTAAATACACAAATCGTCTTAGAATACATATAGTACATATAGTAGTGATATGCGGTCTACGAAACCGTGACGTCACCGTCAGCTCCGACGGACGCCATTACACTGCAAGCGTTTTTTGACGTAAATGTCAAATTGGATTTTGAAATGGCAATTTTTGCTACTAAACCTTTATTTTATGTTGAAATGTATATATATTTGAAAACAGTGGATGCGTAAAAACATCGTGAGATAGTTTCTCAAAATTAGTCATCATGCCTATTAAGCTACCTAAACACTAAGTAATCGAGGTTCCACAAATATTTATTTTCTTCACATGATGATATCTGATAGGTACACATAATTCCGCGTATATCAGTTGATAAAGGCCAAAACAAAAACGATCGTCTTGTGAAAGGAAATATGTGAATCTTTGTTGAATCTAAATCAGTAGGTAATTTGATCATTTAATAGGTACGCAACACAATGCTTGAAATGTTCAACATTTATTTTATTTTAATTTATAAATATTTTGCCTTCTGCGCTTAGTGAAATAACTCCAAATGATACAACTGTTGCTGTAAAATATGAAATATTAATAATAATAAAAATAATCTTGTTGCTCTAGTAACTTGCTCATTATAACACATACGCATGATAGCCGCCATAGTAACCGAGTTATACCTACTATACTCGTAAGGTGAGCATCCAATCATAACTTACCGAGAGTTATCATAAAATATTATATTTCGCTTCTTTGGAACATACACATACATAATATTGCATGTGCGAGTGCTGTTTGTTATCTATGAAATAATGTTGTGCTGTATGAACGAGTTTGAAACTTCTGACATAGAGTTGACTTTAAGAAAGATATTGTTACATCACATAAATATTTATATGCACGTACATGAGATCCAACTTTCGATGTCATGAGTAGTTGTATGCTTTATATTTGGCTTTCAATATATCACATATATATCTATTATTTCATAATGTTTCAGGAACGAAACATTTGGAAATAATAAATATTTTGAAGGAAAGTGGCGCAATGCAGCTCAAAATATTGTGAATGTCAATTCTATATTATGAGTATGAAGATTAAATAACAAATCAAAAGAGTCATAAAAGTCTTCGTATCGTATATTTTGCGATGCAATTTGTATCAAATGAGGCCGTCACTAAATTCATTTTTACAATGAATATGAAAAAAAAGTTTGAATAGTAGGTATCTACATACTGTAATTTGTGGAGGCATGCCAGGTTAAACTGTGAAATCAAAACCCTCATGAATACCCATATCATTGATATAATTATCATATTATGATGTTCCATAATATCTTATATATCCATCATAATATCCATTATGTGGGTAATCATGATGTTTTTGATTTCACAGTTTAACCGGATTCTCCCACTGTATATTTTTTTAACTGTCGATTTGTTCAAGAGAAATTATTTCTCTTAAAATGTCGACATAATTTCGAGCCAAGATCCGCGAGATTTTGTCTTACATTTTTCATGTTTTTATCCAACTTAGAAGTCAAAACACAAACTTAGAGCATATGTTATATACATATATATGGATGAACTCAGAATTCGGAGTACAACATATAGTGTGTGTCTATGTTTGTGTGTGTGTGTGTGTGTTTCCCTTATAACTTTTGATCTGCTTGATACTTTTATCTCAGGTATTATCAACACTTATAACTCAGGGATTATCAACATTTGAATTTTTATTTTATATTTCCACATGATATATCAAAAGCCATAAAAGCTAGAACTCTGAAAACTTGTATAAATTTAGATAAATATGTCTCTAACTTTCTGCAAAACATTGTGAAAAACATTTTTAATTATTGCAAATTTGTGTATTTAACTGCCAATATTTCCATTTTCTTTAAAAAATATCGAATAACGCCGAATAACCCCACTTAGATAATTTAATTTTCTATAAAATGTTGCGGGTATTTAGAGGTTCTTTGACCTTTTTTTTACTTCATCTTTTGGAAATAGTTAATTGCATAAGTTAGTCATATATACATATTTATTTTTATTATTATTAAATTATTTAATCAAAAGTGTATTACGAGTATGTAACCAAACAAAATTTTAATGCGGATACTTGCATATTTATTTACATTAAAAAATAGATTTAAGTGAAATCATTGAATTCATCGTTAGTCCCACACTTAATACTTTATTAAGTACTCCATTTTAATTTTTTTCTTATTCAAATTACTCGTAAAATAGATTCTAAGGTGTGTTTTGTTCGCGTTGATTGCATGACACACGCTCATGTTTTATGCATTGAGATTTTTTTCTTGTGAATCAACAAACTTTCTTGATGTTTACTACTTAATAACAAACTTATGTAAAAATCTTCGCGCTGAACTTGCCAGTTATGTTAATGTGGTTATTATTTAGACTCGGAGGACTGATGCGTTCTTTTGTCGAACTGACGTGGTGATTTAACTAAAAAAAATACTTACATATTTAATTTTATTTTTATTTGTTGTAGTTGCATAATGAAACAGAATGAAACAATCGCTTTATCTTTAATATTTTGTGAAAACTTTTCGTAATAATGTTAAATAAATAAATTCAATCTGAAAAGCCTTTATTCCAGTCCGTGAGCAGGGGGGGGGGTGCAGTCAGTGCTATACAAAGCATATTTTTGCACATAAAATATTTTAATGGATTACTGTAAAAAAAACTGAAAAAAATGTTTTACAGGGCTTACGACCTGTCATCGGCTGGTTTTAAGTACAAATTGCATTGAAATAATCTTAAGATCCGCAATTTTCACCTATAAAGAGAATGCGTACTGGTAATCTCAACCATTCCCAGGTGCCAGATTTACCTTTTTACATACATACATACCATCACGGCATGTCCCTTACGGGGTAGGCAAAGAGAACCGAACGCCACTTACTTCTATCTTGACATACATTGATCGCCTCGACAACATTCATACATCGTCTTATACATGTTCGTCTGTTGTTCACGCTTCTTACATTTCCGTCTTTCAAAATACCGTTCTCATGGACATGCCATCCCTTCCTTGGGCGGCCCCGACCTCTCATTCTATTCCTGTCCGCAATGTATATTTTCTTCGTCAGGCGTTCCTCATTCATTCTCCCCATGTACCTTTTTCATACCTTTATTTAATAAGAAAGAAAATATCAAAAAATAGCCATTATAAAATGATTCATCGAAAACGTTCCTATCTTTTCGACTATAATATTTAATATTGAAAATTTAACGCTATTTTAAAATGAACCAAAATATTTTAGTATAGTAGTCCACTTTCAAATAGGTATTCTGATCTAGAAAAAATAATTCATATAATATTGAAAAGTCCCATATATATTAGGTTTTCTGATTTATTGATAGTGACGCGAAAAAAAAACAACCCATTTGATTGTCAAAAAACACTTTAACAGAATATAATAATGTAAGCGTCAAATTTACTAATTCCAATCAACTAATTCCAACCAAACTCTTTCTATAGCCGTTGATGAGTACAAAGTTTTGGCAGAATACTAGACAATTGTATCCAAATCAGTGTGATCGATGTAGTTTTGTGAACATCTACCAATTCACTATATTTTCGAATGTTTAGTAATATATTTAATTTCAAGTTTGCAATGTTGTGTCGAATCAAAAGGAACTGCGGTGTTAATATCAACACAAAGTGTGTATTTATTTAGCGATATATCCTATTTGTTATATCTAATCTAAATAAGATCCATATCTCCGCCAATATAAATAAATTATCATTGGGTACGAATACTTAGTTTGTGAGCGCAGACTATTTGAAACTCATTTTTATGGCTTATGAAAATTTAAAAAATATAATATGTAGGTATGCTATCTACCTATGTATGCATATTGTAATTGGTTTGTGCAACATTATGTTATGTTAGAGAATGATTGTGTAAATTAAAAGTGTAGGTATTAAATGTCTTAAGTGTATTGGTCTTAAGTGGAGCTGGGCTGGGCATATTGCCAGATGCCAGGATTCACGATGGACCAAAAAGATCGTAGAATGGCGACTGAGAACAAGCCGGAGAGGTGTCGGCAGACCCCAGGCAAGGTGGTCTGATGACATCAGGAAGTGTGCCGGAGGGAAATGGATGCAGTGTGCCCAATACAGGGAGTTTTGGAGGATCAAGAGGGAGGCCTATGTCCAAGAATGTAAAAAAACAGGCTGAAGAAGAAGAATTAAATGTTTATGGTCATGACAGCGCGGTTCTATAATTCCGCACTATATTCTGTAATGTATGATTAAATCTAATATTTTTTTTAAATAAAAAATGAACAAGTACATATACATCTTTCTACGATCCCTAAAATAAGCATAAATGCTTGTGCTATAGGTGAACGAAATCGGTCGAGGCAGGATTCGAACTCGCGACCACTGGATTACTAATCCAATGTGCTAACCGCTCTGCCATCGACCCATCGTACGATGAGTTCTTCCTGATCTTCTTCTTCTTCTTCGATAGCTCTACGGCCCATATCGAGCCTTGGCCTCCATGAGTTTTCGCCTCCAACCTCTCCTGTCTCCCGCCTCGGCCTTCCAATCTGTTGCATGGAGCAGTTCGGCAGCATCTCTCCTAACTTCGTCTTCCCACCTTAGCCTTGTCCTCCCCACTCTCCTTCTTCCACCTGGATGACCTTCCAGGATCCTTTTTGGTGCCCGTGTTGACGGCATTCTTTGCACATGTCCGGCCCATCTTAGCCTGTTTAGTCTGGCATGTACAGATATCCTAGGTGCCTTGTAGATGCTGTATAGCTCATCGTTGTAGCGCACTCTCCAGGCTTCGCAATCACTTACGGGCCTGATCACAGCAAACTTCAATCGCATTTTTAGTGAAAATAGGCTTTTAAAGTGAAAACAAATGATTACTTCTGCCGTTTGACATGCGACATGCGTAGAGCGGATGGTATTGACAAATTTATTAGATTAATTATAACTATATTATTCCGTAAAACCAATTTTATTCAAACGCTTTTGAAATGACCGCGTATTAATATACGCTGTAAAAAATATTATAAAAAGTCCATTCAAAAAAACCTTTTCCTCATATAGATGATAGTCATTACATTTCAATGGGTAATGCACAATGAGGTTTAAAATTTTAAAATATTTCACTAATATAGTTATTCAAAGGATTAGTTTCAGAGAGATTTAATATTTACTTTTAAACTTTATTTTCTTATATTCCTTGTGTAAAGTTTATATACACCCTAAAACATTTCTTAAATAAATCGTAAATGCTTGTGCTATAGGCGAACGAAATCCGTAGGGTTTGAACTCACCATCACGGGATTACATTTATACTGCGATGTCCGTTCTGCCACGGACCCTTCTAAAATCTTAAAATTTTTAGAAATCTTCAGTTGTTCTACAAGAGTTTAAAAGATTTTGTAACAATGCAAGTATTTCTTCAGTTAAATCTATAAAAACTATTAAATTTATAAAACGATTATTTAAGAGGGTGACTGCTGCCAACGTGCCTATTTTTTCAATTTGAATTTGCATCATTACTACAAAACGAATCATTTTGAAAAAAATAACCTAGTTAGTTTGGATATTAATAAAGAAAAATATACCTTAACTTTTTAATAATGTTCTGTATATATTCTTGTAGAAAAATAACAAGCATACCCCGATTTTTGACATTTATCTTAAATTTCTAAAAAAATATAGATATAGAGCATTATATTGTTTTATAAATTAAAGAAGATCCAAATATCTGGAAAATATACGATGTAAACGTTGCGTTAATGCATCTGGTTAAGCTTATAAAACCAAAAAAACTTTTATTTCGCAATGGCGCTGAATGGAAAAATAAATGCACTTTTAATTTTGTTTACACTGACAGCGTTTACTATGTAGAATTCCATTTTTAAAATAAATAAAACACTTGTTTTTCTTTCTACATTTATTTTTACTCTCCAGAACGACCGTTTCGCCTGGTGAAGGCCTGGTATATCCCAAAGATGACAATTTCCCCACAGCTGCAATTAGGTACAAATTCTCAGGTAAGAATAAGAGATTAGAAATGGATATAATTCTTAAACTGTAACAACCACCCACCTTTTTTGCTTTGTATAAATTCCATCTAATGTAATAGTATATAAGAAAAAACCACACCATGTACTTCACCAGTTGAAAAGGCCTTCACCAGGCGAAACGGTCGTTCTGGAGAGTAAAAATAAATGTAGAAAGAAAAACAAGTGTTTTATTTATATTAAAAATTTTGGAAAAATAAATGTTTTTTAGGTTTATTTACTAAACTTGAAACTTTAATGCAATATCACGTCATATTTTCTAGATATTTTTGTCTTCTTTAATTAAAAAAAATATGTCGAACTCCGCCTTGAAAATCGGGGTATGCCATTATTTTTCTACAAGAATTTATACAGAACATTATCAAAAAGTAAAGATATATTTTTCTTTATTAATACACAAACTATCATATTTTTTTCAAAATAATGATGGTATATCAAATTGAAAAATAAGTACGTTGGCATCAGTCCCCCCCCCCTTTAAATAGTCGATAAATAATAGTGTAGGTACAGGGCCAGATAAACGTGTTATTGCGCCCGTAGCAATATATTTGAATCCGCCCCCCCCCCATTTTTTTTGGAATTTTAAATGTAGAACAATTTAAAATTATGTAAAATTACATCGGGTCTAAAATGACGAATTAGTTTGTTAATATTACCTAAACCTACCTATGTATATAGTTGTTTTTAAAAAATATCCACAACAATTGGAGATTCATAATAATATTACATATTAACACCATCATGCCGAGCCTCTATCCGGGAACGCAAAGAGAACCGAGCGCCATATCTGTGGATTTTTGATTTATATAACATTTATAATTTAAGCGCCCTTTTTAAGACTACCGCCCTGACTTCTTGTTCCTGATTGTTTTATGATTTATCCGGCCCTGTGTAGGTATGTACCTAATTGTTACTTCTTAGTATCTAAGGTATTGGAAGCAAGTAGGTATAATTTATTTTTGACCAATAGCTGTAAAAAGATGTCGTGGCTCGAATATTTCGAAATATTTTTATTGTTTCGGTAGGTATGGAAAATATTATCACATTTTTGTTAAAAAGGAAGCCATCACCTAAATACTTTTACGCATCACCGACACAAACTGCCCATTGCTTAAAAAAATACTTTCAAATATTTATATCCGACATTCGATATGAAAGTGTTCGTCGATTAAAATGAGGTAATGTTTAATCTGTATGCGTAACAGCTTTCTACAGAAAATATGTGCGTTGGGTGCGGCTGACTGTGTGATCACCGATACTCAAACACAACGGAAGTAGATAGTAAGCAAGTACCTACGCCATTTTCACTTACCTACCTACTACTATAGGTAGGTACCTATCTTCGTAGGTAATAATTTAAATCGAATACCTACTAACTTTCAGCAATTAAAATATTTTTTCCATGATATCTACTTACGTTTCGTTTAACATTACGCGAAATTCTTATCGGCTATTTATTTTAACCTTTTTACATTCCATAATTATATTTATCTACTTATTAATGGAAAGTCGTACATTGAAATTTTCATTCGACACGATGTTTATTTTTTTTTAGGAATAAATATGTCCTTCGAACCTTAATAACATGTCATCGTCGTCCGTGGCTCTACAATCCAGGTCTTGGCCTCCTGTAGAGAATATTGGTCTCGATGATTGTCGGTTTTACGCAGCACCACCCCGGGTCTGGACACCTATGCTATTTGTATCCTTCGCAACTCCCGTCCAACCACCGAAGCTCTCCTTATTCCCCTTGTGCTCCGTTCAAAATCGCCTTTGGTATGACCCACCTAAGTCTGCCAATAATAATTATCTCTCTGGAGATTAGGAGATCTTTGTAAAGGTTATAGAGCTCCCGGTTGAATATGATACGCCACTATAGGTACACTGTCACTAATTGGGCCATATTTATATCCTACGCAACACCTTTCTTCGTAACACAAATTACATAATAAGTGCACAATGGCAGGCTATTGCCATATGGCAATATCTTCCAACCAATCATATAGGTACATTTGCAGAAGTTATGACACGTACCAATGTTTGTAAATAAATATTACATAATATACCAAAAATTACATATTATATAAACAACTTAACAAATTAATTGGGTTGGTTTGGACCACCTCACTAGGCCAGGCCTGTTCCGAGGTGGTAGACTAGTTACATAATATTAATTACTAAGTCATTGTAAGCTGTTATATAGAATGATTGTGTAGCCAATCAATAAAAATATAAACCAATAAAAAGAGGTCACAAGGATATGATGGGTCGATGGCAGAGCGGTTAGCGCATTGGGTTAGTAATCCAGTGGTCACGAGATCGAATCCTGCCTCGACCGATTTCGTTCACCTATAGCATTAGGATTTATTCTTATTTTAGGGAACGTAGGAATATGTATAATGTACTTGTTTAACAAGGATATATTCATTAAAAAAAACAAATTTAAGTGTTATGTGTAAGGAAATGATTCGTCAGATTAGATTACATAAGCAGGTACTGATCGAATAAGAGTTTTATTAAGCAGGACCTTGGTTTTTCTAGTAAGGTGATGAGAGTTCATATGACTCTGCAAGTAACATCAGTCAGTAGCTACTATTTTTCTTTTGATTTCGGTGAAGGCATTGTATGGTGACAAGAACAAACTCACTGTTTCGAAGGAGTATTAATCAATATGAAGGTATATTTAGGGGTTTCTGGTGTCCATCTATAGGCATGTCATTTGTCTCTGACTCGTTGACAACTAGTCCCGTATTTTTGCTGATTTAGCCAGGGCTCTGAAAGCAGATTCAAGCTCGTTTTTTGAGCGCGTTATTATATCTATATCGTCAGCATATGCTAGGAGTTGCGCAGATTTATTAAATATTTAGAAGGCTAAGCAACCACACACCCCAAGAACCATCCGAGTCCATGCCCCCAGGGAAGAACCTTCCATGTTGTCTCTGGAAAACTCTGAACAGACAAAGAACGGGGTGTGGAAGAAGAAAGGCAAATTGACTAGATGGGGAATGTCGGAGAGTAATCAAGATGGACTTTGTGACTACGGCGAAGAGCAGACGATGGCACACCTGTGGAGTGCCCTCTTGTGGGGGCAAGTGCACCAAAGGGGTGCTGTGGGGGGAACCAACTAGGAGGATCATCGCAATCCTGACTTATACTAGTCTGGGAAGGGAGTTTAGGACGCTGCCGACACGATAGAAGAAGAAGTAGTTTGAATGCCTGCATCTCGGATAATAGCCTTTTCCAATGCAATATTTAACATTGTGCAGACGAGTGCATCTCCTCGTATATTATTTAAGTCCGTAGGTAGAGGTTCGACAGATCCTCTAGTATCCTAACTCGGCATTTAACATTCTTCATTGTGAGCTTTACTAGGTTTAATAGGTTTGTTGAGATATTGAATTCACCAATTGCTCTGTTATAGTCTTTCTCTATTTACCGTTTCGTAGGCAGACGCAAATTCAATGAAAAGGTGGTAGGCGTCGACATTAAATTCTACTATTTTTTCCTCAGCGAGAAAATCTCGTCAGTAGTTGATTTTCCCTTGCCGAACCCTATTTAGTGTTTCCAAATTACATATACTTTCTGAATATTTCAGAAATCTACGCGAAATTTCGAACAAATAAAAATAAAAAGGTTATGCTCGTGTAAACATGTAAAATTAATTACTTAATAATTTATTTAATTAATTAACTATGGTCGCTTTAACATTTTTCATAAATTTACTATTATGTCGCTATATTTCACGCAATTCAAAATCAAATTAAAGGTATTTATCTTTGTTTTGTCAATTTGAATATAACGAATTATATAAAAAAAAGGCTTATCTGTGAGGCACCGGCTTAGAATAGTGCTTCCATTCTTTTAAATCATAGTTTTCGAGTGTCCCGTAAGAGCCAGGTAATCGAAAATACAACAGGCAACAATAACATCTAACATAGTTCAGCAATGAAGTTCACCACCCATTCTGAATGTAGTGCCTTTTTTGGTGAAACATAGATGTGTTGTTCTCCCTTTTATAAGGCGATGCACACCCGCACACCTTTCGCTGGTTACCCCACATTGTGGGATATGCCGTGATGGTATGAATGAATGAATGAATGACGAATTATATAAATTCGATGGCGAGTTTATTTCCTAGAATAGTGACAATTTAAACATTATAATAAATATATGTATAGTTGGAAATATTTTGCATATTTTGTTTATTTAATTATACTCTTGCACACATAATTTGAACACTGGCGTATTTTTTGCCACACTGCAATTCCTTCCAACAAACCAGAATTGATGGTAATATAATATTATAATACAATGTGTACTATGGCAATAAGGTAATGACATGACAAATAAAAAATATATATTATAAAGATAACTGATGAAAACGAAAAATAGAAAAAAAACGAAACATTGTATAACAGTTCATAGCAATGATAGGAAAACAAAAGGATGAGGAGAGGAAGAGTAGAGGAAGGTATTATAAGATAGATGCTTTAGTCTTTTTTGTCTTTTTTGCTAGCAAATGTAATGAAATAGGTAGCGAATGTATGGAATAGCGAATTTTATTAACATATGATTTTTAAGCTAAAATATTACACTTCAGACCTTCATATTTATAGATTGTACATAATTATGTCATTTGCTAAACGATTCTTGCAAATTTTATGAATTCTTAATCTTTTTGAAACTCCAATTTGTATATGTTTTAAATTGTATGCGCTTGTATTGCGATAAAAAAATTATGCGTTTTTGTATGCTATGATAATATGAAATCCTTAATGTCTCTACACGTCCAGCCTTTATTTTCTTATTTCAGGAGATCGTTGGTTTGTGTCCTGCCTCGGAGTCTTATACTTGAGCAAAGGGCTCTTTTATCGAGTCGTCCCGGCGGACCAACGCTTCGACGAACCTCACAGTGGTGTGTTTAGATTCCGATTGTGGTGGTGTGGAGAATGGGTCGAGGTGCTGGTCGACGATAGATTACCGACGGTCGGAGGCAAATTGGCCTTTTTACACTGCGCCCATTCTGACCAATTCTGGCCGGGTCTTTTGGAGAAAGCATACGCTAAGTTAATACTGTTTATTTATTAATTCAATTCACCAAAGAGATTTATTTAATATTTTTTTGTTTGTAAATACAAGAGTTTCACAGTCATACGTGACATTATGCTGCATAATTTAGCAGTAACAAAGAGCCATGGAAAGGAGGATTTTGGGTATTTAGATAAGAGATAGAAAAACAAACTAGTAGAAAAGAGAGAAAACCAAAATAACCGACATTGTCCAAAAGGTTGCCAAGCCGGAATGGAGCTGGGCAGGGCATGTCGTCCGAACCACAGACTCCAGATGGACTAAGAAAGTGCTAGAATGGTGACTTAGAACAAGCAAGAAAAGTGTTGGAAGGCCTCAAACAAGGTTGTCTGATGTTAGGAGGCGGATGGATGTAGTCTGCCCAAGGTAGAGAGCTGTGGAGGTCTATGTCCATTACTGGACGAAAGAGGGCTGAAGAAGAAAATAATGATTTACTGTCATAAGGTTGTCTCTTTCAACCAATCCAAGCAATGTGAAGCTTCTTGTACCTAAATTTGGTATATATTAGTTACCTTGCTAAGAAGAAAAAGAAAATACAAAAATAAACAGATGAATAAATTTTACTTGATATTTATTTTTTTTATTTTTATTATTTTGAATTTCAAATCCTTAACGGGTATCATGAATCGGCTATCAGTTTAATATGTGCCTAGTCATTCGAAACGATCAACCTGTAAAAAGGAATAATACATACGTGCATATAGGACCTATGTAGAATCAGTTTTTTTATAGATTTATTATTATTGACTCCCGGCAGGAAAAAATCATATTTTTACATATATATTATATGTTATCATAAAAATATTTGATTTAGACTCAATTTATTTGATTTAAAAAACATCAATATAGGTAGACTTCATATTTTCACCAAGCCTTTTTTGCCTTTATATTTGCTCTAGAATCATATGCTTTATCCATTCTCATGAAATTTTTTATATTTTAGATTACACGGTTCATACGAGGCATTGAAATATGGAACTCTACTAGATGGATTGGCAGATTTGACGGGAGGAATTACTGAAAGTATTGTTGTAAGACAGGATCCTACAACTAGTGGTAGATTACTAAATAAACTGTTAGAGATGACCAGTATCATTACATGCTCTGTACAAAGTCCAACTCAAACAGTAAGTAAAGTTACTTCATTATCTATAAGAAGCGCACATTAGATATATAAAATATATACATAAATGCTCTTCAAGAGTAAAGTTTTGACAAATTTATGTAAAAATAAAGAAACTTCTATAAAAGAATGAATGACAAACATCTAGGTAAGAGAGTATACAAAGCCGAAGAGAGTGATTCAAATGATATGGATCAAATTCATAAATAAAATTCTGAAAGATGCAAATATAAGAAGGGAATATACTTCTTCTTCTTCTTCTTTCGTGTCAGCAACGCATTGTTGCGTTGCTGTGGTGGAAGGATTGGCCAGAGAATTTCTGTTACCAGGGGGCACCGCGTGGAGGTTCGGGAATATACTAGAATCACTAGTAGAATGGTTGTCTGGAAGACATTGCCAGTTGGCAATATGTCCACCATTTGTACTGGCAAATAAGTTATGCACAATGAAGTGTTAAAATAAATAAATATTAATAAAAGCAAAACAAATTCTACATGTATTAAAAAAAATGAGTGGGTTGTGGCCAACATTATACTCCTCACTACCAAGTCACTCCACAAAGCATTCAAATTTTCACCATTTTCATGAAATGAGTGTGTTGAATTATTTTTGATTGAAATATTTCATTATGAAAACTTCAATGCCATTATATGAAAGTGATGTTTGTTTTTAGCAATTTGAAAATAAAATAACAAATTTTAATTTTACTTGTCAGTTTGAAATATTTGGCAGTTAAAAAAATGAGAAGCAATGATCACATTTCCTTCAAAATTTAATGGGGTCTAAGCGTATACAAATAGGTATACAAATTTGAAAAGAATCCAATGAGTAATTTAGTCTATAATCAATAAAATAGAATAAACACACCATAGATAGCACTTAGTACAGATATATTGTGATGAAACTTTCAGAATGATACTAGTTGATAATCTGCAATAAAAAAATAACATTAAAAATTGAGAATTCATAACTCCCCGCCTTCGGGTCGGAGACATTTTTTTGTAATATGTCTGATTCTGATTTCTCTAAATTAATCCGTCTGAATTTTAGTATATGAAAAATATCAAAAAGTTGACTGCATTTATACAGGACTCATTACGTCACACCGCACATTTAAAATCCTTTTATCCACGGTCGCCAGTTGGTTACAGACGTTTTTGTACTCTGAAACGAATCAGAATAGGACATATTATAAAAAAAATGTGTTTCCTGTTCTTGGAAACTTATAAAACATTATGTCCTATTCTGATTCGTCTAAATTTATCCGTCTGAATTTTAGTACCTACATGAAAAATGTCAAAAAGTTGACTGCATTTATACGGGTCTCATTACGTCACACCACGCGTATAAAATCCTTTTATCCACAGTCGCCCGTTGGTTACAGACGTTTTCGTGCTCTGAAACGAATCAGAATAGGACATATTCTATACAGATAAAATATTTTATTGATTAGATACTTAATCAATACAATGCTATATATTATTTTACAATGCGATATATTGACTCATTTATAAGTAGTAATTATATAAAAAACATGTATCTAATAATATGATTATAATACTGTAACTTAAGAAATGTAATATGTACTTGACCTTTTTTATCGGAAACTCACTTATAGCCTGTAGGCTAGTGAGATCCCAATTATTATAATGTAAAACTTTTATGAAAATAAAATTTAAAAAAATATATATATACCTATATATTTTATGGAAAGAACCAAATTATTCCTGTCATGCTTCATCGCATCCAAATTCAATCTCTGCAGTCTTCTAGTCTACATCCATAGTTTTGCCATTTATTATATATGTACCAATAATGCATGGATGAAGATTGGAACCTATGATGTTCAGTTCTCTTTGCCAACCTCAAACAGGAAAATAATATGATGGATTAACATAACTACTATAATTCATAACATCTAACATTCTTTATGTATACGTACAGATGCGGGCGAACTTCTAGAGCCTTTTATCTGAGTGGAGCGGTTTGTGCATATAACAACAAAGCAAAACAAACTCTAATTTGCACTCTGTGCTCCCTCCTGACGGGCTCAAGAAAGAAGTTTGCCGCAAACTGTAATATTATATTTCTTGGAAATACATAAGGTTGAATATAATTTATAAAGTAAATTGTACAAAAGTCTGCATTTTTCATTGTACTCATGGTAGTTTATATCCCTCAATCTAGCCTTTTTGTATACTGAATGTATTACTTGTACTAACTTCTAAAAATTAAATCCAACACTTCCTTTTCAAGCAATTTCTTACTGTCATAAACTTGTAACTTCTATACAGTGCAGTCATTTAACATGTTAGACAAATTTCAAATGACTTGATTACAATGCTTCTAATGTAGGTACTCAAATGAAAACTATTTCACAGAATAACTGAAGACCTTTGGATAAAAAAATTCAAACTGCAGTAAGACTACATAGTTCATTCTGATTCTCATTTGAGTTTATATTAACGTATTGTTGATTACAACTGTAATTATTTGCTTAACAAAATATAACAAATGAATAACATTATAATGATAAATTTTTATTCGTATGTAATATTTGTTTATTTATAAGTTTTTCTTTCAATAAATTTACAGTTGGTTTTGTTATGGAAATTTTTTTCAGGTTCGAAGTCAACCAGAAAAATTAGCAAATGGAATTCAAATTGGATGTAATTACAGATTATATGCATCAGAAAGGGTAAGATTTTCCATAAACCTAAACATTTCTAAAAACAAATTCTATGTGTTTTACACTATTATATTGTGGCACAGTTGGTAAGCTGTGTGGCTTCTGTGCCGGGGTCCTGGGTTCGATCGCCAGCAGAGGAGAAATTTATTTCCGGGCTGGAAACACTGCTTAGTTGGAAAAAATTGCCATACGGCAATAAACCGACCACTCGTGCAAGGTGCAAAGTGCATGGAGGTGTTTATTACAATTATTATTATTCCCATATTGACAAGATGTTAGAGTAAAAAACTGTAACAACTTTATTCTTGAAATTTATTCTTGTTTTTCAGGTAGAAACTTTTAATGGAGAATCAATAAACTTAATAAGGCTACGGAATCCAATCGGTTCAGGAGTAGAATATGTAGGATCGTGGGCTCAAGACTCAACCGAATGGGAAAATGTCTCCCCCGAAGAAAAAGAAAGAATTGGTTTCAAACATAACACAACTGATGGAGAATTCTGGATACCGTACTCTGACTTTATAAAGACATTTACACACTTAGAAGTAGTCCATTTAGATAAAGACACCAGTAGGGATGAGCCATCATTGCAAAATAAAAAAACTTGGCAGTTAAAGTTGTATCAGGGGGCTTGGAAGAAAGGCGTATCTGCTGGAGGATGTCGAAATAATCCAGGTTAAATAAATTCATTTACAGAGTTCTATGATATTCACGAAACATTATAATATATTTGATTGTAGGCCAGACTGATTGACTACATCAACTAGTAATTTCTTAAAGATCTTCAATGCACATTATCCATTCATATTGTATTAATTTTTAAATAAAATTTTAAAATTTGTGATTTTATTTGATTTTAGATACATTTCATATAAACCCCCAGATTTTATTAACTCTTACTGAGCCTGAGGAAATAGTCATATCATTAAATCAACATAGTATAATGGAACCAAAAGTTATTGGTTTCAGTGCATATGCATTGCCTAAAAACTGTACAGAAACAATACCAAAACCATATTTTAAGAAAAACAAATCACTCATGAATTCACAATACACAAATAGCAGGCAAGTAAGTCATAGATGTCAATTGGACGACGGATCATATGTAATTTTACCGACAACTTTTGAGCCCGGTGACGAGTCTGGTTTTACTCTTAGAGCATATTCCATGGAATCACTCAAGCTTAAATTGTTGGACATCAATCCTGCAATTTTGAAGTCTGCTGTTATAAAAGCGCCATCACAAGTTGATACAAAGAATTTCCTACAGTACGAAGCTGTATTTTTACAATTGGCCGATGAGCATCGAACAGTGAATGCATTTGAACTACAAGAGTTATTGGATGCTTGTTTGCCAAACGATTACATCAAAAGTTGTGCATCAATTGAAGTTTGTCGACAAGTAGTTCTTGCATTAGATGTATCCTTTTTAAAATATATCACATTAATTATGGTTTTAAATTTATCATTTTATTTTAGATACTATCAGGTAAGTTGCAATATTTTTGAGGCTTCAAATAACTACTGTCTCTCGAATTTAACTTAATTAAAATCGTAATTATAAAATTCGAACCTGTTTGGAAACCAAATTAAGTTAGGGTCAAAGATTCAAAAGTAAAATCTTTCTTTACCTCTCACTTGATATTAAATTAAAAATTATAAATGGTATTTTCAATGGTATATTTTTGATTTATAATATGATGTTATAGTTAAATATTTGAGTCAAAATTTTCACCTTATAAAGAGTGATTTAACAAAATTACTAACGCCAAATATCTTGTCATCTTTCGGAGGAGAGGTTGGTCAATTTGCTCAGCTACCAACCAAACAAAAAACCCAAATTAGCGTTCTGCGCAGCCCTCGTGATCTTTCGGGATGCTCTTGATACCTCTACAAATAAATTATTTTAATGTTGGGTGAATGTTTCTATAATTTTTTATTTGTCTCAAAATTATTATTTTTTATACTAAAACCATATATTCCTTAATATAATAATATAACTACAGAGTACGGGAAGTGGAAGGTTAAAATTTGTAGATTTCAAAGACCTCATGTGCAGCTTAAAACATTGGCAGACTGCTTTCAAAAACCACACTAAAGAGAAGACTGGTGTTTTAAAAGCAGAAAGGTTAAGAGACGCAATATTGGAATTGGGATATCAAGTTAGCATCGATGTATTGTCAACGCTAGTTTTAAGATACATGAGGAAAGATGGCACACTGAGATTTGGTGATTTTGTATCCGCAATTCTTCATTTACATGTTGCTTTTGGTAAATAAATATTAAAATATATTATTGATTTAATATTTTATTTAAATTTATTTTCAAATATACATTGTTATATTCTAAGGTCTATAGATGAAAATAATTTATTAATACTATGTATTTATTTTCAAAATATTTCTAAAATTGTAGTTGTATATACTAATTATGTAATTAGATGGGTGGTGACAGAGTTAGTAATCCAGTGGTTGTGAATTCGAATCCAGTGTTCGCAAGTTCGAATCCTATCACAACCAATTTCGTTCACCAACATTACTGCTTTCGTGCACAAGCATCACTGCTTAGTTTAGAGAATGTATGAGGATATATATGTACTTGTTAAAAAAAATGTTTAATATATACTCGAATTTTCAGCAATGTTCCAGTCCAAGGATCCTCAGCAGAATGGAAGTATTAAATTATCTTTATCAGAGGTAAACATTATTTTTATTATTGGATCCGATGGAAATTTATATTCCTAAAAAGAAATAGCAAAAAGCTTCATTAAAATTCCTAAGTATTTTCGTAGTTACATTATAAATATTATAGTCTTAATAATATATATTATACCAAAGGTACTTTTTGTTTCTAATTGTATCCTAAATACTGAGTTAATTACCTAATTAAAACACAAAAACAGCTACATCAATATTGTTCCAGGTTTTCTAAATAATGCCATCTAGTAGTAATTTGAGAAACTAAATGCAAACCTTAGTTAAATAATTATTAAGTGGTTGGTTAAAATATAAAAATACTGGAAAATTCATAATATTTTTGTATAAATTTAAATGCTAGATGAATTGAAAATAAAATTTATAATAATTTATTATAATTTTCACATTTTATATATATTTTTTTTTCAGTGGCTCAAGTCAGCTCTGATGTGCTGATAGTAATATCAACGGCAGTCAATGTTGGATTACAAACACAAATATAATCTAATCATAATCTTTCAAAAAGTGGATGCACTGTTTTTATGAACACTTTAAAATATTATTATGTTATATATATATATATATATATATATATATATATATATATATATATATATATATATATATATATATATATATATATATATATATATATATATATATATATATATATATATATATATATATATATATATATATATATATATATATATATATATATATATATATATATATATATATATATATATATATATATATATATATATATATATATATATATATATATATATATATATATATATATATATATATTTTTTTTTTTTATAATAGTTAAAAAAATTAACAGTGGTATCGTTTTTTGTATATTTGATGAATTTATTTGCAATCTTCACAATCAATTCACTTTTTACAAGATTTATGTTTTCATATTATAAATCATACTACATAATTCTTTTATTTATTACAAAATTTCAATTCAATTCAATTACATATTTCACACTCATTCAAGTACCTACTTTGCATATCATTTGAATAAAACTGAAAATATAATTCACAGATACATTATTTATTGATTTTTAAAATTTTATGATTCTCGAAGTAAAAAAATTATAAACCATAATTGTTTAGATTTTATGTGAAATAAATATTGTAAAATCCAATTTTAAATACTTTATTGAATAAAAACAGGAAATCTTAGATTATATATGATACAGATACCTAGTCAGCGCAATGAATGTATGCCAACTAAAACTACGCTGAAACAGACAAATTTCACTCGCCCAGCCGTATACGTAGACCAACCGATCTACCGCCTCACACACACATGTAAAAAAACTTGCTTCACATTTGAATTCGAAATTTGTACTACACGCGGCTTGTGTACATTATAATTCTATGCAGGAAATATTTAATAGAATGCAAATTAGTTTCTCTTATTCACAAAAATGGTCTAAATTATTCCTATTCTATGGGATAATAATAATTTGTGCGTTTTATTGCTTTTAATATAACAAATCAATATAATGACGAAAAAACAAGCATATAAGATAGGTCATATTTTTTTGAATTGATGTTTTTTATATATTTGTACAAAATAATTATAATCGTGTTATGAAATAAATATTATATATTCCCTTAAAATTGAGACGCTACGAATATTGTCATTTTTTCTATTTATAAATTATTTCACAAAACAATGTGTCCGAAACATTGAGTTATTCATAGAAAGATAGATACAAAATGTTTAGAGAGACCTCAATATTAAAATGCCCCTTATATTAAGTGAGTATGACTATTGAGTGTTGTTATTTTATGTTGTATTTTACATTATATTATAAGGAGAAATATTATTCATTAAAAAAATATTTTCAAATTTGAAATACTCATGTTTGTGATAACTGTTTTGATACCATTAACTTATTACAAAAATTTGACAAAAACTGCTGCTTTTTATTTGACCATTATCCTGTCCTCGAACCAAATTCAAACAGTTTGGTGAGTACAATGAGAGATATCTTATTGATAATGTTATGCCACTGCCTTCTACAAATAACATAGCCGTGCTGTAGATTGGCGGGAACGCAAAAATTCAAACTAAAGAGACCTATCGCGATATTACATATAAACTTGTAATAGAGCAAATATACATAATTTAATATTTGGCTGATAGAAAAATGCGTGCCAATACCATTTATTTTAAAAAAATATGCAGATTTAATATATAATTAAAAGCAAGCATTACGACATTTTAACATAAAATATACTTCATTGAATATTTGTTTTTCTCCTATGAAAATGTATTTTTTAACTTCGATTCTATTGATATAAAAAATTGTTATTTTTTATTCGGCATATAAATGAGAATCAAATAATACTACTAATATTATATAATTAGTATACACAATGTAATCAAAATAATATGACATGTAAAAAACACATCCACCAAGCTTCAATTAAGAATAATTCACCCATTAGGTTAAGAATATTTTCATTAGATACTATCTTATAATTCCATGTTTGATACTTTTAAAATTACCTGATATTGCATTCTAAAATAAATTATTTGTATTTTATCCTACATCTAAAAAAATATTTACTTACCATTACAGTGTCTTGAAACACACAAGTGAAAAGAACCGAGAAGGGGATTACAAAAAAAATATTAAATTGAAACATGATAAACACAACTTTATTCCACAATCAAAAATTATAAGACACAAAAATACTATATACATGACAAGCAACTAGTGTTAATACCGGTTAATATATAACTTTAGGATAATGTAGACATCTGATAATCAGAAGGCAATTACCATAGGAATAAATTTACAATGTTTATTACATAGTTATATTATATGAAACTAAAATTAAAAAGGTATGTAGGAAGTGCTGTAGTTTGATGTGTATCCGGGACCGAGAGATTGAGAAGAGTAGAAATGATAAATAAGTAAATATCTTGATTTAATTATTTTGCCTTAATGTCTTGAGTTCACAATATTAAATTTGGAATATATAGGTATTCGAAATTGACAAAATACTGTATAAAAATGCGTTTTTTTAGCAATTGTAAACAACTGACAACAGTTCAAACCACACCGACTGTTCGCAAATTCATACTAAAATTCATAGATACGAGTCGAAGTTAGGTCTCTTTAACTGTCAACGCGTTTTCTACAGCACAGCTTTGTTTGAAGCAAGGCAGTGGTTATGCCCATACTGGCCCATACCCATAGAACCCCATACCTTAGGAGGGATGCCTTCTGGAGGAATAAGAGGTAATGAAAAGGGTTATATATTTTTATATCTGGAAAATAAAACCAAAAAAACAAGGTTAACTTAATTTTTTGAAGAATTCTTTATTTTTAAATAATAAGTACATATTAATATCAATTTTGAGAAGAAATTAGACAAAAAAATATACATAATGTAATATATATTATAAAATATCCAGACACATGCATCATGTGATAGATAATTTTTTTTATATAATATAATTTATACAACCTTAAACTTACATACATATATATTATATATATAAATTAATAATATTAATATAGGACAATTAAGTCAAGTAAATCTACGAGGAACTTGTATTATAAACAAGGAATGTAGGTAATTTAAAAATAATATATTTTTCTAATTTCTTGATTAATAAAATGAAAGTAGACAAATTTGGGTGGGTTGTGAAATTAAATAAGTGTAAAGAATTAAATAGTTAATTAAGTACATGAAGTGACAAAACAATGAAAAATAAGTTAAATTATCAAAAAAAAACTATCTATTGTAAGAAGAAATGTGTATTATCCCTGTGATTATCCCTCTCTCTATTGTGCAGAAATTAATATACTTGATCTGTTAATATAATAAATTCATTAGTTTTATCAACAAATACAAGATGCTATGTGTAATGTTCCTAATTTAAAAGTTATGGAAAATAAAGTGATTTGAATGTACATAAGAGATCTATTTATGATATTATTGTAGATTCAAGGGGTGTTCTGTGTATTCATAAGAAGTGTAGAAGGAACTTTTACATGATAATAAGTTTGCTGATAAACTTTTTCCTACTACTTGGAACACAAGCATCATTGATTTTTTCAATTAAGATAGAACTCTTTGCTATTCCAGTCGAGTGTTGGAATGGGATAAATAAATACCCATGAAAAAGCAATAGTCACATAAGTAGTAATATAAAGTACTTCAATTAGTAACATCTTATAGGACAATACTTTTTAACATAACTACCTACTTGGCATGGATGTTTCATAAAATTAGTATTGTTATTAAAATTAGTATGAAATATAATGAATGTGTACCATAATTGATAGTCACAATATAATAATGACATTGTGTAATAACATAATATGACATAAAAAGATACTAAGTGCTTTTGCTGTGGCCTAACTAACCAAAAATATTACATTTCATTGAATGTCACGAAAAGATATAAAAATAAAACATTTTTCTTCATGTTTCAATTTTAACAAATGAATTCCCTTGTCCAAATGATAAAAATCAAGACTAACATATGAAGATTGAAAGGACAGAGGTAAATGTTGAATAAAGTTATGGTCATTTTTGATTAAAAGCCTCTAAATATTAAATTATCAATCAGGCAATCAATGGCTCCTTGCACCATGAAATTTTCACTATTAATAACCACCTAAGAAATCATAGAATGGATCAAAAGTTATAATGGACTCAGTTTAGGTGTTTTAAGATGACTTTATAATGATATGAAAGATCTGATATTCTAAATTTCCATAATTGTGACAGCATTCATAATATCTACATTGATTACAACATGAAATAAAATGTACTGAAATAAATGAAACCACTTTATATAAGTTAATAAATAAAATTGATTCAAGACGGCTAGAAAATATTAAGGTAGTATTTGCTTTCTTAATTGAATAATCTTTGAAGGGTTATTAAGAAATATATTTAATTACTAATAATAGCCAGTCCATCTTACAAACTCTTTACAGATTGAATATGAGCTAACGTTAAACAGGTTAGCATGGCTTATTTTAAAACCGACCATGTACTGTGGTACCAATAAAATATAGGGCAATGTCAGGGCATGAAGGTATGATACTGTCAGGGCCTTGACTAAACAGGCGCTGAAATCATACCAAATTTTTTTTGAATTTTAAAATATGCCAAAGATAGATAATACATGTAGGTACTATCTTTAAATTATTTTTTTTGATATAGTTACCTACATACATGTTTAATTCTTAAAAAAATATTAGACAAATGTAATATGAAAGTTAATAATATTAAAACTATAATGTTTGGAACTAGATCAAGGTAAATTATTTATAAAATGGATCAAATTTTATTAAATCCCTCTAGAAATGAATGAATAAAATAAACGAAAAAAATGCAGATACTAATTTTCCTAGTTCACAGCACTTTTGATGATATACAGAGTAACATCTTAATATTTACTTCACGAACATCTATAATAGCATTTAATCAATGTTAATAAAACTTTAGATGAATTGATACAGATTTGTTTACATATAAACAAAATAGATACCGAAATATATTATTTGAGAATATTCGGAGGATTTCGAGAAATCATTCCAGCACTAAAAAAGAGGAATAAAATAATATAAATAATGTTAATATGTACGAATTAATATGTACACATTATATTAATAGTACATTTTTATAGGTTAAAAACATCAGCTATATTTATGTACTTAAAATCTAAATAAATGACTTAAGTAGATTTTATATTTACATAAATAGGGATTCTTCATTTTAAATATACATATTTTAATTATAATGAAATATATTTTCACGCATTTTCATGTAGATGGTTAAAAAGAAAATTCAAAATGAAGATTTTCAATTAAATAGTGGATTCGTATTTTAATCAAGAAATCCCTTAAAAATAATACATATACCTAAATATCACAATTTTACAACATTTAGAACATATATAATTATGAGATAATAGTACATACAAGGAAACAGCAGTAGCATGGAATTATAGATACATTATTATGTAGTGATTTACATTAGTACCACAAAAAATTATAATCTGAAAGTGATTTAGTAGAAAGTGAATATTTTAGAGATTCAAACAAAACTAAAATTTTACTGATGAATTAATACATTTCTGCATATGAATAAATGTTAAATGAAATCAAATTTGAGATTGCTAATAATTTATAGGAATTTATTGAATAATTCAAAATTTTATAGCAAGTATTTTTTTTTTAAATAATTTACCATTTTTTAATTAAATCAAATCAGGTCATGTGGTTCGAATGACCGACGTATTCTGTAAAATATGAAACTTCATACAGACATAATAGTAAATAATAATTGTCACTTCTATGCTGTATACACAAAGTGCAGAATCAAATCTTAGAATCCAGCACAGATGTCAAATGAATAACTATCACGCCACATCAGTTGACATAAAATAATAACAAAAAAACTAATTACATGTGTTGAACTACTGATGTAGTTATTTTAAAAAAGTATTGGTGCTTACAATATTTTAATTTATAACAATTGTTAAATACCTATTGCTATAAACGGAATAAAAAACCAAATTATACATTGAAAAAATACAATTTAAATTGATTTGTTATTCTTATTATATTATAATTATTACAAACACTTCCTTGCACACTGCGCAATTGGCGAGTTTATTGCCATTCATCAATTACTAACCAGTATTTCCAGCCCAGAGAAGCAAGAGATAATTTTAAATAAATTTCTCCTCTGCTGGGGATCGATCACATGGAAGCCCGCATAGAATCTAAATGGCTTAACAATTATGCCACTGAGGTCTTCTTTATATTGAAATTATTAAATAATTTTCATTCCAGTCAATATATAAGTTTAAAATTTTCATTCCAGTCAATATATAACTTAAAAACATAAAAAACTCATTTGTTATTAAGGAGGAATGGGTTTACAATTATCAAAAAATGGAAGTTTAATGTTAATATTGAAATGGAAGACTACAGATTAAACATCTCCATTTTATAACCATATGAATTTTCTTGTCTACATGAGGTTCATAATTAAATAATAAATTATTTGATAAAATTATCTATGTTCATTTCCTTTTGGAAAAATTAATAAATAAAAATGAAATCAAAAAGCACAACCAAATTGTGTATTATTAATTTATATAAAATCATTTAATACTATAATAGGTACATTAAAATTAAAATATATATTTAAAGGATAAAAATTTGTCACATTATGAAGGGTATTATAATTATTATAAGAGAAATAGTCACGACATGAATTATATTAATTTGGATTTAATTTGTAAGGCTTTAAAAATTATTTTTAAAACTATTTTTTTTGGGTAGTACAAACACTAAATAAGCACCAGTCTTAAAATTATACATTAAATGAGATCAAAATTAAAATAAGGTACTTACAATATACTTTTTTAGTATATTAAAATGCAACAATGAAGAAACAATTATTAAGTAGGTCCATGATATAATTGTAACAACTTCGTTATAGTTAAAACTCTTCAAATAAATAAAAAAAATAAAAATTATATGAAAAAATAAAAAAAAAATTACAGACCAAAAATCCCAAGTCAAGTCAATATTAAGATTTAATCTACAAACAATTGTTAAACAAACATTTTCTGTATTAGGACATTCATGATTGAAACCAAATTATTAACAATAATTAAAACTGTTTCAAAATATAAAGGGCTAAAATTTTGGCCCTTGTAACATTACGGAAATGAGGTGGCAATAGAAGGCTATGTATAACAGCAAAAGGAAAAAAGAGGTCTGAGGGCAACTGGAAGAACAAACAGAATGAATGTGAACACACTGCGATGGTCTGGTCTCATGGAAAGAATGTTTAGGACAATGTAAATTTACAGAGCTGATAATGAAGGAATAAGAGAAAGTGGTTTACTATTCAAAAATTTAAAAGGACCTAGTCATTAAATAATAATCCATAAATTCAAAAATAATCATTTGAACATTTACCATTCATTGTAATTATTTGATATACTTCTGAGATTCTGTTAAGTTATAGTAAAATCTCTCATATTTGATATGATTTCAGAAATAATGGATTGAAGTTAGATAGGAATATGTTTATAGAAGAAAAAAACAATATAATCCTTATGACGGTACATGATTATTATTTTGATAGAGACAGATTTGTAACCGGTTATAAAAAGGAACAGAGCAGTGAAAAAATGTTGCTGGTGAATACAAAACAAGGGAGATGTTCAAATTAAAATAGAAATGAGATTACATACATTATTGATTAATAACAAATACACAAACATTTACACCAACCAAAGTTAAGTATGTAAAAATACACTGTTGTTAGTCCTGTTCTGTCCCTTTTACACTGTAAGGTACCAGTCCAATTATTTCAATATACATGAGTTAATTTAGAGTTACGATAATATTACATTAAAATGCTTATGGATTAAAAAGGTTTGAATGACATTCAATCAAATTGAAGATGAGATAAATACAATAATGATATTTAATGCATGGTCTGACGAAGAGATTTGTAGCGATCCTTTTCAGAATGATCATATGGTCCCTCACGTTCAAAGGAAGCAATTTCCATACCTGAAAAAAGAAAAGTATTTTGATTGTGGAAATTTTTGCTCAGTATTTCAGCATCAACCCTCGCAGGATAAGACCTACCCTGGGACATGTGGGGGTTCACCCTGTCCATGGCAGTTTGTGACGTGCTTACGTTTCCATTTACGGAATTATTTATGCATCTGTATGCGTCAACATATGCTTCCTGAACCAGCAACTCTCTTGTACCTCTATCTGCACTTTTGACAAATGAAGTCCGTTTCCCTGCTAAGGTCCAGTCAATGATCAATCCTGTTTGGTCTGAGGCTATTTCGAGTTGTCATAGCTATAATTTCAGTAGTGGATTGCTGGGCCGTATCACTGAGCCGTCTTTCCGGCTGTCACCTGTCATTCCAAGTGTCAGTTGTCTTGTAACCATCATATACCTATGTGAATATGTATCTTACTGTAACCATCATATACATATGTAAATAGAGAATTATTTTAGTGCATAAACAAAAATACTAGCTAATAAATTTGATCATGACATTATATTTTGTTGATATAATAATGGAAGAAACTTTATATTTATTTCACATTATACATACATTCTCCACATTCACTATTTAATATCGTGATCAAATTTAAAATATACTAAATAATATATTTTGGAGATATTTTGGTATGCGCAGCTACCATTTCATTGTTTACAAATAAACCAGCTTCTCAATAGATGGCGTTACAAAAAAAAGGTTTCTTCATTACTTCATAGATGCCAATAGTAAAAATGTCCTATTTACAATCAATCTGTTACTCATTATTAAGATACATATAACTTTCTAAATTGCATTGATATGGGAACTCAATAAGAAGGCATAATTGGTGAACGTTGCGCAAACGCATAAAGTGGTCATGTAAACCAGGCGATGACCGGCCGTAAGCCATGTAGGTGCCTTGAGTTCCTGGTACTTCTATATTATTCCAACTTCGTCACTAATGATATTTTAAAAATTCTGTCAAAAAATTATCATTTGTTTCCCAACAGGGAAAAAAATTCAATATTTACGTATATGCAACCTTTAAAAAAATATTTGAACTTTCAAGATGTTTTTCAATAACTTTAATACTTTAAAATGGAAATAGTATATGTGGAAATAGTATATGTGGAAATAGCGGCATAGCAGTAAATAAAAATATTTTGCTTTAGCCCGTATTGCCAGTTTCTTTCTCTCTCTTCCTTAGTTTTTATCCCACATGGTGATGGAGTCAGCTCTCCTTACTGTGCTCTTCCACTTTGTCCTATTCTGAGCATCGTCCTCAGATACATCCTCTTCAGCCCGTATTCCCCGTGTTAATTATAAACAAAAGGTAACTTACCACATTCGGTTAGCACTGGAGTGGTATGAAGATACTGCCAAGTGCTTTCGTGTCTAGCTATACCAGTGTCCATGTGGCAACACTGCAATTGTTCTGAGATTTGGCGGGCAAGAGCGCGGCATTTGTCCATGTTGATCCTATTATTGGAAACTCTGGAAATAAAAAATGAATCAAATTAATATGTAATACATTTAAAAATTGATAGGCATTTTCAGTTACTACAAAAGATTTGCAGCACAGACGATTCAAATAATAAATCTTCATCTTCCCTAAACAATTGTCCCACATGATGGTGGGGTGTGAGAGGTTTCTGCATCTTGTGCTTACTGTCAAAGAATCAATATTGAAACAATATAATAGTTTCAATTTCTTTATTATATAATTAAAGTTTAACGATAAAATTAGATTCAAAGACAGATCCAAAGCGTTTTACTAAAGTAAAAAATATGAGTAAGATAGAATTAAGATTTTATTTTAAAATGAAATCTTGGTGAAATTTGATAATTGTGATGTAATAAGTATTGGATTGTTATTTAATGCTTTGGTTGGTTCATTTGACTTAATTCATAAATATTTTGCAGCATAAATTAGTCAGTTGTACAAATTGCCAAATAAAATAAAGAGAATTTACAAATATGAGTATAATGAACACGCACAGCAATTATAATGATTTCAAAAGGATTTTATTAAAAATAGGTTTTGCCATTAAATAGGATTTGAGTGGTGGTTTGGTGGTAGTTTATTGACCAACACATACTCAAAAAATGAGTGGGTTTTGGTCAACGCTATACTCTCCACTATCGTTCCACTAGAATTAAAACTTTAAATTGAAAATTTTCAGAATATTCAAGAAATTAGTTTGTAAAATTACTTTTGATCAAATATTTTATTATGAAAACTTGATAGTTCTTCAATGCAAGTGATGTGCTTTTTTAGCAATTTGAAAATAAAAATATCAAATTTTATGTTTCCTGTGTTATTATTTTTAAGTAAACACCATTTTATTTAACACCTTTTTACTAAATCAAATATTTTTTTTTAATTGCATATACGCAAACATTGGATTTTTTTCCTTCAGGACTTCGGGATTGACTTCGGGAGTTCTTCTACAATATCCCAACTTCGTCTCTATTGAAATGTTGAAAAAATGTTTGTCAATAAAAATAACCTTTCTATTATTTTACATTATCCAATGCATGACATCTTCCTTATTATATTTTTAACGATAGATCATTGAATACACCATCGATCTCTTCCATCTTTATAAAAATTGCCCTTATAAAAAATAGATGTGCATTGCCATCAACATCCTGAGCTTGGAGTCACTTTGAAATATTTGACAATAACTGGAGGAGATAAGCCATTGACAGGAAGGAATGATGGTCTTCTTGAGGAGGCCCAGACCAAGGTAAGAAGCGCCAGTGATGTACATATGTATGTACCTATAATAATCAATATTTTATTTTCATAAGGGGCAACTGCTGCCAACATACCTATTTTTCAATTTGATATACCATCATTATTTCTAATCAAATCGTTTTGAAAAAAATAATTAGATAGTTTGGGTGTTAAAAAATATACATTAACTTTTTGATAATGTACTGTATAAATAGAAAAATAATGTCACACCCCGATTTTCGACCTTTATCTTATATTTTTTAATAAACTATAAGGCATAGAGCAATATATTTTTTTTAAATTAATAAGACAAAAATATCTGGAAAAATATGTCGTGATGTTGCATTAATGCTTCAGGTTTAGTAAAGAAACCTAAAAAACATTTATTTTCCATTCAGCGTCATTGCAAAATAAAAGTTTTTTTGGTTTGTTTACTTAACCTGATGCACACAACATATTTTTCCAGACATTTTTTCTTCTTCAATTTAAATAAATATATATTGTTCTATAGATTATAGTTTTTTGTATTATTTTTCTACAAGAACATAATTAAAAAGTTAAGGTATATTTTTCTTTATTAATACTCAAACTAAGTTATTTTTTTCAAAATTATTCCTTTTGTAGTAATGATGCAATATAAAATTGAAAAAAACAGGTACATTGGCAGCAGTCGCCCTCTTAAGTTGATATAAATATCTAGAAGAATAGCTTGATACTTTAAAATCATGTTTTTTTTTTACCTAGTCGGAGCTGCCTGATTAATGAAGTGTAAATCTCGACAAGTGACACTGAAGCAAGGCACAGCCGGGTGAGAAGATGAAGCTGCTGCAGCCAGTGCTGCTCTGTATCTGGCATGGTTACCACCAGGTTCCATACACCTCTCTAACGGAGGCAACTGCTGGGCTACACCACCACATCTGGACCACTGAACAACATATTTCACTTTTATACACAAACGCTACCTCTACAAAACATAACAACATTCGAATTTGTATCATTAGCATAGTTGATAGCTCTGCATTGCTGTTAGCAAGTAGTTCGCAATTTATTCGCAATTTTAAAAATATATTTTTATGATTCATAGGTAAAAGGTACGAAAGTGATTAATCCAAAAGATGACTTAAATTGAAAAATACAAAGTTATCATCATCTCCTGGCAGAAAGTTCTTGGTCTCCTTAAGAACCTTCAGCCATTCTTAGTTAAACATTCAAGTCCATTATCTATCCACCTTAATTTAGGACTCCTCATGTTCCCATCTGGTCTTGTGTTAATCTTCTTCAGGAAAAAGAGAAGTATTTTAAGTTCAAATAAATGTATCAAATAAGTATGGAAAATGAGTAAAAGATATAGAAAAAATGGTTGATAGGAAAAAGAATGAATGGTAGAGTTATGGAAATACATCTTGAAATAACATTTGGGCTTCATAGAGTGCAAATTTGGGTATTTTGCTTGGTTGCTAGTTGCGCACCCATCACCTTCTTCTTTGAAATATGTCAAGAATTGCCAATAAACATATTAATGCTAGTAATAGCTGAATACATAATGTAAAATTCGCAATACATAACACAAATAACTTCGAGTATGGTCAGCAGATGCATTAAAACTGAATAATGAACTGTTGAAAATATATGAATATAATGAAAATAAATGGCCACTACAGAGCGAGTAATGGAAGACTAACAAAGAAAATGTATGAAAATATATGAAGTCAAAATAATACATGAGAAGTTTTTAAAATTATGAAGAAGACACAATGATGCTTTCCTTTGTATTTGTTAGAATAACTCCTGTTACTGATAGTATTATCAGTATAACTTTAAAACTTTTTTGTTACCAATGGGTTTTGGTTTATTTGACAAGAGGAAGGCATTTTGAATTTTTCTTTATGATTATTATATCCCTTCAATACCAAGTAACCTTTAACTCGAGTCAGCTAAGAAATACATGCTCCATCTCTTGAGAAATCGCATAAACAATGAAGTATTTCGGGGAAAATCCAATGTTTTCAGAGTAATAGGGGGAAAATATATTATGGTGTAGCTTTTTTAAAAGTTACTATCTGAAATAACTAACTTTTTTTTTGCTTGTGTTTAGATTTAATAATGCACCAAAAATAATCACATGAAATTGTATCGCAGCAAATATATTCATTTTGTCAGAAAATATTCTAACTCCGCCACGTTGTTTATCACAATAAAAGTTTGTAATTATTATTGTTATTAACTCCTTATCAATTTTCTCATATGTATATGCTATCTTTAAAATAATTAATACAAGCACTCTATTAAATGTATTCAATTAATACAAGTGTTTACAAAAAAAATATGAGAGCTAAAGCTCAGATATGCACAGATGTAAATGCCACAATTACTATATAATTGCCATATTCAATAGAATAATTTTCTTGTTTTCCATGGTGTGAAGAAATTTTAGTATCAATTTTTTTTTACACTGAAAAGATATGAAAATTAACATTGAATATTAAATTGAGTACATGACATCGTCCATCACCACCATTGCTCCAACTTTATACTCTGTCGCAAAATATTTTGATCGTAAAATAGCCATTAATATTATAAAAAATTGCAGTGACTTTATATAAAATTTCTTGCAATAAAATTATAAACTCGCATCAAATTACCGTTTTCTTCAATCTCGATATGGGCGCCATATTTAGAGCGCTTACAATCGCCAACAGGGAATTGAAATTGCCAAGATTGAAGCACTCCCTGGCACACAGTACCCAATGTTCCAGAATCCTAGCTCGCTGCTTAGTTTTCAGACTCTGTAATAATGTTAATGTACAATAAAATATATATTTAAGTGTTAAAATGGTAAGATTGAATTGAAAGAAAGTTCTGTTACTAATACACTAGTTTACAAAAAAAATTTTTAGAAGCCTGGCATAATTCCTACTAGTTTTAATTGTAAAATAACTTACGGAATCCAAATATATTGGTTTTCCACACCACCCACTGATTGTTATGTCAATATCTAAGAGATTCCACTACTAAAGTAAAGATCCAATAAGTTGTTATTTATGACGGGGGTAAGATATTCAGATTCAAGAGGTCATTTTACATAAGAATCAGAAATGGTGTCAAAACCGATTTTCCCGCAGACTAGTGTCATACAGCTTAAGCCTGAAATAGATATCAGATCACAAAGAATTGTAGAAATTATACAATGAATATATATCAAAATAAACAAACCTTTAATATATCTGTGGCAACTAAGTAACTAAGTCTGTTGAACCAATCTGCATACGCTTCAAGATGATTCCTCTTCTTGGGAACCACCATTCCAGGAGGTACTTCTGCTTGAATAAATGGCTCAAGGAATTCTTCTGGTCCAATGTATGACATGTGGTGAAGTTCAATGAATGTTAGTTGCCTGGCCAAAGTGAGTGGAGTTAGTCCTGTTGAAAGGATGTCCAGCTGAAATTGACAAGTAATATTCCAATTAAGGAAGGTGGATATTTTGATGTATATTTTAATGTCAACCAAGACTATACTGAAGGGATTCCCCAAGAGCCAACACCTCCCAGTAATAGTGAGCATCGGCCTACATATCCCCGTTTTGGAGCAACCATATCTGCTCAGATGGAATTTGAGAAAGGCAAACTGGGAAAACTACACCAAATGCATTGAAGATACCGTAAACAGAATTAAACCTAACATAGAAAACTATTACCGCTTTGAAAGACTTCTGAGAGTGGCGGCGCAAAGGTCTATTCCCAAAGGTCACCGAAAATCCTACATACCAAGCTGAAATAAGAAATGTGATAAGTTAATGCAGAAATACCAGCGGAGCGGGGATGAAACGGAGGCCTACCACCTCATACGCTTGCTGGATGAGGAGAGACGTAAAAGATGGACGGAGCGCGTGGAGGAAATAGACTTCACACATTCTAGCCAAAAGAACTGGTCCCTTCTGAGGAAACTAGGTGCCGCCCCGCCAGCAAAGAGAGAGCCTACAGTAACACCAAACCAAATAGTCAATAGTATTTTTGAGACATCCAATATTAAACCTTCGAAAACGCAGAAATACCACTTAAAAGAGAAACTGAGAGACAAATTGAAAACGTGTGCTAACACGCACCCAATAGTCAGTGAGGAAATACCCGAAGAAGTGACCAAAGCCATAGGAAAGCTTAAGCGCGGAAAAGCGGATGATACCCTTCCTGAGTTCCTTATGCGTTTGGGGGAGAGAGCTGTAAGTTGGATTGCAGCCTTTTTTACTGGAGTGCTACTCACTGGAAAGATACCTAAATCATGGCGAGAGAAAACCCGCCCAAGATCCGAAAAACTACAGACCTATAGCCCTACTTTCGGTCGTGTACAAACTGTTCGAGAGAGTGCTGGCGGACAGAATGTCCCCATTTGTAGAACCCTACCTGCCGGTGGAACAAGCTGGCTTTCGCGTGGGACGAAGTACCTGCGAACAGGTACTGTCACTGACAATTTGCATCGAAAATGGTTTTCAAAGGGGAGAAAAAACTGGTCTGATCTTACTGGATTTAATATCGGCTTATGATACGGTATGGAGGAGAGGCCTCTTGCTGAAGACACTTAATATAATACAGAGTAAATCTTTTTACAATCTCCTGGACAATATGTTGTCCAATAGAAGGGTGAGAGTCCTCTTAGGAGGCAGCATAAGTAGAACAAGAATACTCAAAAACGGACTGCCTCAAGGATCGGTTTTGTCTCCGATGCTGTTTAATCTATACACGGCAGACATTCCGGTAACCGCCTCTAGAAAGTTTGTCTACGCAGATGATGTGGCTCTTGTGACTCAGGCGACAAGTTTTGATGATCAAGAACTCGTTTTAAACGCTGACTTGCAGATCCTACAAAACTACTTCAATTATTGGCACCTAAAACCAAATCCTAGGAAAACAGTAGCGACAACTTTGCACTTAAACAATCATCAGGCAAAAAAAGAACTGAATGTTTCCATGTGTGGCGAAAAGGTGCCGTATGAGAGCAACCCTAGATATCTCGGTGTAAAGCTTGACAGATCTCTAACATATGGCCCCCACCATCTTTAAGAAACAAAGTAAAGGCCAGAAACAACGTAATCATGAAGCTCACTGGCACAACGTGGGGAAGCACAGCTGAGGTATTGCGCACGTCAGCGATTGCTCTTGTCTACAGCGCTGCGGAATATTGCTCACCAGTATGGTCAAGAAGCGCGCATTGTTGAATCCTTGATACTGAGCTGAGTAAAACTATGAGGACCATCACGGGATGTGTGAGGTCTACCCCACTCCTGTGGCTTCCAGTACTTTCAAACATAGGCCCTCCCGAACTGCGCAGAAAGCAGGCCTCAGCCAGAGAACTTGTAAAGATCAGTAGAAACCCCGAAATCCCAGCTTTCCAGGATATCTTCCAGCCTTCAAGACAGCGTTTGCGGCCCAGAAAACCCATCTGGTCAGAAGACCTGAAAAACTTCGATCTGCCTAGTGTATGGGGAGAGAGGTGGGAAGATGCAGATCCAATAAAAAATAAAGATATCATTCAAGATCCCACCTTGGAAGGTCCCGGGCTTTAACCTTTCCCGTAAAGTCTGGGTCCAGCAAAACAGAATCCACATAGGACAGGGGCGCTGCAATCACCTCATGTGGAAATGGGGCAAAAGAGATTCTCCGGAGTGTGACTGTGGAGCAACTAACCAGACTGTCCAACATCTAGTAGAGGAGTGCCTAACGAGGAGATATCCGGGGGGATGGATGGATATCCATGATGCAACCCCGGAGGCCGTAAACTGGCTGACTGGATGGGAACCGGGGCTTTGAATAGCCGGATATGACGCAGCCGATGGCGTAGAGAAGCCAATGCCAAACAAAAAGTAAGTTGATGTATCCATTTATCTCACATTCATTGATAGTCTTTAATTGGTTAGTAGTAATTTGTTTAAATGTGTTTGTATACTATTTTTTTATTATTCAGTAATGTTGACTAACACTTCCTCAAAACAATTATTAATAGTTTCAAATACAATTATTAGTCTCATATACATAATATGTACATTTACACCGACAACTTGTTTTCATTATGAGGTAGAAAGTGAGTAATTTATTATTGTTAGTGAAATTCTATTTTCTCACTTGTGTAAGTTGATCAACAGCTGGAACTGGGGTTATATCGATGAGGGAATCTTCGTACCGTTCCAGAGCCGTGAAACGGTCCAACAGTTTTTGCAGCATTACCGAAATTTCATCGCGAACTGACAACATGTCTTCTGATGCACATCTGAAAATGTTGATTCAACAATATTATTTGATCCCAAATCTTCCAATCTAATTATTCATGGATATAACTTATAACAATATTATGGTAATTTGATAAAATTAACAATGTTTATATTTATTGAAAAAAAAAAGCCAATAAAAATGCAAAAACTGTTTATTCAAAACACTTAAAACCATAAATTTCAGGAATAACCTAGGGTTGGACAGGTTGTATAGGAACCCCTCATGGCCTAGTACTTAAATATAACGGATGAGTGAAATGAAACTACATAGTTTGTTGAATTTCATTTTGGGCTTTTACAAATTGACCTTATTAGAAATGAAATCACAAAAAATCAACTAACTTTGTAAAAAGTAAAGCTTGCAGACAAGATATTTATTTTTGTAATTGAAATAATGTCTTTATCTTCATCTTCATTTTTTTTCATATGCTTACATGTTTTAGAAAATATATAGTTATAATTAATATAAAATTGTACCACACAATTATAAAGTGCAGGAAAATAGAAACTCAACTGTCACAAAATAAAATTAATCTTTTAATATACAAAGGAGTAATAAAGCTATGATATAATCTGGGATTGTTTTGTGTGAGTATTCAAGCACAACACGGCGAAAGCATAATTTAAAGCAGATTTAATTAACGAATTAATAATATATTCCATTAAAGACTAACCAAACTTTGATCTAAGCTTAAGTGCATTCGAGCATCTCAATTCAAATGCACCCATTGTGAGTTAAGCTTTAAAAACCAGGAAGGAAAAAAACAAAAGAATGCCCTAGAGGAAAATCCCGAGTAGATTTTCAGACGCCATTGGAGAAATTATTTGTTCCATTAAAACCAACGTAATATTTTATAAAAAATCCACACGGAATTTATTTTCATAATTTATACTTATGTAATTTATTTTGATTTACTTATGCAACAAAAATGGGTGAAAGCGCAAAAAGAAAGACTTTGGAATGATCAATGTACAATCAGTTTGTTTACTTTGTTCTAAAATCGTAGGTTCAATTCCCAGGAGAGGAAAAATCCATTTAGAATTAATTTTAAAGCAATTCTTGGTATTCTAGGCTGGTAACATCAGTCATTTAGCAATAAACCTGACAAATACTTATGATGTGAGAATGTTTAATGCATAATAATATGACAACAGTAGATTTTGTAGGATATTTTCAAAGTATTAATTAAAAAATAACAATTGGGTATAGTCAATAAAATACTAGTTTTTGACTATTGAATTTGATGTTGAACATAGAAAATATGATAAAACTAATAATAAAAGGATCATGCTGAAAATCATTTGCTGGGGACAACATAGTTGAGCGTTGTCGTTTTGAGATATCAAGATGTTTGAATTGGTACATATTCTTATTTTCCCTTTCATTTTTGTGTGTAAATCATGTAAACAAAGTAAATAGTCTCAATAAATGTGCATAGCATTATCACCTTTGTGTGATGCCCCGAACCAAAGCCATGACCCTCTCATCACGGAAATCATTTGGGAAGCTTCGAGTCCATTCTCCAAGTAGGCGGATAAGAGATGTCATCTCAGCCAGAACGGCTTCACCAGCATCAGCTCCTGGCACTGCCACCTGGAAATAATGTAATAAAACAAATTGTCACTAAATAAACTCTTCATTATGTATGATTTTTTTTTAAATGAATATTTCTTTATAACCAAAACATTATATATGTACATCCTCATACATTCCCTAAACTAAGCATGAATATTTTACTAACAGTTGAACGAAATAGGTCGATACATGGTGGGATTTGGAATACCATACTTATGAAGTGCGATGCCCACTATGTCATTATGTCACTATTTATCATGTGGAAACTGAAAATGTTCAACTTTGATCCGACATTTTGTAAGAGAAGTGTGAAATTATTGACTATAGATCACTAAAAAGATACGATTCAATTTTTACATAAGATAGGTCAGATCAAAATCAGACATATTATACAGACAAAAAAAAATTATACAACCTAACACTGACAATAGCAATTTCTTACAATTAAATAGTGTTTCTAATTCAGAAAAGCAAGATTTGAATGAGATATAATTTCAAACAAATTTTTCCTCTGAGGGGAATTGAACGCAGATCACTATAAAAAATGCATTACTTGCAAAAATATTTAAATATTTTTCAAAGAAAGATTTTTTTTTTCAGTTTTCTTGGTAATAAGAAAAAATACTAATTATTTGTTAATGGAAAAGTATCTGTAATTAAATATAAATTTATTGAATATAAGAAATTAATACAATTGAAATTAAAAATATTATAACATGAACCTATAAGATGTATTGAAATAACTCAGAAGCATAAATAGTTACACAAAAATTCTAGACCATGATACAAAATAAATTACAAAATAAATAATGAAATTCGTAAAATAAAATTTGATCAAAATTTCAATATTGTAATACTTTGATAGATATATATTAATTTTAAGAAGATGAGAAGCTCACTAAAAGGGTTCAGCATCAAATATCATAAGTAAATTGGTTATTCAATTTTGTAATCAGAATTAATTATGATAATATGGGATGATATATACAGTAGGGTATTAAATTATTGGTAGAAATTATAACGAAGCATTTCACTATTAATAGTATTAACTTATAGTAGACTAAATCGTAAATTATGAAAATATATTCCCCAGAACCCTCAATGATACGTCTTTGAAATAAACAACAGTTTATTTTTACATTATTATTCTATTGCATGAGTATTTTCAATTACGAATATGTTAAATAATTTTCTTGTAAAATTAGTTTTGATAAAACCTAAATACTACAAGGCTTTTTACTTCAATCGAAAGAGAATATGAAAATATACTGACTGAGTTTTTTACTTTTTTGAATATTCTTGCTATTAAAAGAAATCTCTAAATTTTACCTTAACCCTGTGAAAAAAATATTGAATGTCACAGATTTGATATGATATACAATATTTGTTTGTGTTTCGTACATTTATAAGTTTAATAAGTGTGCAAGTTTGTGTACATCCCGTATGCCCAAGATCATATGTAAGCGTTAACAAGAGCCTTAAGGGGCCACCTCAATTTCAAATCAAATCCCTCAAATATGTTAAACAGTGTGTTTCTAGAAAAAATAGTATAAGTCTTTGCAACGTTTCTCTAGTGAATGTTCGTCACACAATTTTAAAATTCAGCCTAAATTCACATAAAAAAATGATTAAAAATATCCTTTTATACAGCATTTCTTTTAAGTTACTCCATAACTATGTATCATAGAGAAATAAATCTTTTATATGTATGTTTAAAGAGTGCATAAAATCAAAGTGAATGACCGATAAAGTTTTTTTCATTTTAACAAAGGTTTGTTCTTAGAATACAAAAAATCAACAAATTTTGGGTTTCCGATCATTTAAATCACGTATAAACCTTTTTTAACGCACGCCATGTTATCCTCACTAACGCGTAACTTCATAGTGCATTGGGCGGTTTTAATATATCATGTTTTCAGTCACTAATTTTAGCGTTATATGTCCTCTTAAGGTTGTCGAGTAGTTACGAGTTTCTATAAATTCAACTCTGAATTATTTTCTTATAAAGAAAATAAAGGAATACAATTCCACCTAACCATATTTTAAAAAATTATATTGTCTACTATTAAATATAAGAAATTAGGATTAATGACAAACGGCAATAAAGGTTATTTGAATGCGATAGGTTTTTGTACTTCACAGATTTTTTTTCAAGGCATTACATTACATCCTATTGAATGATTTATGCCAATAAATCAGCAAATAAACTAAAACGTGAAACTCAAACGGAAATGAAAAATTTACAAATAATCGAATATTTTTATTATTGCATATGCGCAAACATTGGATTTTTTTCCCTGTCGGGAGTCAAAGATATATTTGACAGATTTTTAATTATCTCAATAGAGACGAAGTAAATATTCCAACTTCACCTCTATTGAGATAATTAAAAATCTGTTAAAAAATATCTTTGACTCCCGACAGGGAAAAAAATCCAATGTTTGCGCATATGCAATAATAAAAATATTCAATTACTTACACATTGGTACAAGTAGGTAAATAAGACAAAAATGACCTTATAAGTCTGGCGCAATTCAGGGGTGAATTCTATGCGAAAAATGCATAGTCACCTCAGGTATAAGAATTGTTGCTTTCGTTATTTACAAAAAAACAATTCTCTCAATAGACGGCGTTACAACAAAAATAAAAATAAAAAATAATAATAATGTTGTTCATAATTTCACACATAGATGGCTGTAGTAAAAATCCTTATTTCCTCAAGCGAAAAGAATTTCAGTATTGCAATATATAGAACTTTCAAAAATTGAATTGATAGGGATCTCATTAAAAAAGGCATGATTGGTGAACGTTGCGCAAGCGCATAAAGTGATCACGTAAACCAGCCGATGACAGGTCATAAGCCTTGTAGGTGCCTTGATTTCCCGGTTCTCCTACAGTAAATATTCCAACTTCGTCTCTATTGAGATAATTAAAAATCTGTTAAAAAAAATTACAAATACATTAGAATGAAAGAATTACAAAGTGGCCATAAGTGATTTGAGGAGGATCGTTATAGTAGAATCTTAAGACGACCTCAATAACGACTCTAAATTTATTGGCAGTTGGGAAGGAATAAGTTTATAGGTGTCACAGGTATCCCTAATAGTTATGTGGTTCTTCATTCAGGCCGCACTAGCAGTATAGGCTCTGAACAATGTTGGAGTTTTAATGAGAGCTGCAGTGGTTTTAATAATGAAAGAATGAATAATATATTATTTCCAACAGTATAAATATTACAAACGAACAAAATAGGTACTAATTAACTATATTTTTGTAATAATGTACCTCAAAGATAAAAATACGATATTTAAACAAAATACATTTTAATTTATACCAAATTGTAAGTTTAAAATATTTTTTTCGACACATTTGGAAATTTTACTGCCTCGCTAGACATGGTAACAATCGTGAAACTTGATACAACTTGTTAAGTTTAGGAACTAATTTTGTTGCATAGGAGGATACAATCTCTTCAGCCAGTTTTTAAATTGATTTTTGTCGAAGAAATTCGGGGCACGAAATACTTTTGTGCCTAAAGTTCACCTTTACAATTTATACAACTTGGAGTAGATTCTTTTAAGAGGCAGTTATCAGCTGAATGCTGGTGTCACATGTTGTGCATCTTGCACATCTAACTTGCAATTGTGGCATATAATATAACTGGAGTCCCTAAGACGAATGTGTGGTAAAACAATTTATGATATGATAAGGAATCAATATATCAGAAGAGAATGTAAGATTGAAAGGGATATTTTGAGTAGAATGAAGATAAATGCTTTGCGATGGTTCGGACATGTAGAGAGAATGAACGATGAACGACTGACAAAGAAAGTATACAAGGCTGAAAAGAGTGGAATGAGATGTAAGGGTCGACCTAGAAAGAGCTGGCATGATCATATAAATGAGATTTTGAAAGAGGGGAATATACGAAGTCAGAATAATAGGAGAGCATGTATGACGCGATGTATGAATGTAAATGAGGCAAAACAGGTATGTCAAGATAGAAGAGTCTGGCGTTCGGTTCTCTCTGCCTACCCCAAATAGGGAAACGGCGTGATGGTATGTATGTATGTAGTTGTATTTTTCCACTTTTATTGAATTAAAAAAAAAACACACTCTGGCAATGTTTGTCCTTTGAATATGAATAAAATCATACTTGAGGGTTTCCATTCGGACGAATCGGTGGTGGAAGATTATGTTAACCTTGAAAAAGGAAACAAGCGAAATAATATGTTTTGAAATCATCCTCATCTTTTAAATCAGTGATTCCCAAAGTGGTCCAGGTGGACCCCCAGGGGTCCACGGGAGACTAGACGGGGGTCTACGCTGGCGTGAAATAAAAGTGGGGGTTCACAAGTTGTAAGTGGGGGTAAAGAATAAAAATTTTGGCTTTGCTTTGCCAATAAATGTAGGCAGATAATACACTACTTAAAAAAATAAGGGAACAAAAAAAATCCGAATTTTTCTGCGATATTGACAGGCATTGATATTTTTCGGTGAAAAATGGTCAATGAAAAAATAATATTGCAATTTTTTTTTCTATTATTGGTCCACGGGCTTGAATTTTTATTTCAGTAAGGTCGGCATAAGGATAAGATTTATTACTGTTATTTAATTTTTTTTTAAAACTCCCTTAATTTTCTTTTTTTTACCACTCCGAATTTAACTCTTCACTTGCAACTCTGCCACGACGGAAATTTTCCATCGTTAGATCTTATCTTCACATTTTTTGACAAGTTTTGGGAATATGGTATAAATTTAGCAGCAGGGGGTCCAACGGAACCAGTAAAATTTTAAATGTGGTCTACGAGAAAAAAAGTTTGGGAACCTCTGTTTTAAATCAACAGGAACTCCACAAACTATTCCCGATTTGAGCAGTTTGTAATAAATGCCTTAAGGTGGTTTTCTGTTACAGTTTAATGTTATGGAATTTTGTGGATTACAGAAAGTTATAACACTTCAGATCAAATTCCTCCAGGCACATCGCCAGGAATGTTTCCATGGGCGTGTCATTCATGCTATGCGCGCACTTTCAAACACTACCAGAAATGGAGGAGGCAAAAGTATTTATTGTTTTTTTCTTGTCGAGGAATTAATCAAATTATCTGATAATTATTTTTGATCGAAATCGAATTTATAGATCGAAAGAAGAGTTATGGCAGGAAACAGAGTGAATGTAGCATTAAGACCAGTCATGAATGATCGCAAAATATCAAAGGAAGCCAAAGTTGCCATTCATAAAGCTATCGTAGTGCCAACATTGACATATGCAAGTGAAACCTGGATATGACAGAAGTCCCACGGAAGCAGAATGAATGCTGTCGATATGAGATCGTTAAGATGAATTTGTAATAGAACGATGTATGACAGGGTAAGAAATGAGGACATAAGGAAACAATGGAAGATAGAGAAAGATATCATTAATAGAATGAAAGTGAACACATTGGGATGGTTTGGCCACATGGGGAGAATGAATGAGGAACGCCCGACGAAGAAAATATACAGTGCTGACAGGAATGGAGGTCGGGAAAGCCGAAGAAAGGGATGTCACGACCATGTGAAGATATTTTGAAGGCCGGAAATGTTAGAAGTGTGAACAACAGACGAACATGTACGAGACGATGCATGAATGTGGACGAGGCGAAAGATGCGTGCTAGGATAGAAAATATGGCGTTTGGTTTGGGGTCTTTGGACATGGCGTGATGGTATGTAGGTATCTTATTTTTAATTTATATGGGCTTTAAAAGGAATTAAAAATTTTGATACGAAACTCATTAATTTCTGCGTTTCTTTGGTTGATTTAATGCAATGACTATGATATGGTTGTGATGAAGACACTCAGAAACTCGACGGTATAAAGTGTATGCCACTGGTTTATTTTAAAACTCTCGCGCATAAGTGTACATGTGACTGGGAAAATTTGCATTGTAAAAGTAGACAAGAGACCGCAGGAAGCTTCTCTTGTCATGGATTCACATACACGGGCTGTGGGTTATATGTATTATTCAAAGGTGAAGTTCCGGTCCATAATTTATTTATAATTGAAAATAATTAATTATTACAAGGGGATGGAACGGGCAGATCGAAATTAAGCCTGGATCCAAAATAAGTAATAATGGTGTACTTGAACCATAGATTTAAATGGAACTCAAAACATAGGCTCAAAAACTTACTTAAGTACCTATGTACGTATGTTGTGAAAACACTCACTCATTCGTTCATACCATCACGGCATATAATAAAATAAAACATTACATTAAACGAATTTATATTTTATTTAGTTATAGAGTTATATTAAATTTATTTATTTATTTTATATATTTGGGAAGCAAACAGCTCATTTACAGTTTTGATTATTCAATTTAAATGACATAGTCAGAACCAATAAAAGCATTCCATCAATAATAAATTAACAACAATAACAACAGATAGTTCATACAAAGAAATCAACTAAGAGAAAAAAATAATAATAAAGAAAATTAAAATTAGGTATGGGACTGATAAGAGATAAGGAGGGATGGTAGGGGGTGGGGGGGATTAGGAGCGCATCACCTTCAGTATTTCTCCACGAAACCTTTCATATTTTGCACTGAAGATGTCCACCCCAGCTGAGAACAACGTGTTGTGAGAATCACATATGCGTGGAATAGTGGCATTCTTTCTGACATTAGTTCTACGCACCGGTACATGCAAAAGTTCAGGTCGGCGAACTGTTCTACCTGTAACATGGATACCTACTAGGTTAACAAGCTCAGGCGAGTCGATAGCACCGTTCAGAATTCTATGCAGCAGCGACTGGTCGTGTAAAACTTTTCTACATTCGAGAGTATCGAGTCTGTGATATTTTAATGCTTCCTGATAGTTAGTAAAATTTAAATTAAATTTATAATTTAAAAAGTTGACAAATTTACGTTGAACTCTTTCTATTCTACATGTTTCTAGATAAACGCAAAAGTTTTGCGGACGGAACATAAAGGGAAGCTTTTAACGAACGCCTGAGTGACAAATTGCGGTAGCGATTTCAAAACCAGACTTTACTCAACGGTGGATAAACTATAAATACAGAGAAATTCCTCTCTACGTTTATTAAGAATACTAAAAATCTCAAAGATTCCGATAAAATAAGTACTTGAAACTGAACAATGATTTTTTGCACACGAGTGCTAAACTCTAGTATATGGACAATATGTAATTTTGTATTATTAAATATACGTCTTTGATCGTCAATGTTAATGAATTTAATTTGGTATGGATAAACTTGATAAAATATTCTCAGTTAAAACTGTATTTAAAAAAAATATTGTAGAAAGTAATAAAAACATTTGACTCATTTATAAGTAGTAATTAAATAAAAAAACATGTGTCTCATATAATAATTTTAATACTGTTACTTAAGGAATGTAATTTGTATTTGACCTTTTTGTATGGGAAACTCACTGATAGCCTGTAGGCGAGTGAGATCTCAATTATTATGATGAAAAACTTTATGAAAATAAGATAAAAAAAATTGTAGAGTAAATATACTAACAAAAATGTTTTCGCATATGCCTAGAGTTTTCCGTGACGAAAAATTCGTGAAGCCTTTGAAGATTGTTTTCATCAAAAGGTGCATCTTCTTCTTCTTCTTGTGTCATATCGTGAATATCAGACAGATCCCCTGAATTATATTAAAACATTGAAATATAATCCAACTGTCGATTCGTTCAAGAGAATGAAATTCTATTGAAGGAAGAGGCAGTATAAATTCAAGATGCGTGTACGAAGGAACATTTTGTATGGCGTAGTGGACTTTTTGCATGCTAATAACACCAACTAGAGGCCTCGCAGCATATATGTTCCCATTTCCCATACATCGATTGACTCAGAATTCAGAGTAGAACATTTTATGTGAGTTTTGTGTGTGTGTGTGTGTGTCTGTGTGTGTGTGTGTGTGTGTGTGTGTGTGTGTGTGTGTGTGTGTGTGTGTGTGTGTGTGTGTGTGTGTGCATTATTAAGCCAAGATGCGTGTACGAAGGAAAATTTTGTATGGTGTAGTGGACTTTTTGCATGCTAATAACACCAACTAGAGGCCTCGCAGCATATATGTTCCCATACATGGATTTACTCAGAATTCGGAGTAGAACATTTTATGTGAGTTTTGTGTGTGTGTGTGTGTGTGTGTGTGTGTGTGTGTGTGTGTGTGTGTGTGTGTGTGTCTGTGTGTGTGTGTGTGTCCTTATAACTTTTGATCCACTCAATTTACAGAGCTCAAATTTTCAGAATATATAAACAGTTATAGGCCTACAAAACTTTTATACTCAGAATTGTGAATTTTTGTTTCAGTCAGGGGTTATCAACTTTAGAAATTCAGGTTTATTTTTCCATATATCTCAGAAACCATAAAAGCTAGAACGCTGAAAATTGGTATAAACATAGACAAATACAAAATCTCAAATTAGTTTTTTTTTCAATTCCAGGGTTTCTCATACATTTTTTATTAAGAAAAATATTTTTTTATGATAAATTTATGAGTTTAACTGTCTATATTTCCAATTTTTTTAAATATATCGAAAAAGCCGAAACACCCCAACTAGATAATTTAATATTCTATAAAAAATATTAACATTGTATTAAGTACATCTCAAATTTTTTTTAACAATTTTTATAAAAATTGAATTTAGTGACGACATTGCTTCATACAATTTGTATTGTAGTAGCCTACACATTATATCTAAGAAGACTTAATTGTTTGATAAAAATCTCCAAACATACATACATACCATCATGCTGTTTTCATTTTCCGGGTAGGATCAAGGGACTGACCTCCATACTATCCTATCTTGACATACCTAGATACATCGTTTGGAACTTATTCTTCAACTATACATACTATCGCTATCGACAGTTGGATCTCATGTGTTACATGCAACTAGTTAAAATAAACAACGATGAAATTGAAATCAATAAATAATACTAATAATAATGAACACTTCCTTGCACCCTGCGCAAGAGCTGCTGCTTTCCTAAACACAAGCTTCTAGCTTAAATTAGGAAAGGAAATATTAATATGTTGATATATGTAACCAAATATTTGTAAATGTATGTATTGTATAATAAATAATAAAAAAAAGTGGCGATTTTTTTGCGTTATGACAAGTTCTTCCAACTAACCAGTGTTTCTAGCCCAAAGAAACAATATTTGCGTGAGAAAATGAATCAATTTCTCCTCTGCTGGGAATCGAACCCAGGACGCCCGTACAGAAACCGAACGGCTTACCAACGGTGCCACGGCGGTGGCACAGTTAAATGTTATATAACGCATTTTTTTATAATTCTAATCTTACCCTTCTATCCCAGTTTATCCAGAGTCGGACCTTCTTATAAGTGTGCGCCAGGATCTTATGTTCTGGGTTGTCACAACGGGAACACTCTGAGCCGCCAGCTCCTTCTCAATACTGGACCAACATGTGCAGTGGGTCTGCCTATTATTGTAGGTCTAGCTGGCGTTGAACGCTCATCACGTGACTATACCATCTCATACTGCTTTTTTTCAGCTTTTCGGATATCGGTGCCACTTTAAATGAAATGACTCTCTGACATACTCTGCGGATTTTGTCTATCCATAGGGGCAAGTCTGGTGCAATCAGCGAAATCAAAACCCTCGTGATTACCCATATCATGGATATAATTATTATATGGAGTTCTACAATATCTTTAGATGTCATAGAACTCCATACGATAATCATATCCATGATATGGGTAATCACTGGGGTTTTGATTTTGCCGGTCAAACCAGACTTGCCCCCCATGTTTGTTTGCACCCTGCGCTAGTGGTGAGTTATTGCGTTATTGTCATATGGCAACTTCTTCCAACAAACTAATCAAGCAATTTCTTCCATCTATTTAATTACTTTGCATAATGTTGTCATACACTTTGTTTTGATTCCACTGGAATTTAGTTATTTATTATTTATTTATTTATTATTATTCATTCATTCATACCATCACGGCATATCCCACAATGTGGGGTAACCAGCGAAAGGTGTGCGGGTGACCATTGCCTTAAAAAAGGGAGCACAACATAGCTGTATACGGTCTAGGACACTTGGCTGCGGCCACTTGGCTGCGGGACACTTGGGTGCGGGACACTTGGGTGCGGGACACTTGGCTGCGAGACACTTGGCTGCGGCGGACACTTGGCTGCGGCGGACACTTGGCTGCGGGACACTTGGGTGCGGGACACTTGGCTGCGAGACACTTGGCTGCGGCGGACACTTGGCTGCGGGACACTTGGGTGCGACGGACACTTGGGTGCGAGCCCATTTGGTTGCGAGTCCATTTGGTCGCGACGGACACTTGGGTGCGAGCCCACTTGTTCGCGAAATAAAAAAATAATTCTGCTTTGGAATGAAGAGTTTCACACTGATTTTTGTAATGCTCTTTATATATATGTAGTTGATATACAAGTATACAGGCATTTAAAATATAAAGATATATACTTAAGTTTAATAGTATAAAGTAAAAACAAGGTTATTAAGGGAAATTATTTTTCATACTATAAATATGAGAATTTTTATACCCATACCTACATGAAAAGTGAATTATATTTTTTTCGAATTTTGTTGTGATAGCAAAAATGTAGTAAATTAAAAAAAGAACTTATGTAGTTAAACATCAATTCATACATACTATCACGCCATATCCCTAATTTATGTCATCGTAACAGATTTTTCTTGTACATATTACATACAATTCATTACATTTCATTATTACAAATACATATTTAAATAATTATAAAATATAATTTATTATTTTTTTAAAATATTAGATAATATTTTCTGTATATTACTTGTTTTACTTTTATTCACTAAAGTACCTACATATATTTTGTTCTCTACAGTTCATAGACAGTCGTTTCCAAAATAAATTTAAAAAATCTTCAATAATGCGATAGTGTGATTTAATCAATTAGGTAGCTTCAGATTTGAGATAGGAAAAAAATTAATAATACAAACATGATTTATAAACCCGTTGAAATTTCTTTTTCTTAAAATTTTTTTTTCTATCTACTTACTTAAAGATAGTAATATGTGTTTGTAATCATGAAATGTAATCAATTGTATGTACCTAATACGTCCACGAAAAAAAATTTACGATCACATAAATTAGGGATACGGCGTGATATGTATTGATGTTTAACTACGTAGGTTCTTTTTCAAATTTCCTACATTTTTATCACAACAAATTTCGAAAAAAAAAATTGACTTTACATGTTGTGTATAAAAAATTCTCATACTCGTAGTATGAAAAATAATTTTACTTAATAAACTTGTTTTTACTTTATACTTTTAGACCGTACATATATATAAAGAGCATTACAAAAAATCAGTACGAAACATTTCATTCCTAAGCAGAAAAAAATATTTTTATAATAATTTTAATATTCGCGATCAAGTGGGCTCGCACCCAAGTGTCCGTCGCGACCAAATGGACACGCAACCAAGTGGGCTCGCACCCAAGTGTCCGTCGCACCCAAGTGTCCCGCAGCCAAGTGTCCCGCACCCAAGTGTCCCGCACCCAAGTGTCCGCAGCCAAGTGTCCGCAGCCAAGTGTCCCATTCCGATCTGTGTATACCCACACACCAGTCTCGTCTCACCTAAAAAGGCAACATATACAAACTAACTAATAACGCCCCAATAGGCAAAAGCCTGTTCTGGGACTGTAATTTTTCACAGTTGAGTATCTTTATTCAGCTGTTATTTTCATATTTTACAAGTTATAAAAGAAGAGTAGGTAAACAAGAGAAAAAAAAATGTAAAATGAATGATACAAATACACAAAAAAAATTGTACTAAATATTGAAAAAAGCAAATACACATAGTACTGACAGAAAAAAACAAACAAATGTGAATATAAATATAACACGTGCCTGGTCAGAGGTCACGTATCGAAAGACACTATAATATATGTAATGACTTGAAATACATTATATGTATATGTATGATAATATACAAGTTTTAATCAACCTACTGGTGAGTGAAGGTTATCATACGGGAATATCCAATTTCCCTCTTGTATTAGTCCTTTCCACGAATTATCCAGAACCTGATATATTATTATAATTTCAGTAAGTATCTAGTTGGGTTCACATCGACGGACGAGGTATGGTTTGACGCGGACTATAAAGTACAAATATTGATATACATACCTACACACTTTTCATTATATGTAGAGACACCGTTCTAATTTTAATCAACTAAGTATAATATTAGTAAATATAGTATTTAGTTAACAAACGGGTGAATATCGCTACGATATTAATATCTCACGCGGAAGGTTTTATTTACAAGCTTACCTACTTATAAAATAATGGTTTCTAATATATGTACATAGGTACCTACACGAACTGGGGATGAGCAAATGCATGACAAAGACCTATGTTACTCCTCACTAACTCAAGGGGATATAGTGGGGAGTTGATTTCGCAATTTTTAAGGCTATTTTTTATCAACTAGTATCATTTAGTATCATGCTGAGATTGTATTCTGAAAGTTTCATCACAATGTATATGTATGTGTGTGTGCTATGTGATATGTGCTATGTACCTACGGCGTGTTTATTTTACTGTATCATAGACTAGGTACTATACTCATTTGATTCCTTTCAAATTTTGCAAATTTGTATATCTAACACTTAATTAGACCCCATTAGATTATGAAGGATATCTGAATAGTGGTTCTCATTTTTTTTACAGTCAAATATTTCAAAGTGACCCGAAGCTCAGGAAACTTAAATTTGAAATTTTTATTTTCAAATTGGTAAAAAAGCATATCACTTTCATAAAATGGCATTGAAGAAATATCAAATTTTCGTAATAAAATAATTAAATATAAAAAATATTGAACAAACTCATTTCATAAAAATGTTGAAAATTTTCAACATTTTTAATATAATTTAACATTAGTTTTTTTATTTATATAATATATATATAAAATCTAAAAAGATGCAGAGAGAAAAATTCAATAAACGTTGTAATAACACAAACACAATAGGTCTTATTTCCAGGAAACTAGACTGCTCCAATATTCTATAATAAAATTGTGCATCTATGCAATATGAAGATTATCGTTATAACAGACTAATGAAATAAAATAAAGAATCTCCAATAATATATTATATATTATGCAGGAAAGCAATATCAAACGACTAGAATTTATGTCCAACTGCGCCCGTGATTTTATAGACCATCTAAATACGTAGGTATATTTTCGAATAAATTCTTACTTAATATTCAGAAAATTTAATAGCTTCTTTTATCAGCGATAATCCGAATCAATAAAACGTATATTAGTTGCTAGGTTGAGAGGTATCAGGGATTTTAAATCGACTTGATAATATGAAAGCGATATCGTTCACCAAAGATTTAAAAAAATTATATGTAGTGTACTTCCAAGGCATTGGAGAATCGTGTTGATTTATAATGCATCCAAATAAGAAGTACTTATGTAGGAAATAAAATATATAATTGCATCTGATGATGCAATCTTTGTCTTGCGTATTAAACCTAATAATATTCATTGTAATTCAACCTCAGGAGCATCTCCCCCCGGATCACAGTCTGGACTGGCGCACCTGGAAATCACTGAATAGATTAAGAACGGGCGTCAGCAGATCGAAAGATAACCTAAGGAGATGGGGAATCATATCAGACGACGACTGCCTTTCGTGTGAATGCGGCCTGCCGCAGACCACTGACCACCTACGAGATTGCCCTGCCTGCCCTGCTACCTGCTCACTCGAGGACCTACTGCGCTGTAGTGGCGCTGCATCTGACGTTGCCAACTATTGATCGAGAACTGTTTGAATGCTGCTGACACGAAGAAGAAGAAGATTGAAGAATGAAAAATATTTTATTATGAACTTAAATTTTAAATATCTCTTAAGGTGTGTAAAGATTCGCAATTCTCCTTTCTGGGTCACATCCGAAATATGATATCCTCCAATTGTAGCTCACGGGCAAGATTTAGGGACAGCGTGAGCCTGGCAGAAGACAGACTGGACTTCGAGAATGGACTAGAGTGAGAAGTGCGGAGGAGTTGTTTCGGACGGCGTAGGACCGGAAGGCCTTTGCTCAAGTGATGACCAATGTCGGGGAAGCTTGATATGGCACAATCAGAAGAAGAAACTTAAATGTTTAGTCGAATCAAATCAAATGCCCACATCACAATATACTTCGAACGAAACAGCAAATCGATACATGAGTTCTATAAGGAATCAACTAAAAAAAATGCAATTTGAGATAATGACGTTTTAAAATTTTGTGTTTATTCGGTAACAGTTTATCAAGTTGTGATTCGCATTATATATTAAAAATTATATTAAACAGACTTGAAGTTTAGTCTTGTTTCATAAAACATCAACATTTTATTGTTTTTTTTATATATGAATAGAAAAAAAATATATATTTCAACAGCTGTCATACTTATTTCCATAAACAATTCATATTCAATGGCCACATTTACTTCAATAAGGAAGTAACTCAAATGTTTCCATATTAAAATGGTTTTGACTGTCTATTGTAGCAAAAAGATGCGTCTATGGGCCTTCGTAGTTCAGTTGGTTGGGTATCTGACTGCTGATCCAAAGGTTCCGTGTTCGATTCCCGGTAGAGGCACAGTTTTTAATTTTGCGTTTTCAGTCTGGATCTGTGAGACAATTAATATCGTAAGTCTTCAGAATGTGGCAACTTATTATTGGGTGCATGTTAAATAAATATTTGACATGGTACAGCTGTTAGTTGCCCGAGAAGATATATTAAAAAAGCGTCTTTGACTGGGATTAGGAAATAGAGATATAGGCAGTTGCATAAATATTTTGGTCATGGCCAAAACGAGAATGACAATATTGACGCTACTATCGAGCGTGAGAAAACGCGTTTCCTAAAGAGTGAGGACAACATTATCGCTGTTTCCTGCCAACGGACATCTACAATGCAATCTGCAAAAAGGGAAGAGGATATTCAGTAAAGGAAATGGCCAATGAAGATTTCATTGATCTAAAAAAAATATGCTCACACATTGGAAAGACTTTTAACATCAACACAAAAAATGAAAAGGTTAATGGGAATCAGGTTAAGATTAATAATTTTCTGAGGAGCACAACATTCAAAATCCATTTTATTTTTTTATGGTGTGCAGGATTTTAAAACAATCGACTTAGGTTATAAGATGAGGGGCACCCGTCAAATACCAGTGATTTCAAAAGCATATATCTGCTGCCCGAAAATTTCTGCTGCTAAGAAGAATTTGATATCGCTATACGAAAGCTTTATCATTCCTAAGGTTCATTGGCAGTTTTACCATAATTTTTATTCGGACGAAAATGAATTTGATCGGGTTGACGCAATTGGATCATCTGACGAAAACGAACGCTGTTTTTTATCACAAATGAATTTTAACCTGTTTTTTATAACCCATATATCTTTATTTCAATGCATAATAATTCGATGTAGTTTTTCTTTGATTATTCCATTTTTCAAACAATGGTTATAAGGGATGACTGCCTGAAGTAAGAATTGAATTTTATATTTATTAATTGACAAAGGAATCTAGGTGGTAGGCATGTACATGGAAAATAGAAATCATCCTATCTTTCAACCTTTTCTTTTACATATTTTATTATTTCATTCATCATTTAACGTATGTTTTGATTAATCGTATAAAAATACAATGCGGACAATACAAAATGAAGGAATCCTAATACCTAATTAAAATTATTTGTTTCAAGGATCAGAATGACAGTAGTAGTAGTAGCATTGGTTTATCCTCCATAGGGGATCCCAAACAGAGCACTCGGAGTCGTCATTGATTACGATATAGTGGAATGACATGTTTCAATGTGAATAAAACAAGACAAGACAAATGTGTTGTGTGATCTGTCATCTCTATCTACCTTTGCAGGGAAACTCAGTGATAAGTTGATTCCTTATTTAATTTTTTTGGTAGTTTTAATTGTTTCCTAAATCAGTAGAAGTATATTTTTATTAACCTGATTTTAATAATTCAATAGGGAAACAAGTCAGATGTTTCCCTATTGAACTAAAAATATGTGGTTTTCTAAATAATTCCATAAGGAATGTTTTCGCTTTACTTAGGTAACCAAGCCAAATTAGTTTTGTTTCCTTATTGAATTATGAAGAGAAGAGTTTTCTTCATAAAATGGCATCAATAACTCAAAATCACATTTTTTTGACTTAATTCCTTATTGAACTCGTGTATCGAAATATTCAAGCTTTATACTTTGAAATGAATACAGTGTATATACCTAAATAATATGTATGTAAGTAGGATCCAGAATCGAGGACCTTGTATTGCATATCACATTAAATATTGGTAATGAAAACATTGAAAAAGTCAAGTGTATGAAATATTTAGGTATAGATGATAAATTGAAATTTGATAAGCACTGAATATATTATGAAAAGATGACAAAAAGAGTTGGATTCTTAAAAAAAATAAGAAATAACTTAGATTTTTACACATCAAGATTAATTTTTAGTTCGATTGTAATTCCCGATTTAAATTATTGTTCTAGTGCACTATTCTTCTGCAATGAAACTCAAAATAGAAAATTACAGATTATTCAAAATATGGGAATGTGAACAATTTTAAAATGTAATAGATATACAAGAATAAACAAAATGTTAAATAAACTAAAATTAATGACAGAAAAGCAATACATTATATACATCACATAAACTTTTCTATGGTTCTGAAATAAAAATAGCGTCAGAGATTGGATTTATGACAGGTATTACGGCGGACATTAGGACCTGGTTGATCTGTTTTGTGTGAGCCCATATGTTTTTTGAGATAATGATTGTGAGTGCAGAAAGTTGAAATTGTGTACCTACTTAGTGTGGAACGGGAACAATCACCTGGTTCATAATTGCATATACTTGTCAATAAAAATTGTAAACTGCTAGCCCTAGAACAGGATTTCCTAGTTGGGCAGCAGAAATCTACATATTGTTGTTATTATAAATATGGTGTGATAAAAGGTAAATAAATAAATAACTCTGATTTACAAACTAAAAAAATTAAATGCTTCCAAAATATATGCAGAAAATATATTATTCAATGTAATTTTCACACTTACCCTACGAGAAGATGTCAGGATTTTAGACTTCAAAAACGAGATTAACATCTACACAAAATTGTTTATACCATAAAGGTCTCAAAATGTGTAATAGTTTACCACCAAACATAAAAGAAAAACAAAAACCAAACATCTTGTCACCTTTCGCAGGCTAGGTGCTGAATACATAATATGTTGTTAAAAACTATTAATGTTCTCCATAGTTATGCATGTTTTTATAATTATACCATACTTGTGTGTTTAAATTTTTTTTTGTTTAAACTAGATATTTCAATTTTTATATATATTTTTTCGCCGATGTAAAGTTTACTTTATAAGAAATGTAATATTAAATAATATATAAGTGAGGGTAGGTACATTACATACGTATGTCGCGAATTATTAAGGCTTAGATATAAAACCGAATGTTCTTTCTATTTATAGAAAGTACTTGGATATGGATATCAGTGGATGGGATCGAATACAAACCAGCAAGAAATGACAATAACATGTAAACTGATACAGGCAAAATACGACAAAGAATAAAGAAAAACTATACCTACCAATATACTAGAATAAATGCTAGAGTTCATTATATACGTAAATCCGATATGAGCTGAACATCTATACGAATGTGTACAAGTATTGAACCTATTCGCAAAGGAGACTTTTATTTGCAAAGATTTTATTTGATAAATCTCAAGAGAGATAAAAAGGAAATAGTAATAAGGGATTATGCAAGACAGGAACATTCGCCTCGCTGGACCAAACATAATACACAATAGGCTAAATCAAACACCATTCAGAAACGTATTTTTACTTTGAAACGAAAGGATTGTAGCCAGTAGATACTAAACTCTCTAGTACATAGAAATGTGTACTTTTATATCTTCTTGGAAGATATAAAAGTACACATGTACTTTTCAAAGAGTACATTTACGTTGTTTATTATATTCTTGAAAATTAAAAAAACCCTCTACAGAAAGCGTTTTGATAGTTTTCACAGTTGAAATTACCGACAGAAAAATGAAAGAATGGAAAACTAATCATTTTAGACATATGGTATCAATATGATGTAGAAAGAACTTATAGTTTGGGCTGCACCACAATTTATCATCACCTTTCTGCATGATACCTGGTTAGAAATTGATCGAATAATATCCTTAATTGAAGTAGTAAACTTTATTTAAATGTAAAAACATATATAAAAATTATTACGTCTAGTTTAAATAAAAAAGTTAATTCTTATACATATATTGCATTTTAAATTGTTCTCATTCCTATATTTTGAATAATCTGTAATTTAACACCATAACTCTTCACTATTTCATAGTAGTGTAGAGTTAAAACAAACAGCAAAATATTATATTATACAAAAAAAGAAAGCTAAATTTTCTTATTCGTGTATTATACTTTTGAGTAGGTAACGATAAATAACGATACTTGGTACCACTTTATCAGAACGTATGTATTCTTTATTCGAGGGAAATCGGATTGTCTTTATTGAGGTCGGATGGTTGGTAGACAAATGAATACCTCCTACATTTTGTGCCGGGGAAAAATGAATACGTACTACTGAACTAATGTACCTATAGAATCCTCTCTCACTAGAGCGGAACTTGCATTTGGAGTTAAATGCATTTCCATTATATTTTTTTTATTCACCAGGCACTAAAAGGTAAAACCAAAAGTACAATGGTATCTGCGGATTAAATTGAAACTGTAAATAAAAATGTTGACCTACATCATAAAACAACAAAATGACAATGCTTTCAACGATACCTATACATGAGACAGCTTACACTTACACACTTGATATTCACATTTCTTTGCATATTATTACTTATTACATTCACTACATACATACATCATACATACATCATGACAAAATTTATAAAAAATAGTATCACCCCAGAACAGACCTTGGTCTAGTGAGGTGTATATTCCATATAACTTTAATGAACTGTTTATAATGTAAAACCAAATGTTCTATGTATGTCTAAATTTACTTTGCAATGTGTAATTTTCCGGAAATAAATAAAAAAAAATTGAAAAAGCTGAACATCACGATTATGAAAGACGATAAACATACATAAAATGATATTAAAAAAATATAATTTATATAAGTGAATAGTAAAATTAATTAAATAGAAATCAGTAAAGTACTTTTGATAGATATACGTCATTACTAACTGGATACGTCATTACTATTCACTTTTTTGTGTATAATACTATCGTCTAAGGCAGGGTTGTTTCAACAAAAGCAACGGTAATAGTATAAATAGTAAAAATACTTAGATCTCATGAAATTGTACAAAAATGCGTCGTTTGACGGCATTAGGTTTCAATGAAACACCAAACAATTTTATGAAATCAAAATATTTTAACTATACTTTTACTTTAAACTTTGTTCGAGAAACACATCCTAAGGGTGGTTCCTTGTAATAATTTTACCTAAAGCAATTTAAATCCGTTTTACTAATATATTATATACAAAGGTCGAAAAAAAAAATGTAAAATTGGTAATATTTTTCAACCGAGAAATGCGTCATTTTCCTAGCCTTGAACGATCGGTTGCAGCCATTGTTATGTTTATTATAGGTTGACAAGATTTGGTAACATTCATTAATTGTATTGAGGACAATTTCATTACTAAAATAAAAATACTTAACAAATGTATGCTCTGTTTTACCTATAAACATACATCTCGAACGACACACAAAAGGTTATCTGGGATAACCATAGGTATGTACATCAGGCCACAATAACACAATACTTAATACGTATATAGGTATGTATAATATATCTATTATTAGTATTATTGCTTTGTGTGTAGTAGAGTTTTCTATCCCGGAGATATTTTCCAGAACACGGATTAAGGTACCTACATGTTTGCAATTTTCAATCCCAGGATCAAAGTATTCACGAAACCATCAATAATCAGTGAATAATATCAATGCAAGTGCAAGGATCATTCATTGTAAGTTCATTTCAACACCATATCACATAATACCTAGCCGCCTATTGAATGACAACCTATTAAAACTGACGCAACAACAAAGTAAGGAATAAGTATGTGTACATGAGGTTGTGCGTTGGTCGAGCAATGGTTTCCTCGACCGATTTCGTTCACCTACAGCTCAAGTAATAGCTTTTTTCAAGGAATACACACACCACACGCTAATGGGGTAAGGAGACTGAACCGAACGCCATATTTTCTCGCCTCATTAACAATCGTGGATCGTTCTTTACATGTTCGTCTATTGTTCAAGCTTCTTACATTGAATTTTTGACAAATTTATAACATCTCAATAGAGAATATTACAGAAAAAACCAGGAACTCAAGGCACCTACAGGGCATACGACCTGTCATCGGCTGGTTTACGTAATCACTTTATGCGCTTGCGCAACGTTCGCCAATTATGCCCTCTTATAGATTTCCCTTATTAATGCAATTCTGAAAGTTTTATTATATATTATTTTAATAATGAGAAACAGATAGTTTGAAAATAAGATGTTTTTTTCGTTACTATGGCCATCTATGAAATAATGAAGAAACCTTTTTGTAACGCCATCTATTGAGAAGTTGTTTTTTTGTATATAAACAATGAAAACAACAGTCCTTATACATGAGGTGACGGTGTTCTCGCACAGATGTCACCCCTGAACTGCGTCAGATATGTAATTTCATTTTTGGGTTGGATTTCTTGGATTTTTTGGATTTTTTCCCTGTTGGGAGTCAAATGATATTTTTTGGCAAATTTTTAACATCTCTATAGAGACGAAGTTGGAATATTGTTTGGGCGGACCCGACCTTGTTCGCTGTGTATAGCTTCCATTCTTGATCGCTGTGTATATCTTCTTCTTCAGACGTTCTTACTTCATTCGCCCCATGTGACCAAACTATCTCGGTGTATTCATTTTCATTCTATTTATTTATTTTATTTTAGGAAACACAACAGCCATTACATATTTTACATTAATAAAAAAATAGTTATAAAGAAAGTAAGCCTATAACATTGTTCAACAGATTTATATAACAAAGACAATTCAAGCGAAAAAAGAAAATTGATGAAATCTTTCATTATTTTCTAATGTTCTCATTTTTTATCCTGTCATGCGTCGTCTAATTACTTAAGTGTTGTCACAGCTCTCACCCCCATCACCACCCGTTCTGCTTACTGGGACTAATAACGCCCCCTTGCAAAACTCTGAAAGAACATACGAAGAGTCTGGAGAACTTTAAAACCTTGCAGACACTACACTTAAAGTGCCAAAGAGAGCTAATCATGTGGAAACAACTGGCTCACTTTTCACTGATAGTGAAGATAAGAGTGCACCGAATTTAAGACAGAAAGTCATGAAAGCCCTAAAGTTGCTCTTCGTTGCTACAAGGTGCGCGTGTCCAATGGGTCCAAAGAAATTCCCTCGGACATCGTCGTAGAGTTCTCGTCGGAAAGTTGACACGGAGAAGTTAGTGCATTCCCATTAGGATATGCTCAGATAGCTGTTGTCACAGCTATCTAATTTCAACTGCATTTCTTATGTTTTCATGCGTCTTCTGCCATGTCCTAATCTCACTAGCATTCGTCAGGGTTGGGAAAAACGTTTGATGTTTTGATTAGATCTGGAACTCATGCGAGTCATCTACACACCTGACGACATTGATCTATTATCTCTATGGTTTTGAAATGTTAAATTGTTTTGATGACATATATTATGGCGGGCATTTTGACCTGATAGATCAGTTTTATGTAAGCTATGTGTCTGTTTTGATGTTTTTGGGGTTGTGGTTAGTTAGTTATTAGTACAAAGTGTCTTGATAGTATGCCTAATGTAATGAAAATTATCATCAACCAGTTCATAGGTGAATTGTCACTGTAAAGTTGTTAACTGCTAGTCCTTAAACAGGGTTTCCAGTTGGGCAGATTAAAATAATAATATAGATGATTAGATTATACAAAAAAATTATGAAAAATCTTTACCTGGCTGGCGGCAGTGTGTCTTTTACAGAGCATCCCCAACAGTTCATGAGGGCGCACATACAGCCGACAGCATAGAAGGAATGCAAACAGGAAGCTGCGATCTGCTCCCGGCCGAAGAAGGTCTACAAGCGCATCCAATGTACCACTCACCAGCTGTCCATCGCGATATTCCAAGTCTGATACCACCATATCAGCTCTCATATTCTGCAAAACACAAATGAAACTTCATCATTTTTAAGATTAGTACTTTGTTACCTCGAATATTCTTTTTTAATTGCATATACGCAAACATTGGATTTTTTTCCCTTTCGGGAATCAAATGATATTTTTATTGACAAACATTTTTAATAAGAAGGCATAATTTGTGAACGTTGCGCAAGCGCATAAAAGTGATCGCGTAAACCAGCCGATGACAGGTCGTAAGCCCTGTAGGTGCCTCGAGTTCCTGGTTCTTCTACAATATCCCAACTTCGTCTCTATTTAGATGTTGAAAAAACTTAGTTACCTCTTTAACCCTAGAACCACCCATAGTAGGTACGTAGAATACTCGATAACGGTAAATGGTTTTTTGTTGGAAAAAAATCACATAGTCCCTTACATTTTTCAACCGTTAAGTGTTTAAGACAATTGATTTATTATTTAGAGGAACTATCTAAACAGTTTTGCCAAATTTGTAGTTGGTGCTCCTTACGTGTTAAAACTTTGTACGTCCTACATTGTGTGCGTTATTTACGATCACATGACCTCTGACAAGTAAATGCCTTCCATATTTTGAATCTGAATCTCTTGACTTATCAGGTGAATTTTTTTCTCTCCAATGTATCACTAATACTTATTTGTAGGTACGTTGGCAAAGGTCAATGTTGAAATCGAGTTTCTAGGTGCGTTGAGATCAAAGTGTCTTCAAGAAAGCGCGTCTGTTATTGAAATTTTTGTTGTTTGTGACATTATATGATATTAAGGAAAATCTTTGGCCCAACTAACGATTGATGGGCCTGGAGAATACGGTATAATCATGAGCTCTAGAGTCAATGTACAACGAAACGAATGTACTCCAATTTATTAAAATTTAGCACCTACGTTGGCTTGGACATGTTTGCTGGATGGATGATAACCGTATTCCTAAAAAGGTATTAGTCACCTGTAGAGAAGAAGTAGAGGCCTAGGTTGACATGGCAGGACGACGTGCTATGAGATTTAAGAGAAATGGACCTGATAAATTGGAGAAGAGAAGGCGGTCGATAGGGAGGGATGGTGACGATTTCTGGAGGAGGCCGGGTCTGTAGCAGACTGTAGTACCAGTGATATTGATGACATTATAATATGATTGCAGCAATATCATAAAACTGATCCTGATAAGTTGGTCAATAGTATCTACATCTCCCTTTTTTTTGTTATAAAAAACTAATTATTTTCGGTAAATTTACAGATTTATCTTGATCCGGTTTTTAGTGCAAACTGAAAAGAATGAGCATATTTTTTTCCTTTGCTGAGCTTGGGAGAAACATATGAAAGCAAAATCATTTCCAAAAAGTTGTTGGGAATTTCAGATTTGCTTTTTTTTAATGTCATTATTCCAATCACCAACCAATCATGTCAAAAAACACACTATGTTTGGTAAATTATGTCAAACAACACAAAAAGATACTTTTATTTACTAAATAATCCTTCTTCTTTTTTTTCTTAGCCTTGTCCTACTTTAGGTAGGGTCGGCTCTCTTAATCCTTCGGCACCAGGATGATGTCTTATATTGTCGGGGCTGGTATTTGGGTTGAACTTATTCATACTACCCCACCACGTGGATAGTGGATGTCATTTTCCTTTCCAGGGGGGCAAGTCTGGTTCAATCGGCGAAATCAAAACCCTCACGATTACCCATATCATGGATATAATTATTATATGGAGCTCTACAATATCTTTAGATGTCATATTACTCCATACGATAATTATATCCATGATATGGGTAATCACTAGGGTTTTGATTTCGCCGGTCGAAGAGCAGCATCACCTGATCATTTTTCCTTCTTATTACATATACTATGTAATCTTTATGGTAAATAAATAAAAATACTTCCGTTCTTGATACTCTGGGGTACTGGTGTACACCACATGCAATTTACCACGTCTATTAGCTAGTTGTGATCGCACCCGACTGCGTATTTACCTTTCCGTGTTGATTAGGAGGCAAGTACTGCCTCTAATTAGGCACTAATTTGTAGCGCTAATGCATTTGAAAACTCGAGCTGAATTCAAGGCACGTGTCCTCCAAATTCACACGGTTTAACAACGCAAACTGTTCCTGCTAATACGTGTTCAATTCAAGGAAATTAATTAATTATTGAATATGGAACATATTTAGCCATGAAGTTCGCGCGCTATTTCATTTCGCTCGCATTTCGTCTGTCACTGTCACATTTGTATGTTCACATAATATTTTATGGTATTAATCAGTAATTTTGTTCAAGTCTTTAAGTAATATGGAACTTAAAATTGGTATTTTGGACAGTATTAAGATTGTAAATTATGAAGGAGACAAGGATAATTACCAATCCTTACCGCACGTAAATACCTGAATGCGCTAAACGAACCGTTCAAAATGTGGTTCAAAAATATTTATTATTATTACTTGTACCCCAGAGACATACGGTTCTAGAGTTAGTTATTATCGTTACGTTTTTATTTTGTCTACGTACACAAAAGCAAGAAGTAGATCATGAAGTCTTCTTTATTAGAAAAAAGTTCCGAGTTCGACTCCCCGTGGAGACAGTGAGACAATAAGTATCACATGTTTCCAAAATGTGGCAACTTGTTATTGGGTGCACGTTAAATAAATATTTGACCTGTGAGTTGACCGAGAAGCATTAAAAAATAAAATAAAACATCGCATTACCGCGAATACGACGTAATTTTTGAAGCACTGAAAGCTACAAAAAAGCGGTCATCAACATCGAGTAGGCAATTTTACTATTTCATCATCGATATACCATTGTTTTTTTTTACTTTGTGGTATCATTTTGCAATTAATTATTTATTTATTTTTACGGCGTCAATGAATGAGTCCATCAGGGCTCAAGACTTAGCCCATACCTGTTTATTATGGTACTAGATACCCTTACAAGTGAGGCTCAAAAGATAACTCAATGGTCATTTGTATGCGCTGACGATGTTGCTATCTGCGCTGAAAGTCGAGAAAAAATGGAGGAAATATAGGCAGTTAAATACATAAATTTATCATAAAAAAAAATGTTTTTTTTTTATGATAAATTTATCTTTGCTTGTCTATCAGCATTCTACCAATTTTCAGCATTCTAGGTTTTATGGTTTTTGAGATGCATGGAAAAATAAATTAAAAATCAAAAGTTGATAACCCCTGATTTAAACAAAAATTCAAAATTCTGAATGTAAAAGTTTTGTAGGTGTTAGCGCCACACTCGGATTAGTGGTTCCGTATTCCCCTCCCTCCCCGCTCCATCCCATCCCACATTCAGTTGATCGATGTCCTTGCGATCGAGACAAGCGACAGTATTTTTCCCTACAAAAAATTGTGACATATATTAACCCCGAGTGTCAACTAAGTGTATAGTTGTTTCGTCCTATGTGATACTTTGTATTCAGTGAATTAAAACTTATCTTATTATCATCATTGTGGATCAGAGAGATCGTCGAGACGAATTCAACAGGTTGGCCAACACCAGTGAATCTCGGATCACAAGGTAGGTCGCTTGACAACTTCCCTCCCTGTTCCATTTTGTCACATAATATACAGTCCACTACTCATCCGCAAACCCTTCCAACCGAGACAGGGCAATTTTGCCACGGACGCTATCGAAGCGCTAATAGTAGGCATATAACTATCTATATTTTATGAAATTTCTTTCTGGCTCTGTGTATTGAGCGGATAAGAAGTTACAAGGGGACACACACACAGACACACTAAATGTTCAACTCCGAATTCTGAGTAAATCCATTTACAGAACATATATGCTGCGATGCCTCTAAGTTGGTGTTTTTTGTGTTCAAAGTTGGAATAACCGTGAAAAATATAGACCCTGCATACAAATTTAGCATATCATGGGTTGATACTTTGGAGAAATAAATTCTCTTGAATAAATCGACATTTGGATAATGAATATTTTCGATACTAAATAATGCACGTCATTAAATGCATTCATATTGAATTCACATTTCCGAATACATCCAGTCTACCTTTTAATTAAAGTCTGTTTGGTAAAATAGACCCCTGTCGCTAATGGATATTGTACACCGATGTTTCATTGATTGAGGATTATATTAACTAGTTGCATGTAACACATGAGATCCAACTGTCGATAGCGATAGTATGTATAGTTGAAGAATAAGAATCAAACTATAAACCCATAAATCCAAATTATTAAAAATGTTAACACATGTTGGTATGTATGTCAAGATAGTAAAGTATGGAGGTCAGTCCTCTTTTCCTACCCGGAATATGAAAACAGCATGATAGTTCTGTATGTATGTTTGGAGATTAAGTATCAAACTATTAAGTCTTCTTACATATTGTGTATAGGCGACTGCCATACAAATTGTATGAAGTGATGTCGTCACTAAATTCAATTTTTATAAAAATTGTTAAAAAAAATTGAGATGTAGGTAGGTACTTCAACAATATTAATATTTATTATAGAAAATTAAATTATCTAGTTGGGGTGTATCGGCTTTTTTCGATATTTTTAAAAAAATTGGAAATATAGGCAGCTAAACTTGTAGGCCTATAACTATTTATATATTCTGAAATTTTGGGCTATGTTAATTGAGCGGATCAAAAGTTATACGGGGGGACACAGACAGACACACACACACAAAACTCACATAAAATGTTCTACTCCGAATTCTGAGTAAATCCATGTATGGGAACATATATGCTGCGAAGCCCTAGTTGGTGTTATTAGCATGCAAAAAGTCCACTACGCCATACAAAATGTTCCTTCGTACACGCATCTTGGATTTAAACTGCCTCTTCCTTCAATAGAATTTCATTCTATTGAACGAATCGACAGTTGGTTATTAAACAAGTTGAATAATGATTGGATAGATTAAAATAGACAAATATCCTTAACTTTTACCAATTTAAACATACCTAGGTAGGTACTATACAAACAAGAAATATAAATTTACAATGCCCTACAATCAAGTAAACATCAAAATTTTGTTAATTTCTCAAATCTAGAGCACGAGTTACTTTAATTTTAAAATAAGAAAAAATATAATGATCAAATTGATAGTGTTGGCCAGGACGCACAAAAGAGGGAGAATATGTGCAACCATTTATTTTAGATACCTAATTGCAATCATGTCGCAATATTAAAACAATGTGAATATTTTGAAACGATTCGAGTTACTGTCAAATGAGTTCGTCCAAAATAAAACAACTTCAAATATGACCTAATCATACAATGACAAGTCTTCAAATGTTTATATTATCAAATTCCTCTGTATACATTTCTTCGTAACGATGACTAATTGATTAAGAGAGAAACTCTTGAAATTTATAATGATGTCAATATGTAATTAGAATTACTTTGTAATATAATTCTAATTTTAACGGCGATGACCGATTTATTCTTCTTCTTCTTTTTAGTCTTTCACTCCACTGCTGGATATAGGCCTCTTCCTGGGTTTTCCATTTCTCTCTATCCTGGGTACTTGGGCCTAGGTTGAGGCTCTAAGGGCCTAGGCAGTAAAGGCGGGGGTGGGCGGCCGACGCTGTTGTGCCCTCGTCAATTCTGTACTTAGAGAAGAGCAGGACGAACGTCTTCAGTCTCGCTCGGCAGTTACTCGTCAAACTGTGGCGAATGTTGTTGTGTGGTTCGGGCACACCGCCAGCGCAGACGTCGGGTCAGACATCCTGTGTTGACAACTAGACGTCAAATCTGACAGGTGATGATTGCGTCGGATGCCCCCGGTGTTAGCCCGCGGAACCTTCGGACGCCAACACGAGGACCGAGAGGTCGGGGTACAAGCCCCTCCGACTTGAAACGGAGTGTACATAGCGGCCGATTTTGAGACCAATCGGAGGCCCTGACGTGTGAGGTTGGATTCTCGGGGGCAGTGGTTGAACCCGATGGATGGTGGATATTTTGTGTTTGTCCGATGTTGCGGCTGCGTCCGGTGGTGAACAGGGCCAATGGGCTCTATAGCGTCGCCGGCGTGGAAGTGGATCGCGATCTCCCTCGATATCCTGGGTACTCTGCTTCCAACCATGTCCCACCAGTTGGACAACATCGTCAGTCCATCTACTCTGTGGTTTCCCTACACTTCTTCTATTATGATAGGGTCTCCAATTCAGAATTTTGGGGGTACATCTATTATCTCTCTGTCTTGCTACGTGACCTGCCCATTGCCATTTTAGCCTTCCCACTCTTTCTGAAATGTCTGTGACCTTTGACCGGCGTCTTATTTCCTCGTTTCTTATATTCGGTCTCTCAAGGATACGCCCAACATTTTTTGTCTTTCTTTTGTTCGTTGAGTACATTTAAGTTTGTGGAGACTTCTGGCAGTAAGTGACATGGTTTCAAGACCGTATGTTGTCACTGGCAAAACACAAAAATCGTTCACTTTGATTTGACCGATTCATTAGTGAAATTATTATAACCATTATTTATTTAACAAATCAGTCCGCGAGTATCAATATACTATTCAAATGCTGAATATTTTTTTGCAACATGGTGCCGAGATTGCTTATCGAGAGGGCTCTGTAGGCAACTTTTCGTAATATGCATTTTTCATCGATCACTTAGTGTTTCGTAAGGGTCCTATTAAATTTTTTTTTTATTTTATTTTATTTTATAGAATACAACAGCAATAAAATAAAGATTTATACAAATATACAGAGATTATTTTTATGTTGCCAATTATAGTATTCTAAAAATATATTAAGTGCATATACATTTGTTAACAATTATGAAAACAGGATGGGAAAGGAGAGAGGTAGGGTGGGGAGTGGGGGGAAGCATCGACCACTAGAAATACATACTATGATTTACCTCACGTGTCTCAATGTATGAATAATAATAAATTAAAATTAAGTTAAAGAGGCACAGTTAAAAAGTTAAAGATGTGCACAACAAAACAGCACAGATTAAATATCCGACAAATTCACATTTTTTTTGAATACATAAAAACTTGAAGCAAACATATCCAATTCCGGATCCCTCAAACAATTTCTATTGTACCCAGTACATCTCTATTAATATAAGAAAATTGTCCACATTCGGATCGAGTGGTTGTGATGGAAGAAGCATTAAAATCTACATATTTCAATAGAGATGATGTTAGGATATTATAGAAGAACCAGGAACTCAAGGCACCTACGACCTGTCATCGGCTGATTTACGTGATCACTTTATGCGCTCGCGCAACGTTCACCAATTATGCCTTCTTATGGAGTTCCCTTATCAATGTAATTTTTGAATTTTATTTTTTTATGTATTTGAATAATGTGTAACAATTTACCTGAAAATAAGACATTATTACTATTGCCATCTAGGAAGTAACGAAGAAACCTTATGTGTAACCTTGTTATTCCTGGTATTATAATATCCCAACTTCATATCTATTGAGAGGTTAAAAAGTTTTTCAATAAAAATACCATTTAACTCCCGACAGGGAAAAAATCCAATGTTTGTGTATATGGAATTAAAAAAATATTCGATTACATGTTTCAATAGCAATTTAGCCTAAAGAGGGCGATCTCAAGACTGTGGCGGAAAAATTGGGCAATAAGTGGTTTAAACAGAATGAAATTATATCCAACAACAATATTTTCTGGTTGTTAGGAAGTAATAGCAATATATAGCAATAAGTCAAAGATATTTATGTTTATTTTAAATATTAAATAATTAATGCGGCTGGGCACAACACAATTTTTTGTTTTCGTGCTTTGGTGGTAGTTGGGTAAAGCGTCCCTCTACGCGCCGAGCCGAAAATTATCAAAATATATGCCGATACCTATACGGATTTACATTTAGTATGCATATCTACAATAATGTATATCGACAGTTTTGGCAAGGAATTAATTTTATAGACTTTATCAGTTGGCAAAATAAAATGCCAATTTCAAAGTGGTACTTTCTGAGGTACAATTTCTGTTATAGGTATGTACTGAGGTACAATTTATGTTGTATGTATGTACTGAGGTACAATTTATGTTGTAGGTATACCTACATACGACGCACTAGCTTGCTGAAGAAAGTTTTACATTTTATTGTTTTAATTATTCTTGTTTTAACGGATTTTGAAACTGAACGCCTAAAATGTTCTTTTGACGCTTCCTTTTAAATAGATCTTTACAAACAAAAAGGATTAAATACTCGATGACTTAAATTTGAATAATACCCAGATTAAAAACAGCAAGCAACAATTAAATCTGATTGCTAAACTTAAATGGGCGTCATTATAATAAGTACACAAGTTTGGATACTTCCACAAGAAGTCCGCGCGTACATTTGGGTGAAGTTAGTCGAGAATTTTCAGAGAAAGGGTTTTATAAAATGAATGAGAGATTATAATAAAAAGGGTTAAAAAGGGTTAGCCGGGAATACTTACATCGCAAAATCACAACATAACAACATCGTATACATATTTGTTATATATAATAAGTTTTAAGTTAATACGTGATACGTGACAATGAGGATAATAATAATAATAATAAAATTATTTTATTAGGTACGCAAAACAAATCACATAATGTGGCGGACTTATTGCTCGTAGGCAATTTCTACCAGTCAACCACACAAAACCAATAAATACAATAGTACGAGCAAGAAAAAGTAAATAATACAAAAATGCAAAATTTTATATAAAAAACATAAATTAATAATTTTTCCCTGGAGTAAAAATTTTCAATTTGCTTCCAATTGAATCGAAGAAAACATATACATACACATAAATACCATCCCTAGGGATCTTATGTTACAATTAAAAAAAATGATAATATCCAAAAATAGGAAAAGAATGGGTTGAGAAGAGATGGAGGATAAAGGAATTGTAGGTATGAGGATAAGAAGTGTGACTTCAGAAGCTTCTTGAATACCATTAAGCTAGGACCTTCCTTATACCATTGGGTAATTGGTTCCACAGCCGGACTGCATGTATTGTGAACGAGTATGTGTAGGAGGAAGTGTAGTGCACTTTAGTTTTTAGACCGTAAATTTAGGCCATGAGATGAAAGATGGGCAAATTTCTCCTTGGGGTTCTTAGGTGTGAGAGGGTTCTTAAGTGTCTGATAAAGTAAGGAAAGAACATGGGAATTTCTTCGTTCTCGGATTTTGAGCCACTTCAACTGTTTCCTACTTTCAGACACAAACTTTTTGAGTCCAAACACATATCGTATGCAGACATTTTGCAGTCTCTCAAGTTTGTCAAGTTGATCCTCAGTAGCGTCTAAGTAACCTACGTCTGCGTAGTCGAGTAGATGTAACATCAGTTGTTGTGTAAGAGTAATTTTGATATTTTTAGGAAGGTAGTTTTTAAGGCGGTTTAGTCCATGGAAAGATCGAAAAATCCGTTGGCTAACTCCCTTTATGTGATCTGACCATGAGAGGTTACAATTCATGATCAAACCAAGGTTTCTGACCTCCGAAGAAAAAGGAATGATTACATTGTCAAGAAGAACTTTCAGTAAAATAGTCGATTGTGTAGTTCTAAGGTATAGACGAGGATCATATTTATATCGTCGTAGTGGAAAAGTATCTTCAAGGCACCAAGAATATCTGTACATGCCAGACTGAACAGGATAAGATGGGCCGGACATGTGCAGAGAATGCCGTCAACACGGGCACCAAAAAGGATCCTGGAAGTGCACCCAGGTGGAAAGAGGGTCGGGAGGCCAAGGCTAAGGTGGGAAGACGAAGTTAGGAGGGATGCTGCCGAACTGCTCCAGGCAACAGATTGGAAGGCCGAGGCGGGAGACAGGAGAGGTTGGAGGCGAAAACTCTTGGAGGCCAAGGCTCGATATGGGCCGTAGAGCCATCGAAGAAGAAGAAGTGGAAAAGTAATTCATTTTTTTTAATAAAAAATGAATATGTCCTTTTTAAACAAGTACATATACATCTTCCTACGTTCCCTAAAATAATCATTAATGCTTGTGCTATAGGTGAACGAAATCAGTCGAGGCAGGATTCGAACTCGCGACCACTGGATTACTAGCCCAGCGCGCTAACCGCTCTGCCATCGACCCATCCAAAATAAAACTACAATTGTCATTCATAATGCTTTAAAGTATGTAAGTAAAACTAGGATTTGAAACACTAAACATGTGTTTCAAATAAGTAATATGGAAATAAGAAAGGAAGGTAATTAAAAGTCGGCCTTCGTGGTTCAGTTGGTTGGATATCTCGATATCTGACACCTGAGGGTCTCGGGCTCGATTCCAGTTTTTAATTGTGTTTTCAGTCTGGATCTGTAAGACGATTGAAATCGCAAGTCTCCAGAAATTGAAATCGCAAGGACCTATTAGTTGTCCGAGAAGGAAGATGCTCCGAATTCTTGGCATTGTTATCAAAATATACAGATCTCTATAGTACAAAAAGGTGATAACTGATATCTTAATTGAGCCTTACCATTTTCATTACAAAAAGATCGATGTACGAAATGTAAGTAAATACAAAAAACTATATTATAGGTAGGTATATATATATATCATTATTTCATTACTTGTATTAATTAAATCAGTTTTAAAAATATGTTGTATTTATGGTTAAATTACTTAAATTAAACTTTTTGTTGTGTATTGTTTGAAGGGGGAATATTGAATTCGAAATAAATACCAAGAAAAGCTTTTATATACGTTTTCTATTGTTCATATTTTACCAAAATACTTTCGCTTCATACAAATTACGAAAAGGTATTGTGTTTATAAATTTTGCGTAGGTACCTTTATTTTCATGGCTTTGTGTGTTATCAATGAAGTATTTTGTTTTTCATTTTCTTTTCAATATTGTTAGATACGCAGCTGGTTGATACGAATAAAGAGACAGGTATGTATTTAGATACACTTGTTTACACAAAACATTTCGAAAATGTATAGGTTAAACTGCTAGATGCACAAACGCTTTGATCCAATAAAAATTGTGATTCACAGAGAACGACAAAAGGCATAGCATACAAATATTTTCTAGGAACACATTGAATTGCGATACCAAATATTTTGCGTTCGTACATTGAACAATGATATTTGAAATTTATTGCATACGGATGCATAGACAGTTATTTAATTTTCTTTTTGCTCTACATACATAGGTATGATACAGAACTAATTGCAGTCAATATGGATACATTCAAATACTTTTTTGGAATAATGAATCAAAATTAGATAAAAAAAAGTTTTTATTCATTTGATTAAAAAAAACTATGTCATAGACTACTTAAGATTTAGGTATATTTGAATATAATATATGTGCCTACATAAACTGTATGTTTAAATAGCATACAAAGTAAAACTTGCTGTTTTTATTTTATCGATGTTGACGGCACCGATATTGTGGAACTTCATCTTCAAGTTTTATAAAATCAAATTAGATTTCATAGAACCACCCAATGATAATATATTTAACGGCTCTATCACCCGCATTCAAAGACAAATATCAAGGAAGCCTTGAGTCCTCAAGGTACCTTGAATACGATTTCGTTATTCAAAGTGAATGTGGTCAGGAATCCAACAATCTCATAAAGAGTATGTGAATTCCTTGACATTTTGTTATTAAGTGATAAATATGTATTTTTATTTATTTTTATTTAATACGTTTTCGTTAAAATTTACAGTAGGTTAAATAACAAATTAATAAGAACAAAAAATATAATATTAAGAACAGTGTATGAGTGTATACATATTTTCTGGACATGCGCATTTTGCTACTTTGAAAGTGCGTTGGTACATTTTTTCATGTTTTAAATAATAAATCAAAAGGAGGGCTGAGACAGAAGATTATTACATACGAGAGAACAAGTGAAGAATACTTTGATTCTCATTCTAAAACTTATTAAAAAAATATTGTTTTCCGATTGGATACCTAACCAAAAATACTTTTCATCCTTTATAGAATGTTGAATGTTAAAAGTAAAGTGTTAACAGGTTATCTTTGAATGAAGAAATTGGTATGTCATCAGTACATATTATTTCCTTGACTAGTAGATTTTACTCGAAGGCTCCTTAAAGTATACACAGTATAGACAAATAATATAAGGGCGACACATACCTTCAAGCTACTACCTTGAACGCCCAAGGTTACCTTAATACTCATATTTATCTCTGAATACTAGCATTGTAATAAAAGCTTAATCAAAAGGCTTCGCCAGCGCAGCGGTATACCAATTGACGTATAATAAAGTTATTAGAATTAAGTGTGTCATCAAGTCGTGATGTTTCTTACATCAAATAAGTTTTATGCACATTTTTACTCTGAGAAGCTACAAATGAGATAAATACTTACAGCCGTATCAATGTCTTGGTCAACAGACTGCTGATTGGGTTGCACGCCGCTACCGTTCATGGTTGGACGTTTGCCGCACTTTAGACCTCCTGGGGGGGATTGGGACGACCCCTGGGGACAAGAAAATAATACACATCAATTTAATATTTATTTATGCACATAACAACAATTCAAATTCACACAGAGAAGATGATATTTTAATCAGCCGGGTAGTCTAAAATGCAAGAGGCAAAATAACATATTGAACGAAACATATAGCACGACGGGAAAAATTTCAAAGACCTTGTTACTCGTTGGCTGAAGCAGATTGGTTGAGAAGGATCTGCTGCGGTACTCTTGGATTTTTTGAGATAGAGGTTTTAGAGTTTTTTCATCCTGGTTGTTGATGTCCTGAGTGAATGGAACATATGAAGAAAAATATTTTTATTGACAAACATTTTTTTCAACATCTCAATAGAGACGAAGTTGGGATATTGTAGAAGAACCAGGAACTCGAGCCACCTACAGCGCTTACGATCTGTCATCGGCTGGTTTACGTGATCACTTTAAGAGCTTGCGCAACGTTCACCAATTATGCCTTCTTATTGAGTTCCCTTTTATCGATGTAATTTTTGAAAGTTCTATATATTTGAATAGTGTGTAACATTTTACCTGAAAATAATGCATTATTACTATTGCCATCTATGGAGTAACGGAGAAACCTTTATGTAACGCCATCTATTGAGGAATTCATTTTTATTTGTAAACAATGAAAGCAACAGTCCTTATAAATGAGATGACGGTGTCGCACATCGCAGAGTAGCCATAGCAAATTAGTACCTACTGCCTCAGAACAGACTATGGGGGCAAGTCTGGTCCTATAGGCGAAGTCAAAACCCTCACGATTACCCATATCATGGATATAATTATTATATGGAGTTGTATAATATCTTTAGATGGCATAGAACTCCATATGATAATTATATCCATGATATGGGTAATCACGAGGGTTTTGATTTCGCCGGTTGTACCTACCAGACTTGCCCCCTATGTCTAGCGAAGCAGTAAAATTTCGAAATATGTGAAAAAAATAGGTATAAATTGAATTGTCTTTTGTTCCTTTGTAATATTTATTTATACTATTGGAAATATATTATTAATTCATTCTTTCACATAGTTCAGCAATGATATTCACCACCCATTCTGAATTTAGTGCCTTTTAAAGTGAGACGACACTGGTGTGTGGGGATGGATACATGCAAGCAGGTGATGCACGCACGCACACCTGTCTCTGGTGACTCTATATAGTGGGATATGCCAAGATGGTATTAAGGAATGAATAATTAAATGAATAAAGGCAACTACTATTTGCAGATACAATTATTAATTATTATTATTGAGAAAATGTGGAAGAACACCGTGTAGTTGTGAAGGTACAAGCTCTTTTTATAGTAATAAGACTAAAAAGTGTTAAAGTAGTCGTTAAGAAAATAATAAAATAGATGAGTTAAGACACTTACAAATAATATCAGTAGAAGGATATAAAAATCGAATGTTTAAAATATTCAACCGACTGTACAGTATTCACGCCTCGCAAGAAATACGTTAACACATAATATGTAAATAACATTTTATGTATGTATATTACCTACACACATAATGTTAATCGGCGGTCCTAAAACAGTCTCAGAAAGAGGGACGATGATTAAATGTAAAAATAGAATATTGTAATAAGAGTTAATGTTTTGAAGTGGTAAGAGCGCATAATATAAACGAGTGGGTTGTGGCCAACGCTAAACTCCTCACTAAAAAGTCATTCTATTAAGTACCTAATCAAATTTTGTGTGAAAAATATTCTGCATTCTAATGAAATGAGTTTAATTTTTTTTTTTTTTTAATATTTATTATGAAGATTTGATAACTCTTCAATGCCATTTTATGAAAGTGATGTGCTTTTTTACCAATTAAAAATAAAAATTTCAAATTTTTAGTTTCCTGAGCTTAGGGTCACATTGAAATATGACAGTTAAAAAAATTGAGAAGCACTATTCATATATCTTTCAAAATCTAATGGGGTCTAGAAGAGTATTAGATACACATATTCGCAAAATTTGAAACACGCCGTACATAGCACATAGCACGCAGCAAACAGCACATAGATACACACATACATTGTTATGAAACTTTCAGAATACAATCTCAGCATGATACTAGTTGATAATCTGCGATAAAAAAAATAACCTAAAAAATTGCGAAATCAACTCCCCACTACATCCCCTTGAGTTAGTGAGAAGTAAAATAGGTCTTGGTCATGCATTTGCTCATCCCCAGTTCATGTACCTACCTACATATGTATGTATATTATAAACCATTATATTATAAGTAGGCTTGTAAATAAAGCCTTCCGCGTGAAAAATTAATATCGTAGCGATATTCACCCGTTTGTTAACTAAATATTATATTTACTAATATTACTAATAATATACTTGTTGATTAAAATTAGAACGGTGTCTTTATAATGAAAAGTTTGTAGGTATATCAATATTTGTACTTTATAGTCCGTAGTATTAATCGTAACTCCCCACTATATTCTCTTGGGTTAGTGAGGAGTAAAAAGATTTAGTAATGAAGAGTTTATTGTTGCCAACATTACACGAATTATACCTACTTTTATAAATAAATTATGTAGCCTCAAATGGTGAAAATCTGACCAGAGATATTTGGTATGTTCTTCCCAAGTCAACAATCGCTGAATGCATTTTTATGAAATCCGCATTTTAAAATTTTAAATACATTATACTAGAACGTAGATTAACAGTTTTCTATTACAAACTAAAAACCTCTGGATTAATGTTTTACACAAAAGGATATAATTACGGAGTAGAATAAATTAGTGAACAATTAAATAATTTCGTTTTAATAGCGTAAACTTATGTATTTTTAATATAATATATGTATATTCAAGTAGTAGCAAAATTAATCCTTCCCTTATCTTGAAAGAGATATCGTTACTAAGGCTGGGTTCTATCAACAAAAGTAATTGTTACGAGGTAGTATATACGAGGTATTGTTACGAGGCATGCCTTTTAAGTGTTGTCGTTTGAAGAAAATAACACTACTTTAATCTTATAGTATATTTTATTGTTTTTCAAAGTATTCACCACGTAGTTTAATACACTTTTCCATTCGCTCGAACCAGTTATTAAAACATTTATTCCACTCCAAAGTAGAGGTGTTCAATATGTCTGTCTTGAAGACGTCGACTGCTTCTTCACTGGACTGGAACCTTTGACCGCGAAGATTTTTCTTAATTCTAGGAAATGTATAGAAATCGTTAGGGCTTAGGTAAGGACTGTATGGAGGATGGTCAAGAATTTATACGTTTTCCTGCTTCAAATACTGAATAGTTTGACGAGCGCTGTGTGAGCTTGCGTTATCATGGTATAGGATGAGGCGTCGCTTTGGGTTAGATTTCCGAAGTTCGACGATGACTTGTGGTAAACAAACTGTCGTATACCACTAAGCATTAACCGTTCTATGATCTTCAAGTGCAATTGTCGCAACATGACCGGTTTTCGCAGTGAACGTGACCACCATCTTCTTTGGAGTGCTTTTAGAGCGAACAACTTTAGTCGGCTTTGGCTCATCTTGGAAGACCCAGACTGTAGATTGTTGTTTGAAATCAGGATCGTAGGCATAGATCCAAGATTCGTAACCACTGATAATGTCGTAGACGTGATTTGACTCTCCTCGGTTGAACCTTTGAAAAGTTGTCTTACACCATCTGATGCGGGCCTCCTTATTATCGTCGAAAAGCAAATGCGGGATCCAACGGAAAACTAGCTTTCACACACCAAGTGCCATATGCAATATCTTCTGAATGATTGTCCCTGAGATGTCTAATAACGCCTCTATCTCTCGATATGTCACATAAGGATCTTCGAGAATTAGTTGTCTCACAGCGATGATATTTTCTTCAGTGAAGGCGGATTTTGGACGTCCTTCACGAGATTTGTCACTAAGACTGGTATGTCCACGCTGTAATTCTAAGTACCAGCGTGCGACAGTCCGCAGAGATGGAGCTTCATCTTGGAACACAGATGTTATCTCTTAAAAACACTGAAGCCGTGTTAGGCCTCTTTTAAAGTTGTAGAAAATTATTGCACGGACATTTTCCTTAGTAAGATTCATTTTCGTACGTGACCTGACAGATTCAAAACGACACAATTACTAAACAATAGCATTAATCCCTAATACTTTCAATTGTTTTGAGATTCTTAATTCAAACAAATTTGAATATCAAACAGTTCCAAATTCAAAACTGCCGGTAAATATGTAAACGACAGAACTTAAAAGGCATGCCTAGTAAAATACTTTTATTTCACGAAATTGCTCAAAAATGTGTTGTTTGACGGCGTTAGATTTCAATGAAACAACCAAAACTTTTGAATAATTTTATGAAATCAATGTATTTTAACAATATTTTTACTTTCATCTTTGTTCGAGAAACACAGCCTAGATGAAAATAAATTCACGAAGGTGGTTTGGCCAAATAGAAAGAATAAGTGATGACCGTCTGACAAAAAAGTATAAAAGGCTAATAAAAGAAGAACGAAAAGTAGACGTCGGCCAAGGAAAATTTAGCACGATCACATAAATGAAATTTTAAAAGATACGTTAGAAGTGAGAATAAGAAAGAAAGACAAACATTTAGACAAACTCTCTTGACATACATTTCTCGAAGCGAGAACTTTATGTCAAGAGAGAGGAGTCTGGCGTTCGGTTCTCTCTGCCTACCCCAATTAGGGAAAGGGCGTGATGGTATTTATTTATTTATTTTAAATTCTTTACACTTGTTTTTTATTCTTTATGTGCGACCGACACCCGCTTCACTGGGAACATACCCGTGTCGGAGCGAGTATCAAAATGACATTTATTAATTAGATTATCACATCACAAATGTACCTTAAAAATAACACAAAATAACTCATAAACATCATAATAAATTTCAAGTTGCAGGTTATCATCAGCAATAATACAAAAATACATAAAAAAATGTACCTTAAAAATAACACACAAAATAACTCATAAGATTCATAATAAATTTCAAATTGCAGGTTATCATCGGCAATAATACACAAATACAAAAACACAACAATTGTCACTATGTCACTGGCATGTCCATAGATAAAGGCGACAACAGTGTATAGTTAGTGTATTCTATGGGCGACAAGTGGCGGGAACATGATAATACAACAGAAAAAATAATAATAAAAAGTATACAGGTTGGCATCACTTATGATAGGGTAACGTTCGCTTTACAGTTTGCGGGACCCTCTTGAAAGATCCATTTTTTAATATTAAACATGAACACTTTGTACTTTTTGATATTCCTTATTTCAGTGGGCAGTCGAGGTGCCAAGTACAGGTGACTTTTTTGTCCATAAGTTGATGATTTTCTGGGAATCAATTTAAAATTTTCTGCTGTCGACCTTGTATTTCTTGGGTTATGGATAAGCCAGTCCTCGGGAAAAATGTGCGTCAGTAAATCTCTTGCTAATAATTGATAAATTGTCATTACACCAAGGTTTTTGTATATAGTTTCTGTAGGGGTTCTTAGAGGTACTTTTAGTATGACTTTTATAATGGATTTTTGTGCCATCACTAATTGGTGTATGGTTGTTCTGTTTGCGCAGCCCCATCCTATAAGTCCATATTCCAAGGTCGATTGGGACATAGCATAATAAACTTTTTTGATCGTAGCCAAACTGAGGATGTTTCTTATGTTTAGAAATACGTATATTAATTTTTTCGTTCTTTTGAATACCGTGATTATATGATATTTCCAATCCATCAGTTGGTCTATGGTTACTCCTAAGTATTTTATTGAATTGGTTTTATTGAGTGAGGGGCAGCTGCATTCAAATTCATAGTTTTGGTGATCAGAGTCACAGGTATGATATGGCTCTTATACTATTTTCTTCATTTTCCTGCCTGTCACAGGCAAACATACAATAACTAAATTAGCAAAAAATCAAAACATTATACTATAGACAAAGTCATAGGAAATGACAACAATATACTTGACACAAAAAGTAATCCGAAAGAATGTGCCAATATTTTCAACAATTACTTTGCTGATGTTGGAAAAAACTTAGCAAACAATATTAACAAAAACACTTACATATGTACAAAATACTATTGATCCTGACACTACAGATGGTTTCGAAAAATTTGAGACAGTTAATCAGTCTGATGTAGAAAATTATATAAAAGAACTTCGAGGGGGTTCTGCGCCAGGTTTTGATAATATAACAGCTGAAATACTAAAATTAAATAGAAAATCGCTCAGTAAACCCATTGCCCATATAATAAATTGTAGTCTTACAAATGGTAATTTTCCTAGAAATTATAAAACTACAATAATCACGCCAATTTTCAAAACTGGTGACAAAAAAAATACAAATAATTACAGACCGATATCATTAGTATCTAATATAGCAAAACTGTATGAAAAAGCCGTAAAAAAACAAATATTACAGTTTGTAAAAAGAAATAAAATAATTAGCTCTAGCCAATATGGTTTTAGGGAGAAATTAAGCACTCAAGATGCTATTGTTGAATTGACCTCTACTATATATATAATGCACTGGATCAAGGGAAAAAGTGTTTGGGAATATTTATTGACCTCCGAAAAGCATTTGATAGTGTATCACATACGAAACTAATAAATAAATTAAATAAAATTGGAATAACGGGAAAAGTTAAAAGCTGGGTACAAAATTATTTATTTAAAAGAAAACAATATGTCAAACTCAACAATACATTAAGTGATTTCAAAAACGCAAACTTTGGTATACCTCAAGGTACTGTACTTGGTCCACTTTTATTTATAATTTATGTGAATGATATATTCAATCTGCCAATATCTGGTAAAATAATTTCTTATGCTGATGACACTGCCATTATACTGAAAGATAACACCTGGAAGGAATTAATTGCCTCAGCTGAATCAGATATAAGTGTTTTGAAGTCTTGGTTCGATTGTAATGTACTTTCATTGAATACAGATAAAACGTGTATTATCCCATTTGCATTAAATGATAAATACATCCCAGAAGACCTTAGTGTCTATACGCACTGGGCCGTTAGCCGCGCGCGGCTAGCCGTCCGGTTGACCGCATGCTGTAAAAATGTATGTAAAATTCAATTTCATACACACTATGTTGCGGCTAGCCGCCCAACCGGAGCGGTTGCTCGGAGACCTGCGGCCCCATCGACGGTTAGCCGCGCGGTTGCTATACACACTATGCGGTTAGTGAGCGGCTAACCGCTGTTGAGTGAGGTCAGTTTCGAGTCTTGTACGAGTCTTGCAAAAAATGGATTTTGATACAGAAAAGTTAATAATTGAAGTACATCATCGTCCATCCATTTGGAATTACAAATGTGCCGAATATTCTGATAGAAATATAAAAAAACAATCATGGGAGGAACTGGTAAATATTTTTTTATGGTGCAGAATTACAAACGGACGATAAGAAGAAAATGGGTTCGTAATTTTTATTTTATTTATATATATTATATATGTATTTTTTCCACAACATGCAAGCATACAGAAGTAGGTACAATATAGGTACCTACATATACTATATAAAAAGTTTTTATAAGTAGCAAGAGCATACATAATATTGTAGGCAAAACAAATTATAAAAATGTATGATAATTTCTTTATTTCATGTTTGTTCATGTAGATTTTAAAATCAATGTCAATCATAGATTTAAAAAAAATATATTTATAATATTTTTTAATTTGTCAATACTGACGGTGTTTAATGTGTAGAACTCCATTACACTAGGTATTTTTAATCAAACAAGAATGATTATGTTTCTACATATATATTTCCCTAATAATAGGACGACCGTTGATAAGGGCCTAGTCAGCCGAAACGGTCGTCCTATTATAAGGGAAATATTTATGTAGAAACATAATCATTCTTGTCTGATTAAAAATACCTAGTATATTTATAATACTTTATAGTGCGTTTTTCAATAAGATATTTTTTATTAAAAGGCATACATTTTTTGCACAATCTTATCCTGACATACATTTTTTGCTTCATTCACGTCCATATATCGCCTCATACTTGCTATATATTTTGGTAGATGTACCTATGTTAAAAAATATATATATTTATTTAACATTTATTTATTACACAAACAACATTCAACAATTTGGTAATATGAATAAACAACATGTTTGGTAATAAACAAGTGAACACATACGCTTTACAAAATATAATAAAACCAAATTCTTTTAAAAGTCATAAAATCAAAAAAGGTTTCAGCAGAGAATACAGGCAGAGGATTATTTTTTACGGTCCTTCCCTAGTAAATTTTATTATATTTTAACAAAAAAAATGTTCCTTATATCAATCATCCCGTATTGATAAAATGACCTGTCTGAGACATTACGTAAAAATGCCTATCTCATTATTTACATTTATAAATAATTTGAACTTTAATTTAAAAATTTAAATGTAATTATCCTGCCAGCCTACCCTACCTTCATTCTGGTATATCTAAAAAACTTATCTTCGTATTTTTTAATCTCTTCGAAAAATGTTTCAAACAACCTGCTTTCATTTCGTGTTACCAAAAACGGATGCACCCAATACTTCCTTTTTTATTAATATGAGCGTAGATGTAATAAATAGATGCAACTTCTTCCAAGTCCATCTTTGAAATGGTTCGTTCTAAACGAACCGCAACCGCACGTTCAACCGCATGCTGCGGTTAACCGGGCGGCTAGCCGCAGCGCGGCTAACCGCTAGTTCAACCGCGTCACGCGGTTAACCGGACGGTTAGCCGCACGCGGGTAACCGCTCTAGTGTGTACGTACGCTTAATATTAAAATTCATATTGACAATTCCTGTTTCAACAACTCCATATCTTGTAACTCAGCGTGTATTAAATTATCCACTAAAAATAACATCCGATACCTAGGCATTATTATTGAAAGCAGTATGAAACGGAAATTACATATAACTACTACTATTGAACGCCTTAAAAAGCTAATTTTTATTTTTCTGAGACTAAGAAATATACTTCAAACAAACTTGCTTAAAACAATATATTTTTCATTATTTCAATCCATCTTACAATATGGCATTATATGTTGGGGGGGAGCTTTTAAAACCACTTTAGTGCCTTTAGAAGTTTTTCAAAGAATCATTATTAAAATTATATTAAAAAAGAGATTTGATTATCCAACTATTAATTTATTTCAAGAATTTAAAGTTTCAACTGTTGAAAATATCTACAAAAAAATCTCATTGTTCCAAATTCATAAAGATATTCTTACAAATTCAAACCAATTGTCATTTTCTTTAAGCAGCAGAATAAATTCACAAGGATGTATTACCATTCCTCTTTTACGTACAACTGCCTCACAACATTTCTATAAGTATAAAGGTACTAAGTGGTTTAATGAACTCCCTTTGAGTCTTAGACTCGAAAAAAATTATAGGATATTTAAAAATAAAATTAAAAAATTGTACTGATTTATTTATTTATTTTTTGTTATTTCATTCTTTTTTTGTGTAGCTTCATATTTTTTAGTAGATGTACAATGTTTTGGTAAATGTAATAATATTAAATAGATACTCCCCTCTTTTAACACGAGATTTTATCTCAATTAAAGAGGGTTATTATGAATTATATGATGAAAATTGTATACCTTTTTAAATTATGATTTATATGTGAACATTGTATTGTTTTTGTTAAATAAATAAAAAAAAAAAAAAAACTGTTAACCATATTTTTATTTATTTTTTGTTGTAGGTAATGTGATTGTTTTATGATCATCATCTGTGGACAAACGTAAATTGTGTTTCAAAGTGTTTATTTTTTGTATATTTTTAAGACTATGTTTTTCCCTTAAAAAATAAGAAAAAGGGTATAGAGAATACGCGATTAAGTACCTTTGTATGTTTGATATATTTACAAAGGGATTTGCAACAAAGGTAAGTTTGAGTAACTTTAAGAAAATAATGAACCCAGAGAAAGTATTTGCACACGATACAAGAGAATTATTAAGAGTTTATTACAACTAACCAAAGATGTGCGAAGCTTTAAATTTATTTATTAATTTGTATCTTGTACACATAATTTGTACACTGGCGGGTTTATTCCCTAGCGAAAATTAATTCGAAGCGAAAGCTTCAAGCTAAGTTCATATCAATGATACAAAAACAAAAGGATAAGGAGATGTAAATTGGAGTAAGTAAGAAACATTTGTAATACAAGATTAAACTACTATTCAAATAATCAATAAATGTACTAATTACCGTAATCAATAACGGAAGGAAGAAATTGAAGTATGCAAGGAATATCGAAGAATTATTTAACAAATCTTATTTTAACAAATTTTGTGAAATCTTCCATTATTAAATTAGATTTGAGAAGACGTTCCATCATTAAATTAATAATGTAGTGATTTTGGCAGACAAATTGGCATAATCTGCTGTGCAGCGGGGTGATGCCTCTACCCATTCTAATAATTTCATACCTGACCTACTTCCATTATGTAAATCTTTCCTCACTTCTGAACGTACCAAACTTTGGTCCATATCTTCCCTCACCAAGGGAATGAGATACTTATGCTTCAATACAACCAAGTACATATACCAGTCAAGTCTTGGTACTCATCATTTATTCTAAATATGAGAGATATAACAGTGAGAATTGGACACTTTTGTACTCCTGCTCATTTACATAAAATAAAAGAGTGAGTTGTGGCCAACGCTAAACTCCTCACTAAAAAGTCACTCCATAAATCACTCCACTCCACTTCAAATATTGCACGGAAAATTTTCAGCATTTACATGAAATGTGTTTGTTCAATTATTTTTTTATTTTAATATTTTACAATGAAAACTTGATAATTCATCAATGCCATTTTATGAAAGGGATGTGTATTTTTACCAATTTGAGCTTGAGGTCACTTTGAAATATTTGACAGTAAAAGAAAATAAGAAGCACTATTCAGATATCCTTCAAAATCTTATGGGGTCTAAGCAAGTATTAGATATACATGTTTGAAAAATTTGAAAATATTCGAACGGGTTCTTTAATCTATAATCGATAAAGTAAAATAAACACACCGTACATAGCACACACACAGATAGTGTGATGAAAATCTCAGCATGATACCAGTTATGGAATATTTTTTTATTATTGCATATGCGCAAACATTGGATTTTTTTCCCTGTCGGGAGTCAAAGATCTTTTTAACAGATTTTTCATTATCTCAATAGAGACGAAGTTGGAATATTTACTGTACTGATTTACAATCTTTTATTTTGTGAACGTTGCGCAAGCGCATAAAGTGATCATGTAAACCAGCCGATGACAGGTCGTAAGCCCTGTAGGTGCCTTGATTTCCCGGTTCTCCTACAGTAAATATTACAACTTCGTCTCTATTGAGATAATTAAAAATCTGTTAAAAACTATGATACCACAGTTGATAATCTGCAATAAAAAAATAGCCCTAAAAATTGGAAAATCATATCCCCTTGAGTTAGTGAGGAGTAAAAATAATTTGAGAATGTGGCGAAGAAGTGGGAGATTTGAACCATATATTCTCTTGCTCTCTCAACTTTCAATCCCATCACTTTGTCAGTTTCTCCCAAAATATAAGTAAGATTCCTCTACCCATCAACATTGTAATCTTGCTGCATAGCAGTAAAAAAGATAATATATATATGTAAATTCTTCAAAAGAAAGGACATCACGATTTGATTTATTAGTTATATACTCATTACTTTTTATTTTATATTTTCAATTTTTATTTAAATCGAATTATACATATGTATATTTATTTATGTCCATAATGTGTGTCTTTAAAAAAATTGGGAAAATTTTCGGTCCCCTTTGCGATCAAGGCATGTGGTGAAACAGGTATAACCACGAAATACAGAGCCTATTCAAGAAACCAAATATCGTCCAAACGATAAAAATAGGGAGGCTGCGCTGGATAGGATACGTGACACCGAATAGAATCCTCACAATAAGTCCTGGGGGATGAAGAGGTGTGGGAAGGCCGAAACTACGATGAAAGGCCGAAATGCCATTGATGGGTGCAATGGAGACGATTCCTTGAGGAGGCCAAGGCTCATCCTGGGCTATAGAGTCACTGATGATGATGATAATGTGCGTCAATATGTCGTTTATTGATCACACAAAGAGACGATGTAATTGTTAAAAACTAAATCAAATTCTTCTTCTTCCTGGCCTCTTTCCTACTTATGGTCTGTGAAGACTGTTGGGGTCAGCTCTCCTTAAAATATAACTATAAACTATTAAAAAACTTGAAACTGACCGTAAGCTCCATACAAAAATATAGTGATTGTATTTTGTAATGAAAGTCAAGTTATCTGGCTCAGTAATTTGACAAGATTTCCCCCAATGATTAACCTCAAAAATCAATTTCATCCATGTTCCAGTTGCAATACAAAATATAATTAACCTCAAAAGTGTTATTATAATCAATATCCAAATGTCAAAAATATACACACGAAACCTGTATAGATGGAATAAATATAAGTATTACAGATATCAAACAACAAATAATGTCTACTTATGTCGAGTTTGACAGCCAACGTAGATAATGTCGTGAATTGAAAATCTCATATCCGAACCAATTTTATATTCTCAATAAAGAAAATATGATTATACGAAAACACGTTCGCGCTTTCTTCAGAATATACATATTTCATGAATTCAAAATATCATTTCATGTTAAAACAAACACAATGCGAGTACCTGACATGAATGATTTGAGGGGTATATTACATCCGTAAATATCATCCCTAATCGAGATAAGACATTTCGATACAGTCTGCTCTATGGACATCGTTAAATTACTAAATGCGTGCATGGTCATGATTAATCTTTTTGGCCACACCCTTTTACAATGAGCCAAAAGTTTGGAATCGATTTCCGATACAGACAAAATCATCATGGACTCCCGCTTCGATCTAGATAAGAGAGAACCCTCGCCATCACATGCCACAGCTTTCTATTCATCATCCTTTACTGTCCATGCTGCCCGGTTATGGAACAACTTGGCCCATGACATTAGAACTGCACCAACGTTAGCAACCTTCAAAACTAGATTAAATTGCGCGCTCCTACTTTCTATTTCTTAACCAACATACTTACCATTTATTTCCCTATTCCTGTAGTTAGACAAATCTCTCCTTTTTTTCCCTTCCCTCCCATAGTGTTGTAACAGGTTTCATCTAAGATTTGTTTAATCGTCATTGGTGTGCATATTTTTATTATTCTTACTTTTTTGTGTTTAAATGTAATATGTTTATTATGTAGGATTTATTTTTTGTACATGTACCATTTTTCACTCATAAATATTATAGATGATTGTCTAGAAGAAATTACCACTAGGTAATAAATTAAAATAAATAGAAAATTACTTTGTTTCAAGACTGAATAAATGAGACGATTAACAGCACAAGTCTTCGAAATATGGTATATTGTTATTGGGTACGTGTTTAAATACCTACATAGTACATCGCTATTATTACTAGCTTCCCAAGAAATAATACAAAACAAAAATAACAGCCATAAATAATCCTTTCAATCTCACACGTTTATAGCTCAGCCAGAATCATTTTTTTCATAAAATTTTAAAGCGCGACGTTGATCCATTTAAAATACAATATACAAAAGCAAAACAAAAAATCAGGAAAAAAGCGCATGAAAATAACAATGAACAAACGGGGCACGAAATTTTCACCTGATGGTAATTTCATTTTTCGTGAACAACTTTTTGTTCAACGATACTCTCTCTCTCACTTTGAATAAATGCTGTGTTTGTAAACCAATACCAGATGCAGAAATAATCTCGAATGGGCACAAATGCAATTATAAAGTACATATAACTCGACACCATCACAAAACACAATGGAAAATTGTTGAAACAAAAACAGGAAAAACATTTACGTTAGATGTTAACAAATATACATAGTTTTAACTTTTTACTCTCCACACTATGGAATAGTGGAGAGTCATGATTTCACAATTTTTAAGCGTATTTTTTTACAACGATTTCTCAACGGGTATCATGTAGAGAGTGCACACTGTGAGTTTCGTCGTGACGTTCGGCGTACGGAATTATCATTTTTGTGTCCTCTCTACAGCCCAAACTATAAGTCCGATCGACTTCATATTTACATCATATGTGTAAAATGTATAGACCTAGAGCCGATTAATTTTCCATAGACAAATTTTAATTTCTTCTCTATGATTTCATCTGTCCGAATTTTCAAAATGCTCTCACGGTCTGGAAAATCGAGTTTTTTGTATACTGTTTGAAATTTCAATACAACAAAAATACACTCATCAAAAATGCATTCAAGGATTGTCAAAATTTAAAGTTGTTTCCAACCAACCAGGGGGGCATATATCTTAACATATCTTAAGATATTATAAAACCCTATATGCTAGCAAAACTTTCGAATCTAACAAAACTTTCAAATCATTTTGCCTAATTTCTTTATTTTACTACATATGGTGATTGTCTGACATAATTTTGTCTATGGGAAATAAGTTAGCAATAAGTCGACCATATTTGAGACGAAACATTTAAATGAAGATTTTTTTTTTATTTAAATATAAATATAAACTTCATAATTAGTTAATATTACAATGTTATCAAAATAATTAGTGATTCCTTTCCTAATTTTAAGATAGAAGCTTGTATAAAGGAAAGCAACATTAAGGTATTTTTAATGAAAAAGGTGTGTCAATCGGTTCTCTTTGCATACCCCATTAAATCATGGTGTAATGGAATAATATTCACTGTACACCTCACTTATAATACTGAAAACCAGACACTTTTGGTAATTACCGGCTCTATACTGTTCTTCCGTGGATCTCTAATAAATTTATTTAACCCCACCAACCATTTAACACTAAACAAACCGCTCGACATTACCCCAATGCATTAGTGGAATTGAACTGAAATTATTATAATTTTAAAAATCAGTATATTTTAAGTAATGGAGAGAATACTTACCATAGTAATATACAAACATATCCTTGCAATCTATGCACATAGCAAGTTCATTTTCAAATAACAGAACGGCGTTTCAAACCTAGAGAATTAATAATTGCATGAAAAATACTGGTTACCGAAACCATGACGCCAGATAAGTCATATGATTTACCACTTTGCCACAGAGGTCGACAATACACTTACACGAATACGTAAAAATTTCATAAATCAATAATTGCAATAATATTTTCGTTTTCTTTATTTTAATTAAGTCTCTCGTATAAGTACCTATAATGTGACAAACATGTATCAGTAAAAAAAGGGAGATGTCTACAAGACTGCTGTAAGACACGTACAAGAACTCCACAACAACGAGATGAAAAATCACTTTAGAATGAGAAACCGGAATATCAGAGGCAGCTGCGGGGTGATCCCAGTAACAGAAAAGATCACAGAATCAAGATTCAGATGGTGTGAAAATCATGCTGCACTAGGAATACAGGAAGGCATGAGAGGTAGAGGTCAACCCAGACTCACATGGTGGAGTGGTATGGATAGAGAATTGAGAAAGGCACAACTAGATGAGACAATGGTGCAAAATAGAGAGGCATGGAGGACCAAATAAAATTAAAAATGGGAGAACGATTAGGGATAAAAGATGACATGTAATATAAATGTGTGTGGATTCCAGTTGTAAAAAGTCGTATAGTGATACGATAAATATATATTATGTAATTCTATATCAATAAAGCCCTTAAAATATTTCTCAAAAATATGTGTAGAATTTTCCTTCCAGCTGTATCATATTATATGGAAGCAGTCGCCAACTTCCAGGAGTCTGTTTATGGCCCAATCTACATATCTAAAGTAATAAAACAATGATTTTGTTAGTGTGTTTGTGTGTATGTGTGTGTGTGTTTGTCTCACGCCTTCTGAAAAACCAAGAGCATCTAAAAATCTAATTTATGTGCAAACATGTACCAGTATACCAGACGCAGTGTCACGCTAAAAAAAATGCGATAAAAATGCTGAATTTTAAAAATATTTTAGTAATTATTTTTTTCATACAAAATTTTCCAAGCCATATCTGTCAAAAAAGTGTACTTTTTGCACGCAAATATCTGTTAATTAAAAAGTTAGATGTACGTATTTACACGAATAAAACATATTTTCAAGAATAACTTAGCTTTTAAGTGAAAAACATGGTGAATATTTTGTCTAATTATAATGTTTAACTTATTTTTAAAGTAATCGTTTTGTACAAATGTACATAATATAACCCCGCCATTTTAATATCTTTTCATACGATATTTAATTTTCCTACCGAATGAATATGTTCTTTAAAATAATATACCTTTGAAATAAATGTGATTATGAAATAATAAAATGAAACACAAGACTTTATAGCAAGTTTTAAGACATATATTGTAGAAGTCTGTTAATTATTAGTAAAGATATAGGCATAATAAAATTGCATAATTTGTATATAATATTTGATATTTCGGACAATTGTTGATTTTCGTTTTTGTGGCTTTGAACAAACCAATGTAGGTACCTACATATTCGAAAAATGTATCCGAACCATTTGATATTACTTACGTGTTCGAATGGTTACTATGGTTACAGAAAGAATGTGATATTCAAATATTTTTTTTTATGAATCGAATTTATTTAGAAGATAGTTGTAGGTAGGTACCTACCTAATACTAGGTACTTAAAAACCAACAATATACTGATTTCCTATAGGAAAATTATTTAACTACTTTAGGTTAACTTCAATACATATGAAATATACAAACTATTTCCTATAGTCGAATTCTTCTTCTTCTTCTAATATGTAGACCTTTGGGTGATTTTTTATACAAACTATATCCAGGAGTCTAATCCTTTTCTACTTATTTTATGTAGACCTTTGGGTCAATTTTTATATAAACTGTTTCCTATAGTCTAATTCATCTTCTTTGTCCTTTACGTATACATTTGGTTCAGTTTCATTACAAACTATTTCCTATAGTCTAATTATTCTTTTTCTTCTTTTATGTAGACCTTTGGGTGAGTTTTTATACAACTATTTCCTGGAGTTTAATTCTTCTTCCTCTTTTTTTGTGAAGTCATTTGGGACAGTTCATAAATAAACTATTTCCTATAGTCTAATTTTTCTTTTTCTTAATTTATATAGACTATATACAAACTATTTCCTATAGACTAATTCATCTTCTTCCTCTTATTTTATGTAGCCCTTTGGGTGAGTTTTTAAACAAACTAATTCCTATTATCTAATTCTTCTACTTCTTATTTTATGTAGACCTTTGTGCCAGTTTTGATACCAACTATTTCTTTTAACTTAATTCTTCTTTTTCCAATTTTATGTAGACCTTTGTTGAATTTGATACCAACTATTTCTTTTAACTTAATTCTTCTTTTTCCAATTTTATGTAGACCTTTGTTGAATTTTTTATAAACTAATTTCCTAAAGTCTAATTTTTCCTCTTTTATGTAGACCAAGGGAGTTTTCAAACAAACTTTTCCTTTAGTCTATTTCTTCTTCTTTTTTGTTGACCTTTGCGACAGTTTTTATACAATCTATTTCCTGACATATAATTATTCTTCTAATATGTAGACCTTTTGGTTAGTTTTTATGCAAACTATTTCCTTTAGTCTAATTCTTCTTTTTCTTATTTTATGTAGACCTTGGATGAGTTTTTATACAAACTATTTCCTATAGTCTAATTCGTCTTCTTCTTCCTTTATGTAGACCTTTTGGTTAGTTTTTATGCAAACTTTTTCCTTTAATCTAATTCTTCGTTTTCTTATTTTATGTAGACGTTGGGTGAATTTTATATAAAATATTTCCTATAGTTCAATTCATCTTCTTCTTCTTTTATGAAGACCATTTGGTCAGTTTTTTTAAATAATACAATTCCTATCGTGTAATTCTTCTATTTCATCTTTTATGTAGACCATTGGGTCAGTTTTTTATTACAAACTATTTGTTATAGTGTTATACTTCTTCTTATTTTTTTATTTAGTCTTTTGGGTTAGTTTTAAGTTTAATAATCTATTGTACAGAAATATTATAAACAACATGCATACTTGATGAAAATACATAAAAACGAATGGGATGTGACCAACACTAGAATCTTCTCAATACTTTTGTTCAATCAAATTTACACCATTTATTATATCATCATATATTGCTTAATTTTCAATAACTACACATTTCATTTTGATGACAATATATAAAAATCGGGGTTGTGGCCATTACTGGACTCTTCACAACGTTTATATTCAAATTAAAAACTATTTAACATACTTTAAGTCTTCTTCTTCTGTGATGTAGACTTATGCGTCAGTTTTAAGTCTATCAGTTTTATTGTGCAAAAATATAATAAACTATATGCACACTTGATGAAAAATATAAAATGAATGGGATATGACCAACAACTTTTCATTTCTTTTGTTTAATCTATTTTTCAACCATTTCCCATCATCCAAAATTACTACTTTTCATACTACGAATTAGAAAATATTTTGCGTGACAATATTATATAAACGTTTGCTTATTCCTTCACTAATTTACATTCTTGGCCAACGGCGGGACATAAAAGCTAGTTTGTAATAAAATGTCACTTTCTTTGACTACGCTTGTTACAACGGAGCACACAAGAATATCTTACATTGTTATGTTATGTCCGTTGCATGGATTTTCACGTCACCTCACGAGGCGTAAACTATTACATCAGCTATAAAAACTGAAACTAAAACACATAACTTTATTTTATTTCCACTTTAACGCAGTTTCGAAGCACGCGAAAGTATCCTACGGATGAGCATACGTAAAATAAAATGAAGCGATATATTCTAATCACACTGTAATACATTAAAATCTCGAGGAATACGATAAGTAAACAATGTTATTGCATTCAACAATGTTCTCATATCTTCACTTAATAAAATTCAATATAATAAAAACTTATAGAGTTTTCCATATCCTCAACTATCGTGACAACTGATTTTTTATCTTTTGTGCATAAAACACAAGTAAATTGTCTGTTTTAAACCATGCACGGCTTGTTAATTGAAACTTCTTAAATATTAAAGCATGGACGCTTGTGATTTCAAGCTATGAGATAACGAAAATTGAACGAAAGGATAGGTGTTTTAATCATTCTTATATTTATACATCTACTTTCTCCCTGTAAAGTGACGAGTTTATAAGCGAAATTAAATTTTCTTCGAACTAAACAATGTTTGTGAGAAATAAGGAATATTTTCCTCGGCTGGACTCTTTTCGGTCGAACCAAGGACACCAGTACGGAGCCTAGCGACTATGTCACTGCATTCAGTGTATCTATCCCGCATTGATGTCGTAATTAAAATAATCATAACGCGTAACTGTTTGCCAAACTTCATTCCGATAGCCCATGACATCCTGAAATACTTCGGCCTCCAAAATAACGCTTATAAATGTAAGCCTAGTGATTTGGCTTCCAGCTTTATCTTGCTCCGAGACTATCTTAATCAGCCAAAACCTTGTCCATTAGGTATTGCTGAAGTTTAGTAAACGGTCTGGAATCTGGAAATATGTACATATAGCTTGATACATGGATTTAATCATCCTATCATAATCTGCCTTTGCATACAAAGTCAATCGACATCGCAAACGCTACTAATGTTAATTACTTAACACAAGGCAACCATCTAAATATACATTTAAGCCTATACGGATGATTGGAATCAAATACAAAATAATTGTGTACCTATCTAGTATTATACCTACAAATATCTTGGAGCTTGAGAATACATTATTCCATTATATATTTATTTATTATTGCTTCTCAGGCAACTAACAGGTAGGTACTACATGTATGTCAAATATTAATTAACACGCACCCAATAACAAGTTGCCGCATTCTGGAGACTTACGACATCAATAGTCTTACAGATCCAGACTGAAAACACGATTAAAAATTATGTGTGTGTGTCTGTGTGTGTGTGTGTGTGTGTGTGTGTGTGTGTGTGTGTGTGTGTGTGTGTGTGTGTGTGTGTGTGTGTGTGTGTGTGTGTGTGAGTGTGTGTGTGTGTGTGTGTGTGTGTGTGTGTGTGTGTGTGTGTGTGTGTGTGTGTGTGTGTGTGTGTGTGTGTGTGTGTGTGTGTGTGTGTGTGTGTGTGTGTGTGTGTGTGTGTGTGTGTGTGTGTGTGTGTGTGTGTGTGTGTGTGTGTGTGTGTGTGTGTGTGTGTGTGTGTGTGTGTGTGTGTGTGTGTGTGTGTGTGTGTGTGTGTGTGTGTGTGTGTGTGTGTGTGTGTGTGTGTGTGTGTGTGTGTGTGTGTGTGTGTGTGTGTGTGTGTGTGTGTGTGTGTGTGTGTGTGTGTGTGTGTGTGTGTGTGTGTGTGTGTGTGTGTGTGTGTGTGTCCTTATAACTTTTGATCCGTTCAATTTACAGAGTCCAAATTTTCAGAATATATAAACAGTTATAGGCCTACAAAACTTTTATACTCAGAAGTGTAAATTTTTGTTTCAATCAGGGGTTATCAACTTTTGAAATTTTGGTTCATTTTTCCATATATCTCAGAAACCATTAAAGCTAGAACGCTGAAAATTGGTATAAACATAGACAAATACAAAATTGCAAATTAGTTTTTTTTTTTAATTCCAGGGTTTCTCAAACGTTTTTTACTAAGAAAAATATTCTTTTATGATAAATTTATGACTTTAACTGCCTATATTTCCATTTTTTTTTTAAATATCGAAAAAAGCCGAAACACCCTAACTAGATAATTTAATTTTCTATAAAAAATATTAACATTGTAGTAGTACATCTCAAATTTTTTTTAACAATTTTTATAAAAATTTAATTTAGTGACGACATCGCTTCATACAATTTGTATGGTAGTCACCTACACACAATATCAAAGAAGACTTAGGTAATAGTTTGATACTTCATCTCCAAACATACAATATATACCATCATGCTGTTTTCATATTCCGGGTAGGAAAAAAAGACTGACCTCCATACTATCCTATCTTGACTACCTAGGTACATGTGTTGTATAGAAAACCAAATATCATAAAATAATAAATAATTTGTATTTATGGGTTTATAGTTTGGTACTTATTCTTCAACTATACATACTGTCGCTATCGACAGTTGGATCTCATGTGTTACATGCAACTAGTAAAATATCAACTTGGACTAAATGGAATAGGAACGTACCTATATCGGCCGGAACGTTCTTAAAAAGTTACTGAATCAGACGTATTATGAATAATTATGAAAATTATAAATTTTTCATCATTTTCATAATTATTCAAAATACATCTGATTCAGTAACTTTTTAAGAACGTTCTGGCCAATATAGTTACGTTCTTATTACATTTAGTCCAAGTTTATATTTTATAACGCTGAAATAAGACCGTAAATCTAATACCTACAATTTTAGTATGTTCCTATTTTAGTTACAATAGTTACTGAATACGGGGTAATTTCTAAACAAACTGTTTTCACCTTCTCATGAGTGAATTGAAAAAGTGTAGGCAAAATACTTTTAACAAATAATGAAATTTTAGCAGACTAAATACTTTCCGATTGACATTAAGATATTATTTGAAACATGAAAATAGAATAAAGGTCATTCCTGTTATTTTAACAGTTCACTTAATTATGGACTGGTGATCGACATTGTCTTTATTTAGATAGGAAAACCGAACAAACAACTAATCTCATATTACTTTAGTTTTTCGTACACAAAATGTCAACCCGTGTAGTGTATTGACAAATAATGCTGAAGTACTGTGGGTGGAACTATCGAGAATTCGTAATAGAGTTTGTTGTCTCGTTAAGTACCGGGAATCACAATAATATGGACAAAAGGATCTTTTCTAATAGTCTCCCACACGCATATACCTACACGTGATAAAAGCAAAATAATGGACAATAGCCGAACCATTATAATTGAAACGTACATAAGGATTAACAAAAAAAGTCTTAAGTATTATTTTTACAGGCTTAAATTACAAAAATCGAGAGCTTTGTCATTTTCTTTAGAAAACAGACTTCTATACTTTTTATTAAAATTTCCCTCCAAGTATACGCCCAAAATCAAGAAATAATATCAGAGTTCGGCAGTAAGTAGTACCAACTTGAACAAAAAACTTTAAAAATACATACTTAATAAAATATAATTTACTCAATTAAGGAAACTTCAAGTCAACACGGAATGTGAAGATGGTATAAAAAGCACACATTCACATTAATACAAAAAGAAACGAGTGGATTGTGGCCAACGCTAAACTCCTCACTAACAAGTCATTCTATAAAGTATTCAAATTTTGTATGGAAAATTTACAACATTTTCATGAAATGAGTTTGTTAAATTATTTTTTATTAAAATATTTTATTATCAAAACTTGATAACCCTTCAATGCCATTTTATGAAAGTGATTTGCCTTTTTACGAATTTGAAAATTCAAATTTTAAGTTTCCAGAGCTTGGGGTCACTTTGAAATATTTGACAGTTAAAAAAAATGAGAAGCACTATTCATATATCGTTCAAAATCTAATGGGATCTAATCGAGTATTAGATATACATATTTGCAAAATTTGAATAGAATCGAATGAGTGCTTTAGTCTATAATCGATAATAGGCTAAAGTACTCATTAGATGCTTTTCAAATTTTGCAAATTTGTATATCTAATACTCACTTGGACCCCACTAGATTTTGAAGGATATCTGAATAGTGCTTCTCAATTTTTTTTAACTGTCAAATATCTCAAAGTGACGCCAAGCTCAGGAAATTTAAAATTTGAAATTTTTATTTTCAAATTGGCAAAAAGGCACATCATTTTCATAAAATGGCACTGCAGAATTATCAAGTTTTCATATTAAAATATTTGAATAAAAAAATAATTTAACAAACTTATTTCATTAAAATGCTGAATATTTTCCATACAAAATTTTAATACTTTATAGAATGAGTTGTTCGCGAGGAGTTTAGCGTTGGCCACAACCCACTCGTTTACTTTATCTCCTACAATACATACTGTATTGTACCTATATTTAGCAATTGTGGCTAGTCGGAAGAAATTGCTATGGCAACAAGCCCACAAGCATACAAATTATATGTACAGAAAGATAAATAAAATAATAATAAAGATGGATCTGAGCGAATCGGAGGTCACAGAATAGTATTAATAATTCGGTAACCTTCTGTCACTATATTCATAGCGACAAAATATTGCCGAAAAATTATTATGTCACCAACTGGAAAATCTTGAAATATAGGTACTTACCAAAATCTCGAAAAAAAATAGGAACATATAGAAATTACAGTTCGAAATTATTTGATTTGGAAGTAAATAAAAACTTTAGGATTCCTACGTAAGCAAATAGCTTTTCGTACATTTTGGAATTCTGTAAAGAGGTTAATTTAAAATAATAAAAAGAGAGGAGGAGAGATTTTAAGGTATATATGGCCTCTAAACTTCTGCTTTAGTTAGGACTGTGTCCTGTTATTCTCGGAGCCTGCTCTTGTGAGGTGGACGTCCAGCTATCCTTCCATCGCTTGGGTGGTCTTCCAGGGGGTCTGCTATTTGTTATCTCCCCATCCGCTGCCATCCCCACCACTCGATCCGAACCAGCTCTCCCCACATGATCTCTCCAGAATCGTCTTCGTGTTCTTCCCCATCGCACAACATCTTCGACATCACAGATTCTTCTTATATAATAATATATAATATAATTTGGATGATTTATATAGCGCCATTTTCGTGAATATCTCACCTCAAGGGCGCTGAAAATTGATTAAGATGTATCATTATGGCTTTGGTAAGATTTGCGAAAAAGGTGTGTTTCGAGATTTTTCCTGAAGGTAGATATATTTTCAGTTTATCTGAGGGTATTTGGAAGCATATTCCATGCATTTGGTCCTGCCACAGCAAACGCACGATCGCCGAAATTAGTGGTATGCACCCTGTTTATTTCAACTAATTTTCCAACCATGGATGAAGATGCAGAACGAAGTGATGATTGTCTGTCGTTAATTGAAAGAGGAATGCAAAGTTCGGAGAGGTAAGTAGGAGCCATACCATGAAGTGCTTTTAAGATCATGAGACAGAATTTATATTCTATCCTTTCAGGAACTTAAAGCCAATGGAGATTGCGGAGATGGTGAGAAATGTGAGAAAACCTGGAGGCTCCGGTGATGAGCCTGGCTGCAGCATTGAAAACTGACTGAATTTTATTAATTTCTTTTTTTGTTAGATTCGCATATATAACGTTACAGTAATCCAAACGGGAGACAACAAAGGCGCTTACCAAATATTTCATGGCTTCAGATGGGATACTCCTTCGGATTGACTTTAAACGTCTTAATTCAAAGAAAGCAGAAGATGAAACTGTGTTTATTTGGTTTGTAAAGCTTATATTAGAATCTATTTTGACTCCGAGAAGTTTGACACAGGATTTGGGAATAATATCTGAATCTTCGAAGGTTAGTGGGAAGGTGTCTATTAAATTATGAACTTTTCGCGTTGCTGTCCAAAGTAGTTCTGTTTTATTTGGGTTAAGCTTAAGTTTGTTTGCTGACATCCAAATATCGATATCTTCGATACATTTACGAATTACGGTTTTAAGATGGTGAGCATTTTCTGGTGTGCAATAAAAGTAAAGTTGCCAATCGTCCGCATAACAGTATGCTAATAGTCCATGGGAATCAATGATTGAAAATATGTCTTTTGTGTATAAAATAAAGAGTAACGGGCCTAACACAGAACCCTGGGGAACACCGAATTTTATAAGAGCGGGAGATGATTATAGATTATTGAATTTGATCGTTTGGTGCCATCCTGTGAGATAAGATTGAAACCATTTATGTGTGTTTTCTCGAATACGGTAAGTTGATTTGAGTCTTTCAGTAAGAATAGTGTGATCAATCGTATCAAAAGCAGCACTCATGTCGAGGAATGCTAGTAGAACGTGGTTTCCGGTTTCGGTAGCTAGAATCGTGTCAGATAGTATTCGAAGGAGTCCAGTCTCAGTTGAGTTATATTTTCTATATGCAGATTGAAATTTGGTAAACATCCCGTTTGTCTCTATGAAATTATTTAATCTTGCACTTATCTCCGAGTTCCTTACTCTGTCACGAAGTGTTACGCCTGTGATGGGTCGTAGAGTCTTCATCTCAGTGGTTCTTGGAGACTTTTTGTTCTGGCCGTGTCAGCTCTTGTTTCTATGGCGTATGTCATGATTGGCCTCTAAAAATTTAATGTTACAAATTACTAGATTATTTTTATTGAGAATAGGTACCTACTATATTATACATACTTTCCTTAATCGTAACTTCTCGTCCCTTCTCGAATCGGTTTATCTCGTCAACTTGGCGACTTTCGTTTAAATTATTAATGTAGCTAAATGAACTAAATGCATACAATTCCTATTGTTTAAAGAATATTTTGTGATTTTCATTTCTATGCTATGTACTAATTTGTATTTACCACTATGGTTGGCTCATGGAAATAAATTAATTGTTAGCAATAATTCCGCCCAATTGTGTTACATAATAAATGTTTCAAATAACCCTGTATAAATGTATTTTAGAGCGGATTTTGGATAGTTCCTAGTAAAATATTTCAATAATTTAAATCGTATCGTTTAGTGAAGCCTTTAATCAGATACAAACAGGATAAACTCTAAAATATCAAATGTGAAAATATCGAATCTCGCGATGGATTTTAAAATACACAAATAACATTCATAAACAATAACTACATTGTTCATTATAATATTGTATTATTCTACGAAATTTAAATTTGCTGTCAGCGAGAAAACTATTATTTCTGAATAGCACACATAATACTAGGTACCTACATTATCGTTTCATTACATAACGTAAAATGCGCTAATTTGATTTATTGGGGGTCTAGGTAAAACAATGAATTTGGGTTCAAAATAACATTAAAAATATGGATCGTAATTTAATTTCTGTCATCTTTTTTGTTATTTTGCTCATCGAGCGTTCCTGTTCATAAACACACACAGTGAAACACAACTGGCAGTGGACTATTTATTGACATTCCTCCAATACTAATACGCTTTTTTTAAGTCTTTAAAACATGTACATAAAATACATCTTCATACATTCCCTAAATTAAGCATAAATCCTTGTGCTATAGGTGAACGAAATCAGTCGCGGCGGAATTCGAAATCGTGACCACTGGATTACTAATCCAGCTCGTTAACCGCTCTGCCACCAAATTAAATTAAAACTAAATGAAGCTTGCATAATTATTTTTAAATTGTGTTCTTTTGCATTATATCTTATTATTTTTTTTTTGTAATGTTTTTTTTAAGTATGTATAAAACTTGTTACTAGTGTGGTTGACTGGTAGAAATTGCCTGCGGGCAATAAGTTCACAACATTATGTAAAAAAATATTTTTTATGTATTTATTTTTAATGTTATATCTAATTTTGTTATTGTATGCTATTTTTATTTGGAATGCTATTTTTGTGTATGTTTTGTTAGTTTATTTGTCAATTATGTATGTGTATATATAAATGAATAAATAAATTAATAATATACGAATGCCTTTTTCTACAGAATAGAGCTAGCATGTTTTTTTGTATTTCAATAATGAATCAAAATTCAAAATCAATAAACAAATATTTAAAGTGACTATAGTTGCCGAAGTAAAATGTCAATTTCATTATAATAAAGAATTACTCTTGAAATATTGTTGGTAAATCTCTCCTCTACTTGGAATCTAACAAAGGACAGTGGCACACAAGTCAACACACCAACTTTCATGCCTCACGTACGTCACTTGACTAAATGGGAAAGAAATTAATGCATATTTTCTTCAACAAAGATGTTTTTTGTATTTCAATTTTAATATCAACCAGCAAATGAAAAATTGCTTTTATTCAACATTCTTTTGAATATGTTAAAATCCTTTTGTATTTTTGTACACGTTTATTCAAGGGTGTTTCTTTTAGAGTTCAAAAACGTGTTTACTTTTTCTCGGTTGGAGTTTTATTTTGCATTCTTTTGATTCTGTCGACCTTCCGTTGCAAAGTAGAGGTTTATATTCAGGTCTAGTTTGCCTGATGGTTACACCGATGCTAGGGAGCCATTCACTTTTCGTACCTTTTAAAATGTTGAGTTTCGAGTTACATTAACATTTCTCTACCGGTCATGGAGTCTTTAAAAATATATAAACGTACCATAACGCTATGTCGAAATAGAAAACTAAACGTTCAAAAGTTCAATAGATTAGACGGTAACTTTTCGATTATATAATACAAGATTACAAACAATTTCGATGCAAGTACTTTGTTCAACATCTACCACTGGATGAAAATTAAATAACCCTACAAGTTTTGGAAGAGCACTCATCCTATCGATAGGTGTATTATTAACTTATTCTCGATCGTATAAGTGTGCTTCGAAACTAACAGTGTTATGGTAATCTTATCAGGTGGTATTATTAAGAATTAAAGGATGATGTCAAATATATACGCGTTATACTTCAAAATAATCTCATCCAAAAATAACGATATTTCGTCCTTTTTCGTGCTGTAATTTATTTAATTCTCGTTGCCACCGTCCAATTTTCCCTTGTGTCTTCGTCTAACTACATTACTAAACTTAAGAAAAAGGGCTATGTGTTTTAAATCGTTTTTATTACTTAATAAATTGGACAAAAGTCTACCAAGTTTTTAAATAAAAAGTTGTTCATAAAGAGTATAATTAAAAAAAAGATAATTATTTATACAGATTACAACAAAATCGAGATTTAACATAATTTAAAACTCAGACATTTTTTTGAAAAATTAGTAGAAAAATCTTTTTCGAAAATTTCATTTAAGTAGGTACTTATGTACCTACGTTTAATATGATTTTTAAGAACTTTGAATTAAATGTAGATTTTATATTTTCGCTTTTATAACAACAGCTTATCTGATAAAGCCAAAGATTTTAATAGATAAAATCTGTATAAAAGCATTACTCATGATTTTTAAATACATTTCTTTGATTTTAAAAATATTTGAATACTCAGTGTGTTGGGAAAAGAATACTTGAAATAAATTATTTATTTCATAGATGAAAAAATCTGTTGTATGTTTAACAAAGCGATATGGTTTTTGTTGGAAATTCTAAAATAAATTCGATAAAATGAAATAAAAAAAAACAACAAAAAGCCAATCAGAGTTTTGAGGAATGTAAAGAAATATTTGCTACATATTATGATTTCTATTTTTTTTTGTTTCGAAAGGGAGCTGGCGGCACAAGGCGACTGTTGAATAGGAGGTCCTACCCCGGATGAACTGGGATAGAGGGGGAGGAATTTATGATGATGATTGTTTGTTTAGATTGAGACAGTTAACTTCATCACTCAGGTTATCCAACTGTCAATTTGTTCGAGAGTTCATTGTTTTATTCTCTTAACATATCGACAAAGTATCAAGCCAAGATACGCGAGATTTGTATGCAGGGTCTATATTTTTCACGGTTTTTCCGATGTTGAAGTCAAAAAACACCAACTTAGAGACTTCGCAGCATATATGTTCTATACATGGATTTACTCAGAATTCGAAGTAGAACATTCAATGTGTCTGTGCCCCCCCCCCCCCCCCCCCCCCCCCTTATAATTTTTGACCCGCTCAATTAACAGAGATTTCAATTCACCAAATTTTCAGAATATAAAGATAGTTATCGGCCTACAAAACTTTTATACTCAGAATATTGAATTTTGTTTCAGTCAGGGGTAATCAGCTTTTGAATTTTTACTTTTTTTTCCATATATCTCAAAAACCGTATAAGATAGAACACTGAAAATTGGTATAAATATTGACAAATACAAAATCTCAAATTTGTTTTTTTAAAAAAATCCAGTTTCTTAAACATGTTTTATTTAGAAAAAACATTTTTTATGATTAATTTATGTATTTAACTGTCTATATTTCCTAAGTTTTGTAATAATATCGAAAAAAGCGGAATCACACCAACTAGATAATTTAATTTACTATAATTTAGTGACGACATCGTTTCATACAATTTGTAAGGCAGCAAACACTACACAACATCTAACTCAATAGTTTGATACCTACTTAATCTACAAACATACATGATGCTGTTTTCATATTCTGGGTAGGAAAAACAGACTGACCTCCGTAATATCCTATCTGACACCTAGATGTTTCATATAGAAAACAAAATATCTTAAAATATTTATTAATTTGTGTTTGTGTTTATATTTTGTTACGTATTCTTCAATTATGCGGTGATAATTAAGAGCGGTGATAGCCCAGCGGTAATATCGTCGCCTCACATGCTTGAGGTCGACGGTTCGAATCCGGGCGGGGCACGCACCTCTGGATTTTTAAAAAAATCTATATGCGGATTTATATCACTAGCTATGTGTAGCCATGATCCAATTTTTCTGGTTCCCCTTCCTAAGGGTTACGAAGGTCAGATGGCAGTCGCTTCAATGTAATAACCAGACTCGCCAATTCCAGGATCATGGTCAAAGCGTACCCCGATAGAAACGGGACAAAAGCGCTAAGGGGAAAGAAGAAGAAGAAGAAGAAGTATTCTTCAATTATGCATACTGGAACCATCGACAGTTGGATCTCATGTGTTACATGCAACTATTTTAAAATACGAACAGGTTGGGTGACTTTTTCGCTTTCTGCGTCGCATCCGGCTTTATTTGTAAATTGAAAGGTTAGTTTCCGGTACGTAATAGAAATGCATTTCCTGTTTACCAAGCCACTATCTCATTTCCTCTGTATCACGAGATTACATTTAAATCTAGGATGAAAGAGTTGGAGAGTCAAAGATATAAGTACAGTTACAATACTTACGGTGATTACTTCTTTCTTTCACATTTTCAAACGAGATTTTTCTTTCCTTAATTAAATTTTTCAACTATCATGTCTTTCATTTGTGTTTACTTTCAACTATCATGCAATAGTACAATATCTAGTGCAATAATGATTTCTTATTTTTATTATCATTTTCTGCTTTATGGCATTGAGATTGTATGTAATAAGTTTCGTCCAGATGATTCTGTGGGATCACTTAAGCTTAAAATTTAAATTTATTATTTTAGGAAAAATGTTAATTTCTCCTATTATAAGACAAATCATTCTTAGTTTTGAATGTTATCCAGCAAAAAAAAAACATATTTTAACCTTGTACAATTTTTGGCAGGTACAAGAAAACTTTGATCTAATGTTCCAGAAAAAATATTATTAATACGGATAGAAGACAAAGAAACTAATACATTTTAAAAGATGAACCGATAAAAATTTGCATCTACACGGCATACAAACCTTTGTCGGCTAGTAATCATTTTATTAGGTACAAATAATTTTAAATTATAAGATAGAACAATGTACCTACATGTACTGTGATGGAAAACAAAAATATATTGGTTCTTAAACATACTGTCTTATTGTGCTTTAAGGCCTCAAATGGGTCACTTCTATAAACTTTGATTAAAAATGGAGTACCTATATGAATATTTGATAAACTAGGAAATTAAAAAAAAAGATTCGTTGAAAAAGTAATAGGTACTTGAAGGGGGCATATAAACATAAACACCCCATTCTTATATCAAATTCCTTAAATATGAGTGTACCTATTTCCAAAAAATGATATACCATAAGTATTTTCAACATTTCTCTAGTAAATGTTCGTAATAGAATTTTAAAAAATTCAGAATAAATTCCTCTAAATAAGACATTGAAAATATCCTTTTCTAGAGCATTTTTTAAAATAAATAAGAAATAAATTTTTTGTATGCTTAAAGAATGAATAAATCAAAGTAAATCATCAGCCACTTGCTGATGTGCCCACTGATGGGAGTAGTCTGTAGTCCTGGGGATCTGATTATAACAAATGACAACGCGATGTCAGTCGCTGCTTATTGGAGTGGTAGAGCTTAGTCGGACACGAAAAAGACCAAGAAAAATCAAAGTAAATTAAAAGGACCGATAAAGTTTTTTTCATTTCAATTTTTTTCATGGTTTTGTTCTTTAAATGCAAAATACAATGAATTTTGGGTTTCCGATAATTTTAATCACGTATAAACCCCTTTTAACGTATGCGATAGTTACCCTTACTGACACGTTACTTCAAAGTGCATTAGGGGGTTTTAATATAATATGTTTTCAGTTGGAATGCTGACTGGAAGGGAACCGGGGCTTTAATAGTCAAAAAATGACGCAGCCAATGGCGGTGAGAAGCATATGCCAAATAAAAAGTATGTTTTCAGTCACTAGATTTAGCGTGATATATGCTCTCTTAGATAACAACGATTACTTTTTCCACCCAATGTATTTTTTGTCACAATCATAGACGTGCTATACAGATTGCGTAGTAACATAAAGCCATTAAGAAGAGTCACTGGAGCTCACTCTTGATGCAACAAATTCTCTTTATGCTAAAATTGCTTCTTAGAAATCTGGAACAACTTCTTGGGACTAATAAAATAGTGCTTAACTTTTCCATGTCCCGAATAAAATCAGACATAGTATTGTTGTCGGACAATGTAACTTTTCAAGTACTCGGGTCAAATAACGTCAGTGTGGTTGGGTGAAAATAGCAAATATAAAACAAAAACTAAAGTGAATCGTTCAACTAAAATTGAGTTTATGCACTTCCTTTTTATCATCGTTAGAACTTTAAAGGTGAAAAGGTGAGTACAGTCAGAAATCGATTTAATGCGGTTGACATCGTTCTACTTGAAACTTTGTGATTTTGAAATGCTCATTTTAAGGCCCTGGGTATACGGATGTACGCAAAAATGCATACCTACTAAATTACCTTCTAATGTATGAAACACGAAAATATATCGTGGTGTATCACCTGATATGTGATATACAACATTTTATCGTGCAAAAAAGGTAAAATTTAGAGGATTTTTAAAATAGCAATAATAGTTATTAAAATATTATTATAATGAAAAACTCAGCCGGTAGATTTTCATATTCTCTTTCGATTGAAGTAAAAATCTACTTCATAGGCCTTATAATAGTTTTTTAGTTACTTACAATAAAAACAAATTCAAAAAACTCAAACAATAGAATAAAGATGTAAAAACACAAACTGTTCCGTATTTCAATGACGTATCTTGTGAGGGTTTTAGGGAAATTATTTTCAAAATATACTATATTGCCTACTGTAGCCTCTTAATACAAACAAAGTTTTGTAGGTTACTTTTTAAATAATAGAGCAAAAATAAAATGGTATAACAATGGGGTGTGACCAACTACTGCTGACTATTTTTAATTCTTTCGTTTAATTAATTTTTAAACCATTTCCCATCACCCAATATTGCTAATTTTTTCAATACTCAATTGCTTTCGATGATAACGTATAAAAATGGGGGTTGTGGCCAATACTATACTCTTTACAATCACTTTAATAATCAGTCATATTTAAAACCATTTCCCATAGTCCATTTCGTGCAGAAATTGTATATATCTACATTATTATTTAATGATACAATGAATTATAGTAAGTATACAATTATTTGTAATATCGATTAAAGTTTATAGATTCATTAAATAGTTTATCAAAAAATTATCTTGATAAATTCACAATTATCCTGATAAATTCACAATTATTCTGATAAATTCACAATACAAATACTCGTGTTGTGTTTTTGACAGGCAGAGCAATTCTAATACAAAGTTCAGTTTGTCAGACAATACATCTCACATTGTTATGTTATGAATAGTCAGCAATATGAGTACCTATATATACTCATTCTACATAGTTTATTGTGAATATGTTGCGATTTTTCGTACATTGAAAGTGTCTAAAGAATGATATTCAATTCGTTTCATTTTTAGTACCTACCATTGAAAAAGTTTTCAAGAAACTAATAAATCTCGATGAGAAAATATAAAAGCGATAGAATAGAATAACACCATGCAACGCGAATTTTCAGTTCAAAACGGATTGACCTACATACATAGTTACGCAGTAAAAACTTGGGCGATATTATTGAACTTTCTGCCATTGAGAACTTTTATTTTTATTTCGTAATACCTACTATGTGAAAATTTGTATATAATTATCGCCAAACATCTTGAACGAGCTTCCGGTAGCGCAGAGCGCAAATTTGTCTTTTTGCTTCGTTGGTTTTCATGCAAATCGCCTGTATACAACCACAAAGAAAAAAAAATAACATTGATCACGATCTATCCTTAGCTTTTTAAGAATTCTTTAACACTGACATTATACATTTGTATGGTTTTTTTTCTCAGAACAATGGTAGGTGTATATAGTGTGGTAAAAGAACTCAAAAGACTACTTATTTGCAGAAGATGGGCATCAATTTTGCAGTGACAAGTGATTTCAATGGATGTTTTTTTTTTTTGATATTTTTTTTTGCTTCCGGTTATATTATTTAATGTTTGTTTTAATCATAGGTTTTAATATATATTGATATGTACTTATACCTTATTATTAATTTTTTTATTATTTTTAAATGTTGTATATATTATATGGTTTGTGTTGCATTGCACCCCCCTGCTCACGAACTGAAATAAAATTAAATTTATTTATTTATTCATTTGTATAAGGATATATTTTGTAATATACATTTTACATCGAGTATTTCTGATAACTTTCGAACAAACCTACATAAAACACTTTTATAAAGCGAATATGAAAACCAGGAAATTAATATAATTTTTGGCCTAAAAACTTTCATAACTTCGCCGAAAGCAAATACATTGTAATATTTCCCGTCATAGCACAAAGCAGTGATATCAAACAATGTTCGTATATAAAATAATAATATCATGGACGGATGGAACTTTGTATGAATAACGCTATGAAAAAATGTACGAAAATCTCCTATGGCATTTTAAACTGAATTCTACATACAAAGCCATATTCAAAATAACATTTAAAAATACTCCAGTTAACGGATAAAAACCCTTCTATAGTTTGATTAATACCTGGGGTAGGATGGATCGGTAAATTGATTTATTTAACTATTCACTAAAGAGTACATAATTGCCGGTTAATTTAGAAAAAGCGATCTCTCAAGTAAATTCAATACAATATTATAATATATGATCCTTTTCAAGACAACAGCGAAACAAAGAATAAAATATAACTTCAATGAATAGACAGATCACAGATTCCAATTTCATTCCTTCTTCTCTCATTATTAAATTACAAAGTACGCAAATGTTTAATGTTCAACCTGTTAACAGGGCATACAATGCTAAATCTAGTGATTGAAAAAATGATAGGTATATTGTAAATTATATTTATTAGAACCGCCTAAAACACTATGAAGTTTCGTGTTTGTAAGAGAAAATATTGCGTGCGTTAAAAATGGTTTATGCTTGATTTAAACCACCGGAAAACCAGATTTTTTCGATTTTTTGCATTTTAAGAACAAACCTAGGGGGCAAGTCTGTTCCAACCGGCGAAATCAAAACCCTCACGATTACCCATATCATGGATATGATTATTATATGGAATTCTACAATATCTTTAGATGTACCACTGACTTGAAACGAAAAAAACTTTATCGGTCATTCGCTTTGAGTTTATGCACTTTTTAAAGATTTATTTCTTGACGACATATAGCTGTGGATAAATTTGAAAAAATGGTATGTCAAGGATATTTATAATATTTTTAGGGTAATTTATGCTGAATATTTAAATTGTGTGACGGACATTCACTAGAATATTAAAAATGCTTTTGGTATTCTTTTTAGAAAAACACTGTGAAATGAGAAATTTAAATTCATTATTTCAAAATTCAAAACTAATTCGTAATATTTCAATACAGCACAACACGTCATTTTTCACGTTGTTTAAGGTAGATTCTCATGTAGTACGAGTAGCTCTCTTGCAACGGATAAGTGCACACAAAAATGTATGAGTGAATATAATGTATGCCTGCTACAAAATTGGCATGCTGTTAAAAATCCGATGTACCAGACTGTATATGGATGAACAACTATGAACTACTTAAAGCCCATGAGGACTCCATTTGCCATCATACCCGCAGTGCAGAGCTTTTAACTCAAAAACGGAAAAAAATCGCTACTTTTCATTAAATTTTAAAGTGCGAGAAACAGACCTAAACGATATTCAAAATGGTATATTTCCATATCTAGCCATAATACATTTTTGGACCCATTAAGGATACATTTTTTTTTGTTGAAATTGGTACCTATATCTGTTTTTATGTGTTCCGTACTTGTGAATTATTATTTTTATGTTACTGCTATGTATTTTATCAACTTATGGGGTTTGGAGTATATGTTTATTTATTTATTAATATCAGAAGGATTGTATTACAAATGTGCGTGTTCAAAATGATTCTATTTTATTTAAAATATTATACACCTACCTCCAGTCAGTCAGTTCATTAAATAATTGATAGTACATAATTTATAGTGATGAAGGGTTTCAATAAAAAGAGCTACTTACATGATCAACACTGGTTTATCCGAAATAAATGAAATTACAATATAAATAATAATAACTTAATTAATTTGTGATGTTATGGGTCGGATCTAATAGATAAAGATTAAACTATTGAACGACTCTAATCTATTGAACGATTAACTCATGAATAAAGATCTGTCGATCAGCTCGTATCAACGGCGGTAGGCTGCGGTTCGATGATCCTCGTCGATTGTCGGGAGTATTCGAGAATCCCGAGGCCATACATGTTGCAGCCGACAAGACGCTGCTACAATAGGTAATTGACATATGGGCACCCAGAGTTCTGAAACGGAGACCATGGGATATGAAAAGAGGAATGGGACGGCTTTAAAAAAGACGGGCCGATGATATTGTCCTTGTCGCTGGAAGTAGAAGGGTCCAAAACGTCCAAAAAATAAAGATGAGTGGAAGTACATAGAAGCCAACATCAAGCAGTGGAGAGATGGCTGAAGGGATATACTGTTGTGTCTATAATAAAAACCGAAATCAAATTTTAGCTCTTTTAATATAAAACTGTCTAAATTGTGGAAAAAGATGTCCTTAAAACAAATATAAAAGCACAAAAAATAAATATGAAGGAAACGTGAACGTATTACAAAGAATTGAAGAGGCGTTGCATTTGTGACATTAACAAATTTAAAAAATGTATTTATATTATTAAACATTACCTAGGTATGCCTTTTATGTTATAAATAAAATGTGTTGTCACAAAAAATATTTTTGTTAATTTTATAACCTATGTTTTTTTTTCTTTACTTTGTATGCTTTTAAATAATTTTCAAAACTATAACTCTGTTATGGCTAGCACTGGATAGTGTATATTTTAGTACGAACATTGTAAGTATGTATGTATGTATGTATGTAACATTGTAAGTGACATATCTCAGAACAGGTTTTCCTAGTGACACGTGGTACGAATAAAATTGATTATTTTTAGGTTTTTTGAATAACAAACGCGTGGTTGTTAAAAATGTAAGAAATCCCGAACAATTCCAGTAACATTGAAGAGATGAAATCAGGAGATCCGCGAGTGGAACATGGATGCAAATAGCTCAAGGCCAGTTAGCAAGAAGTGGGGTGGAAAAGGCGTATGTTCAGAAGTGGACATCAACAGGCAGATGAAGGTTGACTGGCAGATATTGTCTGCGGTCAAGAAGTCCGTCACGTTGTTTAAGTAACTACAGAATACTTGTGTCTATTATTATTAATTCCCAATTGAGAAAAGTGTATAATTTAAATAAATGTTTGGGCAAAGTAAGACCTGCTATGTAATTTGTATAAACGGTCTACGACAAATGTGCTTATATATGCCAGGAGTAGTCAACTAGAATACCAATGAAATTAAGACATGCATATTGATTTAGTCAGTTGATTGCATATCCCAGAACTACAGTACACTCAGTAACGGTAACAGTACAGAACATACATTATTGCAATTAGTATTCCCTGGAAACAGTGTAAATATAGGTATGGATTGCCTCGCTCGAAATCCTACCAATGAAACATTTTGCACTCAATCAAAGTAACAACAGAGCTATGCACCAAAGATGTGAAATAAAACAAACAATATTCAATTAACAGAACGGGTATTATACAGGGTAATATATGGAACACACGTAGCATAGAAATAATTCGTTTGACTTAGTTTATATTTGAGATTACATATTATACAAAAAACAATTAGTGCAATTCTCAGCAGAATAGTAATTTATTTTGTAATAAATTATTGTTTCTCTGAAATAGAAACTCCGAAATAATACAATTAAGAACATACACTAAAACTTTGCAAACACTGCACTTAAGAGAGCTGATTATAAAAAAGGTAGGCTTGCCTTTCACTGAAAGATAAGATACGGGTTCACTACTTACAATTCAGTAACTTTTTGAACTACAATAGGAACGTTCTAAATTTTTTTAAATGAAAGTCATTTGAACTAAATTTCATAGTCTGCAACTATCTTTGTTCCTAAAACTAAAATCTACACAATTAATGCACCGTAGATAGTAATTTGAACTTAAATTGTCTATGGCGCAGATTACGCATGCGTACTGCGCACTGTTCGGCCATGTTTATTTATATCATGTCGCCGTGATGACGCCAAATCTAACATTTCAATTGATCTTCAGTAATATTCTTTGGTTTTTGTTTTCAACATAACGCCACGTGTAAATTATCCATTTTTATTTTATTCCGTACACAACTGATGTTTTCAACTTAAACTTAAAGGTCCCGGACTGATGTGATAATAAATCGTACGCCTCTAATAAGGTGTGGACTAAAATTATAACGTTTTAACAGTTGATTTGACTAAAATGTGGTTATAGAACAGGGAATCGGACTAATTCGTGACTTATTTGGAGTAACAATGTTCCTAAAATAGGAAAGAACCTATTACAGCGATGTAGAATATCAACTTGGAACAAGTGGAATAGTAACGCACCTATTTTAGACGGAACGTTATTTACAATTATGGAATTGATTTTACTGTATTTTTAACAAAAACTCTTTAAAACTCTTTTGCCTTTTGCTTATTTGCTCTTGAGAACTTTCACAGTTTTTCAAGGTACGCATATCCAATAGGTCCAAAGGAATTCCATCATTGTCGTAGATATCTTTTTGTAATATTGACACTGAGACAAACCATCATCCACAATACTAAAAATTTTAAAGAAACATATTTTGATTTCGATAAATAACAATATTTAAACATTTGATTACACCAAGTGCAGGTGGTGAATTAATCTCCAAATGGCAATTTCTTCTTTTTGATTTTTTAATAGTAGGAATTTAATGGATATATCTACAGGTTCATTTAGCTTATGACCCGAACTACTATTTTCGCAAACCTTTAGATTCTTTGCTGGATAAATTTCGAGGTAAAGGTACGTGTGATGTTTCATAGTATTTATTTAAATTAAAATTAAGTATTCGACGGCATTTTTAAAATTACTCGAAAAAGAATAAAATAATAACAGAATCACATATAAATCTCAAAAGTGTAATGTGAATTTTATAACATAATTTTGTAAATATATACACGTACAATAAATGAATGTGAAATATTGACTAAAAATGTTTCTCTCTTAGGTATGCTTTTTAGTTACGTTTATAAAGTTATGTATATAAAATTACGTTTATAAAGTTATGTATATAAAATTACGTTTATAAAGTTATGTATATAAAATTACGTTTATAAAGTTATGTATATAAAATTACGTTTATAAAGTTATGTATATAAAATTACGTTTATAAAGTTATGTATATAAAATTACGTTTATAAAGTTATGTATATAAAATTAAATATGTTTGTTATATAAAATAATATATAATGTCAGTTGCCCGAGAAGCAATATAAAAATAAAATATCATAATCATTATTGGCGCTACAGCTCTGCGTGGGCCCTGGCCTCCTCTAGAATCCTTCTCCAGCCGTCCCTGTCATCCGCGGCCCTCCTTCAGTATGCTATCCCGATCACCCTTATATCGTCTTCTGTGTCATCCAGCCATCAAGATTGGGCCTGCTTTTACTTCTCCTGCCCTCTGGATTGAACTCCGGGATGAACAGAACACTTAGTTCTATAACGTTCCCTATGGAGTGGGGTAGGTGACTGCGACTTTCCTCTTGCCCTCTGGATTGGTGTTAAGAATCTTTTTGGGAAAACGATCATTATTCATCCGACTGACATGTCCCAACCACTAGTCTGGGTACTTTTACGACTTGTTCAATATTAGGTTCGTCATATTTACAATGCCTTTAGTTCATGATTACATCACATTCTCCTCTAACATTTTCTAGGCAAAAAAAAATTCACAGATTTTTCCTTTTAAATATCAAGAGGCTATTATACTCTTTTTCTTTAAGACATAGCATTCAGCTCCATACGCAGCGACAGGTCTGAGAATAGTTTTGCATATCAGGATTTTTGTTTTCCTTGTTAACAGTTTGTACCTCGTGTGGTTTATCGTACCATTATAGGAACTATTGCCAGTGGCCAGTCATGCCTTTTTTTCTGTGCTTCAATTATTTTCATGAGTTACCATAGCCTAGATAGAAAGATAGATAAATCTAGCGCCTAGATTGTCATCATATACATTATTAGAATGATAACAAAATCTAGAAACAATATACCTAATCTCTTTTTACATAATTTAACTAAATTACACCAAATGTACCAGCAAATTATTATAACAAAGGATATTCACTATAAAAGAATATGATTTTTAAATCAACACCATTTCCCAATTCAAATTATATTATAAAGTTTTCAAATATAACAAAAAGCTTTTAGCATTAAAACGTACAACAATACATCAGTTATACTCTGTAATATTTCAAGAGTAGTTGCATCATATTCACAGAAGAGAGTAGCTACATAATTATATTATCTTTGTACTTGGGATGAATATTAATACTACATTTTCCAAAATATACGTTGTAGTTATTTTCATTCCATAAGTACGTGGGAATCCATTGAATAACAAAATTATCTCATCCTTTTTAATGTTGCTATATCAAACTATTTTAATATGACATTCATAACGAATACTATATGGAAACGTAGGAATTAACGACTACTAAAATTAATATTATACACAAAAATAGATTTTATAAATATTTTATAAATATTATAGATAATTTTGTGAAACATTCAATGGTGGTCTATACAAATTAAATGTTAATACATATAAAACAAAAAATATAAATTCCAGAATTTACAGCCCAGAGAACAAATAATTTTAAAAAAATTACACCCCTACTGAAAAGTGAACCTAGAACGCCAAAACGTTGAGTGTATTGCTATTTCATAATATATTGACTGTGTTTGGTTTATTAACTAATAATAATAATAATGAAAACTTCCTTGCACCTTGCGCAAGTGGCGAGTTTATTGCCGTATGGCAATTTCTTCCAATTAACCAGTGTTTCCAGCTCAGAAAGGCAATATTTGCGTGAGAAATAAATTTAAATAAATTTCTCCTCTGCTGGGAATCGAACCCAGGACGCCCACACAGAAACCGAACGGCTTACCAACTGTGCCAAGGCGGTCGGCGTTGTCAACTACAGTTGATTCCAATAATGTTTTTTTTACTACATTTTTTGTCGTTCGTTTTGTCACTACGTGATTTATTGTCGTTCGGAAAATAATCTTCATTATATTTGTTTCACGATATTTTGTAAGTAAGTTCTTTGAATTAAAGTTAAACAATGACCGTCTTACTTATAAACGTAAACTATCTATAGTACCTACCTGGTAATAAAGCGTGATTAACGAAAAGTTTTTCTTGTTATTCCTAATCGCAATGGTGTATAAATTGACTCGGCAATGTCGGTTGTTCAAAAATTACATGCATTATCTATTTTTTGACATTTGTAAAGCCAATGCGGTCATATGAAAAAAAAATTAGGGTGTTCGTCAACACCGGTGAGATAGTCATATTTAGTACACGTTTACTCTCCAAGTTTTCAGACTATGACGGCGTAAGCTATGTATGTTTGAGATTTAGACTATGACCCGAATGCAGAGTCCTAGGTACCTAAATACTAACTCCTTACCTCAGTGGGGTATTTAGTATTCTTAAGTAAGCAATTGCGTTGCAGAGACATCCCTTACTAAATACTACGCCAAATTTAAGGTCGATGGCGTAGAATTTCACATTATTGTGTACGAATAAAATAGATAGATAGCTTTCTATGAGCTTACAAAGCTATCTATCTCTTTTATGACGTTTGACGTTTAAAATGTTTTTTTGCTATAACAACACAAACATAATGTAACCAACTTTACACTTCGCACTGACAGCTCGATGTCATGATTTTTTTGAAATTCCACCGAATCTCGTATGGAACGCTGAATACTTTGTTTGTTATTTGATTTGACAAAATTACTAAATACATATTCAACGAAGCCGATAAAATCATCATCCAGCGAAAAAACTCGTATTTTAGTATTAAACCACTCGTAAGATTAAACTCGCTATCATCCTTACTTTTTGACAATTCGCAAATGTTAGTTTACGCCGATGCGCGTGCGCTAAATATTTAGATATGTCTTTGCAATGCAATTCTCATAAAAAACGTCGTAGCATCCTCCAGTTAGGAAGCCACGTGATCTCCCAAATTAAGTGAGCGACTATGCAATGAAAACATCTGGTTAGTATTTAGAATTTAGTATTTAGGTAGGACTCTGCATTCGGACCTATATCTCTGGAGACTGAATTATGATGTATATCCGCACATTTAATATTCAATTTAAACAATCAATATAAATACTCATTTTTATCATTTTATTTGATATAGAATTTGTTATTTTATATTTTATCTGTTACAAAAACGTTTTATATCATGATTTTATCTTGCAACCGACGCGACGCGCTCGGTATGGCCTATGGGCGGAGACTTCTAATTGGCTATTAAATTATTATTTTAAAATAAATAAACATTGGAAGCAGAATTTTGTTTGAATAAATAAATTCTCCGTTAAGGTACATCTACATTGCTGTGCTGTATGCATGATATTGAATTTCAATATACGATAACAAGCAACAAATAAAAAAATCTCATTGAAAGCAAAACGGTTTATTTACAAAAAATTCACTATCGAAGTAATGAGCCAGATTGTATGAGTTTAACAAATCAGCTTTAGAATCGTTTTAAACAATATAAAATGTTTTCCGTTTGAACATGTATGGTAAAACCAATTAAAAGCGATTCCATAACGTGGTCTACGTTATTAATAAAAAAGAGAAACACATTGCATTGATTGCTCTTTTTTCCGATTAATGTCCGATTAACAAGGAAACATTCATTATTTTTTTTAAATCTATAAAAAAGTATGAATGGTATAATTTATATTATAATTATAATCGCTCTTGTTTTTTTTTTAATTTAATAAATTTCTACTGTGTTTGCAAAAATACATAAAAAATACATCATTTAACAACTTCCAAACAAACACTTTTTCAAATGAAAGCTCCAAATGAAATACATAAAGAATATTTCATAAACAAAATGCATCCCTCTGAATGTATTAGTGATAACTATAGAACTAAAGATAGTAAAAAAATGAAATGAATACCACGACTGGCCAACATTATTATTACTCATACAGGGGGATTCAATAGTACAATCAATTTAATCATATACATAAATGTTAAACCACAGAACTCTATTCTGCATTTAAATAAAAAGTAAAGACGTTTTTGTCGTACCGACGTATTATTCTGTACAACTGTCGAATATATTATTCTGTATAAGTCTGTACATATGTTCTATGTATTATTCTGTATAAATGTCCAATGTATTATCCTCTATAACTGTCTGATATATTAATCTGTATAAGGCTGTATAAATGTCCAATGTAGTATTCTGTATGTCTGTATAAATTTCCAATGTATTATCCTCTATAACTGTCTGATATATTAATCTGTATAAGGCTGTTTAAATGTCCAATGTAGTATTCTGTATAAATGTCCAATGTATTATCCTCTATAACTGTCGGATATATTAACCTGTATAAGTCTGTATAAATGTCCAATGTATTATTCTGTATGTCTGTATAAATGTCCAATGTATTATCCTCTATAATTGTCGGATATATTAATCTGTATAAGTATGTATAAATGTCCAATATATTATCACATACATTTATTTATTCATTTTAAAACTTTTTGAGCACATGTGCACATTGACGGGCTTATTGCCAAATGGCAATATCTTCCAACCAACCATATTCATTTGTTGAAGCATATTGTTTTGATGATACGTACCAACAATTTATATGAATAAAAAATTAAACTGAAAATATAAATACATATAAAACAAAATCAATAAAGAAACAGAGGGGACAGGAGAGGGGGGGACAAGGATAGGATAAGGTATAAGTCTGTATAACTATATTCCAACATATTTTTACTGACAATAACATCTCAATAGAGACGAAGTTGGGATATCATAGAAGAACCAGGAACTCAGGCACCTACAGGGTATATTTTGTCAATAAATATATCATTTGACTCCCGACAGGAAAAAATATACAATGTTTGCGTATATGCAATAAAAAAAATATATTCCATTTATATTCCAACAGCTATAATAAAAAAAAAACTATAAATGGCAACTTTGTACTTAGAATATATAAACTTACATTAACTATGAAGACTTTTTAGTATAAAACTCCGCTTCGTTCACAATTGTTAATTTATAAGAAGCGTAAAATAAAAAAGATGGTATTTTAATAACGGTATTATTAACTGAACTGTTTTTAAAAGAATTAAAATTGTGTACAAAGAAAAACTTTCCAACCAACAATTATTGATGGAACTCCATAGCAAACAAGTAAAATGTTTTGTCAAATAATTTTCTTTGTCAATTCTTTCTAGCAATACTAATCGAACTGACGTAAAAAATATGTTACAAACTACAAGTTATGTAACCGATACTCATTAGTGTAAAAATAATAATAGAGGAACTAACACACATAACTAATTACACAAAAAAAATTGTATTAATTTACATAAAAAAATTAATAAAAACACATACACATATAAAATCGAATTCACTTTATGTGTAAGTAATTTGGTCGGACATTATCAGTTTAGCGCGGGAATTTGGGGAATGTACAATTGAATCTATAACACAGTGAAATCCAAGTTGGACAAAGCATGAAAGCAAGGACTAATTAAACTTACTGCTAAATGACCCCTTCCAGATGTTCCGGGTTGCGGTTGTGTGGAGAGGTGCGGGGGTGTGGCTACGGTGGGGGGAGGCGTCCTCCTGTGACAGCCGCCAGTGCAAGCGGCTACGTCGTTTAACTTACTGGCGTAATAATACATAGCCATATACAACAGTGCGGAGGCTTTGTGAGTCCCGCTTCGAACACAAAACTCCGCGCGACGTCTACGACGTTCGTGGCCGGCGTAGCGAGCACAGTCAGCCGGCGTAGCAAGCGCTCGTTAACGGACGCGAGAGCTTGCGGCCGGCGGCGTAGCAAAGCCTCGTAGCAGAAGCTCGTGTCGCGCGGATTTTTTCCACTGTATTCACATCATAGTCAGTTTACTCGAGCAAATAGTGATAGCACTGTGATAATTGAGTACAAAGGTGCACTCGACACTAGGTTACTATTTTTTTTAAGATACGAACACAAAATTCAGTATAACAGTTGAATATTTGATTGGATTAGAACAATTATCAAGAACGCAATAAATTCATTCTAGATAATTGAATAAATTAATTGTAGGTAATTCAATGGACGCCGAATAGAGATCATTTATTTGCATATATTTATAAATTATTTACAAATAAAATCGAACGAAATAAAGAAGTTACAATCGGTTGGTTGACCACAGTAAATATTTAAATTAAATAAATAATAAAAAAAATCTTGGGCAACTAATAGGTACCTACTATGTCAAAAAATATTAATTTAACACGCACCCAAAAACAAGTTGCCACATTCTGAAGACTTACGTTGTTAATCGTCTCACAGATCCAGACTGAAAACACAATTAAAAACTGTGTCTCCACCGGGAATCGAACCCGGGGCCTTTGGCTCAACAGTCAGATATCTTACCAACTAAACCACATTAAACAATAGTAATATAAAAATAACTGAATTGATTAAATTTATATTTATTATGTGACAAAAATTACAAATGACACAAATAGTAAAAAATCATAATATATTATCATCTCTTGTGTACATCATTAAAAACTTGTTGGTCTTTTGACGATTACACCAAGAGCTGTCTTTTGACGATGATAAGAGTACTATATTCTAGTGATGTGCAGATGAAAGACCAACATTGATTTTTTTCGTAGACTTTTGAACGTCATCATGCGTGCAGTGTTAGAATAGTGTGTAGTAGTAATTGTGTTGCAGAGACATCACTAACTAAATACTACGCCAAACTTAAGGTCGATGCCATAGAATTTAAAACTAGTTGCATGTAACACATGAGATCCAACTGTCGATAGCGATAGTATGTATAGTTGAAGAATAAGTACCAAACTATAATCCCATAAATACAAATTATTTAATATTTTAAGATATTTGATTTTCTATACAACACATGTACCTACATATGTATGTATGTCAAGATAGGATAGAATGGAGGTCAGTCCTTTGATCCTACCCAGAATATGAAAACAGAATGATGGTATGTATGTATGTTTGGAGATTAGTATCAAACAATTAAGTCTTCTTAGATATTGTGTGTAGGCGATTGCCATACAAATTGTATGAAGCAATGTCGTCACTAAATTCAATTTTTATAAAATTTATTAAAAAAAATTTGAGATGTGCTAATACAACGGTAATATTTTTTATATAAAATTAAATTGTCTAGTTGGGGTGTTTCGGCTTTTTTTGATATTTTTAAAAAATCTGGAAATATAGGCAGTTAAACTCATAAATTTATCATAAAAAAAATATTTTTCTTAATAAAAAATGTTTGAGAAACCCTGGATTTTACCGTTTGTTTTAAAATGTTTGAGAAACCCTATGTTTATAACAAATTTCAGCGTTCTAGCTTTTATGGTTTCTGAGATATATGGAAAAATAAACCAAAATTTCAAAAGTTGATAACCCCTGACTGAAACAAAAATTCACAATTCTGAGTATAAAAGTTTTATAGGTTTATATATTCTGAAATTTTGGGCCCTGCAAATTAAGCGGATCAAAAGTTATAAGGGGGGGACAGACAGACACACACACACACAAAACTCACATAAAATGTTCTACTCCGAATTCTGAGTAAATCCATGTATGGGAACATATATGCTGCGAGGCCTCTAGTTCGTGTTATTAGCATGCAAAAAGTCCACTACACCATACAAAATTTTCCTTCGTACACGCATCTTGGCTTAATAATGTCGATTCATTAAGAGAATTGAATTCTCATGAACGAATCGACAGTTGGACTATGGATTATTCTAAGTTCTGATATTGCGTCGTCTATCTCACTTAACATCTTCAAGAAAAGGCTAAAGCAAAAATATTTATCTGACAATACCTGACTACATCTTCCTCTCCTCTTCCTTTCCTTATCCTCTGGTTTTCCTATCATTGCTATGATTTTTTCTTATACTATCTTCTTTATTTTTATTTTCTTCTGCTATCCTTGTTTATTTTTGTAATGTGATTAACTTATTGCCATAGTACACATTGTTTTGTATATTTAACATTAAATCTGGTTGGTAGGATGAAATTGTCATTAGGCAAGAAGTCAGAATCGACAGTTGGATTATTGTGTATGATGAAAAGAGAGAGATAGCTTAGAGATGGGCTTGGACTGACGTTTAAATGTTTTTTTTTCATAACAACACAAACATATGTAACCAAGCTCACACTGGCAGCTCGATATCACGATTTTTCTAAAATTGAGCGAATTTTCGGCATCTCGTATGGATCGCTCAAAATTAGCAAATACATATTCAACGAAGCCAATACTATCATCATTTATCGAAAATATCTCGTAATTTAGTATTAAACCACTCGCTATCAACCTTACTTTTAGACAATTCGCAAATGTTAGTTTACGCCGACGCGCATGTGCTAAGAATATAGATATGTTCTGCAATGCAATTCTCATACAAAAACTTCGTAGCATCCCCAGGTAGGAAGCCACGTAAATTAAGTGAGCGACTGTGCAATGAAAACATGGTTAGAATTTAGAATTTAGTATTTAGGTCGGACTCTGCATTCGGACCTATATCCCATTTAAATAGATACATATATAGTGATCAATGAATAAATGATAGATAAATAATTTATTTCTAATGGTACAAAAATTACAAAGAAAAGAAAAGAAAATTACAACACCCCATAACATGATGCTTATCGTATGCTGATGACATTGTTCTCATAGATATGAAAGCTTCGGAGCTACAAAATATTTTCAACACGTGGGTGAGAGAACTAGAAAGTCATGGACTCAGAGTAAGTCGTACAAATACAGAATACATGGAGTGACATTGGAGGGAATGAAAACATATGTTGCGATATACTTATTGATAACACAAAGCTACCCAAAGTGTCACACTTCAATTATCTGGGATCCCTGCTGACAAGTAATGCCCAAGTGGATGAGGACGTTTATAATCGTACAAGTACAGCATGACTGAAATGGAGATCTCTTTATGGTATACTCTGCGATAGAAGGATTGCCTATTAAATCAAAAAGCAAAATATACAAAACAGTGGTAAGACCTGCAATGTTTTACGGCGCAGAGTGCTGGACAACATCCAAAAAGCTTGAGCAACAGATGCATATAGCTGAAATGAAAATTCTGAGCTGGGCAGGTGGTGTAACACGGATAGACAGAATCCGCAACGAGTATGTCAAAGGGTCATTCAATGTGGCACCGATAGCTGAAAAGCTGAAAAAAGCAGTATGAGATGGTTATGTTCACATGATGCGCAGAGATGAAAATTATTCAGTAAAGGCGCTCAACATCCCAGCTAGACCTTGGGATAGAGGCAGACCCACAGCAACATGGTGGTTCAGTATTGAGAAGGAGCTGGCGGCTCAGAGTGTTCCCGTTGTGACATTCTAGTTTCCTTAAAACCAAGGTTTTTTGGGAATAGAGGGTTGAATTCCGGCGTAAAATAATCCAGTCTTATTTCTGGATACTGTCAAGTTTTTTTCCCATCTATGAATCATGTTAGTTTTGAGGGTTGGTAAGTAATCAGTAGTTGGAATGTTCAGATTTATATTAAAATTGGTACCAGAAGAAGCTGATTTGGCAAATGAATCTGCTATTTTGTTCCCTTCGATTCCCAGATGTCCTGGGATCCAGGCCAGAATAATGATGATGTTTTTGGAATGAAGTGAAAAAAGTTTTAATTTAATTGAGCACATAAGTTGATCTTGATGAGAGTATAATAAGTTTGATGTGATTCTTTGAAGGGCACTAAGAGAATCTGACAATTATCAATGCTTTTACGATATTATTTAATTGTATTTGTTCTAGTGCTTGTTGTATGGCGAAACATTCTGCTGTGTATATAGAAATTGTGCTAGGTAGGGAGTATGAATATTTAATGTTGAAATTTGGTATGTAAACGGAGGATCCACAGGAAGAGCCTGGGATTTTAGAGCCGTGAATTATTTGTTTAAATTCAGAATTTATGATCGCAGATTTCTGGTTGCTCCATGTTCAATGGTACATCAATGGTTCCTATCTATTTTGATGGTCCACAATCAATAAAATAATCCATACAGTCCTTTTTTTTCTTCTCAAAGTTGGCTCTTTTGATACTTTTTGCAGTGGTTGCGAGGTTTTAGAGTTTTTAGGGTGCCTAGACAAAGTATCATTTAGCACAAGAAAAGATAACTCACGAGACAAGCAACAGTCATTTCTATACATTATTTTTTATCACACCAACTAGGTATATATTTGGTAGGACCGCTGTCGGTCTTCTGTTTAATATATATGTACCTATTGGTGTTTTGTATATAATATATGTTTTATCTGAGATGTCATCTTTATTTTTTTGTAATTGTTTCTTACATAAGCACTTTCGTTTTTATAACTACCTAATGTTATTAACAAAATAATTTTGTCTATTTTTAAATTGGTAAGACAGAAGAAACAAAGTAGAGCAGTGCATAACAACAATAAACACTTGGATGTCATCAAATAGATTAACAGTAAACTCTGAAAAAACAGAATTTCTTTGGATAACACACACAGGAAACAACATGCAATCGATCGTTCACCCTTTGAAATTTGACAAAAAATACTCACATAAAATGTTCTACTCCGAATTCTGAGTAAATCCATGTATGGGAACATATATGCTGCGAGGCCTCTAGTTGGCGTTATTAGCATGCAAAAAGTCCACTACGCCATACAAAATTTTCCTTCGTACACGCATCTTGGCTTAATAATGTCGATTCATTCAGAGAATTGAATTCTCATAAACGAATCGACAGTTGGAATACATTTAGGATTGGAGCTAAATACAATGTTTACCCGTTCAAATATTGTACCGACGCCTGTGTCAGTAGGTACAGAGTTGACAAATATTGGCAGATAGTAATTATAATTTCACGTTAAATTGTGATATTTTAGTGTTGAATAATTTAAACGTTCAATTCTCATGGTAAAGAATTATGAAATAATAAACAATATTTGTACGTGCTACATAACTTTTATTTCAGTGGAAAACCACAAATAAGGGAAACGAACGAACATCAAATAGTTTTGTGTAAAATTAAGTCAACAATAACAAATCCAAAGAATTCGGTATAAATATATATCATACAAAATATTAGATTCTCTGTATTAATTTTAGTGCTCTCCAATACAAAGACTGATATGAATCAAGAATCAACATTATCGCTAACATATTGTATGTGCAATTTAATACCTCACATAGAGCGCAGAAAACAATACGTTAGTAATGTAATGTACACCATTAAAAAAAGGTCAACTTCGGTGACCGGAACAAATGCACTATCACACTTTAACTTATTAAGAAACTTTACACATATGTATTAGCAATATGATTTAAAATGATTGAAGTACCTATACAATTTATTTACTTACTTTACTTTACTTTTTGTATGGCTACGGCTTTTTTACTTTTTGTAATTTATTTGTGGATTGGTTTGTGCGAGAGATAGCAACGTTTTCTATTAATAATTTTTAATGGCTGCTTTTTTTATATTTCCTTCCTTATTGAATGTAGGTATGAAAAAGGTAAGTCTGGCACCTGGGAGTGGTTGCGATTACCAATGCGCATCCTCTTTATGAGTGAAAATTGCAGAAATTAAACCTATCAATTATGATCAGACGAGGTAAGAGTTATTGTATTTAAATTTTAAAAAAAATCGAGTTTTATCTATCTATGAATCGTGGGTTTTATTACTTTAGTTTTTTTAAAAAAAGTGTGAATATGTCCTTTAACAAGTACATTCCCAATACTAAGCATAAATTATTGAACGAAATCGGTGATGGCAGGATTCGAACTTTATTCTATTTATATAAATTTTATTTGTAACCTTTTTGTACCTATACACTGACGGGTCTATTGATAAACGGCAACTTGTTCCAACCAACCAGAGTTGATGTCAATATACAATACAATATGTAGGTAGGTACTATGGCAATAAGGTTATGACATAACGACAATAAAGAAAATAAAATAAAGACCGCCGTGACACAGTAGGAAAGCCGTTTGGCTTCTGTGCGGGCGGTCCTATTACCCTAAGATATTTTTTTAAGTAAGTATTTCTCAAGCAAACATTGCTTCTCCGAACTGGAATGATTGGTTGGACGAAATTTCTTTAATTACTTTAATATTACCTACTTCTCGGGCAACTAACACGTACCATGTCAAATATTAATTTGACACGCACCCAATAACAAGTTGCCACATTCTGGAGACTTACGATATTAATCGTCTCACAGATCCAGACCGAAAACGCAATTAAAACTGTATCTCCACCGGGAATCGAACCCGGGACCATTGGCTCAGCAGTCAGATACCCAACGAACTGAGCCACGAAGGCCAACATTAGCCCGAAATTGCCATTTGGCAATAAACTCGAGAATTGCGTACGGTAAAAGGAAGTTTAAAGTATTTTATTATTATTATTTAAGATAATAGAAGATAAACAAAAAGAGAAAAAAAAGATTGAATACATTAACAGTTCATTGCAATGATACGACAAAATTAAAAAAAAAGATAAAGAGAGAAAGAAGAAATCAGGTATAAGATAAATACTTATTTTTGCTTTAGCCATTTTTTGAATATGTGTAAGAAGATAACCGTCTTAATATCAGGACATAAACTATTTTCCATAGCCTTGCTGATTCTTCAAATGAAAAGCTAAAAAATCAGTACTGTAAATTGGAATAGATAGTAAAGTACGTTCAGCAGATCAGAGTGGGCGTAGTGTTTTTCTTTAAGAATCTCTGCAATGTCGCATAGCGCCGAACAAATATATTATAAATTAATATCTTCATAATATTATAATGTATCTTTATATATTTACACATCTTTATATTCGATTTATATGTTTTATGAAAATGTAAGCAATAACATTGCCATTATAAGTAAAGTAATGCATGGGTCCATTTCTTATTTATGTTACATGTAAGTTTTAAAAAAATCCCTACATACAGCAGTAGAGAAATGACTGAAGGAAGAAGAATGAATGAGATTTCGCCGGTCAAACATGGCAACACTATGGTCTAAACATTGCAACATTGTGGTCTAATCATAGCAATATTGTTGTCTAATCATAGCAACATTGTGGTCATACAATTATTCATAATATTATGTACCTATAAATTATACATTACTCAATAAACTACTAAATATTTTTTTACTAAATGGTTTGTAAAAAACAACGAAAATGAATCTTTGCGTCATCATATTTATGTTTTAATACATTTTATTCAATTGTTTTGAATTGCTTTCGTTGCATTCAATAATAAATAGACCGATCGGTACTTAATACAAAATTGCTGAGTTGTCTATAAGTTGTACAGTCATAATATGTTTCAAATGAACAGTAAAATAATAACAAACAAATATAAGTACACGTGTTTCACTGTACTTATACAATTGTACTTATACATTTGAATTTAATCAAATATAAAGTTTTGATTTATATTTGATTTCATTTGACTGTGAAATCATAATGAAAATGAATATATAAATGATCAATATAACGTTGAAACATTTTTTTTTATTTAATCCATGACAGAGCGGCTAGTGAGCTTGATAAAGAATTCAGTGGACGCGGGTTAGCATCCTGCATCGACCGATTTCGTTAGCATAGGAAATGTATGAATAATGTACCTATAGATATATGTTCTTGTTACGAGGACATAAGTATTAATAAAAATAAACAATTAAACACTTCCTTGCACTTATAATCCTTTCATTCCTCCATACATCTAAAAACAAGCTTCAATCATTTCTCACTTTCCATATCTCATTCGCATGTCAGTTTTTTTGTACGACCTTCTCACTTTTCGGTAATTTCATTTTTAAAACTTCATAGTAGTATCAGTTGCATATCCTCCGTTGTCATATCAGTCGTCAATTATCTTGATTTATTACTAGATCATTCTTCGTTTCATTGCACATTTCAACTTAGAAATGAGATCTTTTATAAATTTAGCAATCATAATAGATACATTATTTTCTAGATGGTTCATATATAGCTCAAGTATGTAAAACAAATCATAAAAAAAATCAAAGTAATGTTTAAAAATATAATAATAATATATCAAATCTTAATTTTACATGCCATGCAAAATTTTCTTACGTTTTCACGGCAATATACATGCACGTATATTCGATGTTCGTCAACAAATTCAAATAATTTCACGTACATAAAGTATTCAATTGTCTACAAGAAATTTTAAAATGCAAACAGAATATTCAAAAACGAATACCATAAAATTATATTTAAATATTTACTCTCAAGGGGATTTATTAAAAAAAAGCAGTATAATATGATTTCTAGCAACAGCAATCTTAACTTGGATGAAACGTAAACACAGAAGGGAGTGTTTACATAGCTTTCAAACGTGAAATGAAATAAAGATTAACCCCAGGATGAAATTGTAAATATAAATATTAAAGATACCAAAAAATAATTCAATAAACCGTAAGTAAATCAAAAAAAGGCAAGTAAATTGAATTTACTATGCACAATTTAAAACAAAAATCCCATTTAATGTTAATAGTTTGTAAAAATAAATAGTATATAAAAAAGGGTTGGATTAACAAAAGAATAATCATAAAAAAGTCTTACAATCAAAAAAGGAAATTCTCTTCGATTGAGGGAGCCTAAGAACTTAAGTACGAGCGTCTGTGGTCCTTCCTTTTCAAGTTAAACCAAAAGGCAAAGAAGCGTCCCTATTCCTCCACCGTCCTTCCGCAATCCTCTTTTTGATACAAAGCGACAAGAGAACTAATTATATTATTTGTGTTAACACCAAAGAAACTTCGCGTCGGACGCGTGGTCAACCAACTGCTCGCAATTTCAGTCAGATAAGCGGGTGCGATGTTAATATGTGTAATGTTTACAGGCGCTGATTTATACGACCTGTACGGCGTAAACAGGCCTAAGGCGGGCGCGCGTCCTATCGCAAAGATCAACGGGGCGCTACTGAGCAGGTCGGCCGGAGGGCGAATTAGCGTCCCGCGTCCTGCGCAGCCGCTGAAGACGCACAACAGAGGAAAGAAGCCGTTGCCGCCCCCTTCAGAATGTTCGGAAAGTTGGAAAGAGGGGAAAGCCACGGTCGCATAATTCACGGTCACAGGAATAAAGCTTACTTTTGGAAATCAATCCGATTAATTATTAAAATGTACCTATTTTTAGTGTTTACAACCATGATACACACTGCTGACGAAATACTGGATGAATATTTGCATTCACTTCAGCATTTAACTGACCAGTATAAATTCTAGGTTTAAGTACTTGTAACTCAATTTATTTTATTTTTTGTATTCTATTCAGGCACCTAGAGGTACTTTGTCAAATATAATACAAATAATTGACAAAGATGGGTCGACGGCAGAGCGGTTAGTGCATTGGGTTAGTAATCCAGTGGTCGCGAGTTCGAATCCTGCCTCGAACGATTTCGTTCACCTATAGCACAAGCATTTATGCTTATTTTAGGGAACGTAGGAAGATGTATGTGTACTTGTTTAAAACAAGGACATATTCATTTTTTTATTAATTAAATAAAAAAATTAAAGGAAATTAAACAAATTTTTGTTATTTTTTCTCATTTACTTTTTCAACAGACAACGCATACAACAAAATTAATACAGGGATAAGTCTAATTATAGAAAAGCGCAAATATGATTGCCTTGCTGTGTTGATGTTGCCATGTTTTTTTGCTTATTTTTATTATTGCTCAGCACACTGTACATTGTACATTCATTCATTGGAATCGAACCGGTTTAATGAGCCTTATACCAGGGGCATGCCTAGAACCTTCGGACTAGGCAAAACCTGAAAGAAAATTGGGAAATGTCGAATATTTTATGTTTTTTTAGCATAGTTGTTCATTTGAGTGGCCATGAAAATATTTTAAAATCAAATGCCAAAATAATATTTACATTTGTGAGCCAAGCATCGTATCTACACACGGTTCAATTTTGAATACTGTCGTCGTTTCAATAAAACAGACAGAAAAATATTAGGTCTAGAATTTCTTAATATAATATTAATAGGCAAGCCAAGATTTTCGGCTTCTATAAACAATTCCGCTACTGCCTTATACACCCTGCTTAGCATTGATAATAATAAAACTTATATAGCCTGGAAAACGTATTGTTGTACGCATAATTTCTGCAAAGTGTATATCACTAGATAACATTTACTCCTAGGTACACAAATAATATTTTGCATTTACTTTTTTATCAGGGAAGCAAGTTCGGTCAAACGGCGGGGTAAAAACTTTCGATTTATATATGTATAATACTCTTGCTGCATGGGTTTCCAACGTGGGTTACTATGGACTGTCTGGTAAATTTTTTAAATTTGTTAGTTTGGTCGGTTTGGACTGCTTGCTAGTTTGTATGTCAGATCGGCTGACACCGAATCGTTGTAATATGTGCACTTGTATAAATCTTTATGCTTATTAAGAGCCTGAAAAAACTACAGTCCAATTGAAAAGTGCCCTAAATAATACTCCGATTATTTCAGCATTTTATTCTCAATTTTATATAGTTGTAACCACCTCAGAATATTTCTTTTCACTCTGATGACAATATATTGCACGATTTTATTATTATAGAATAACCTAACTGTTCAAAACAAATAAATTCATTCAGCTGTTAATACAATGCACATTATAATTTCAAATACGTTTAATAAACCAAAATGAACAAGGATATAAACGTGAATGATGAGTTTACAAGTTGACGCATTAAATTTCATTCTCGTGAAACGTCTATTGTTCAGAGAACATTTCAATGTTGCTATTTCTACATAATCATTCAATATTACAGAATAACATTCCGGTTAATAAAGTTTAGCAGGTCGTGTCCAATATTACAGAATATCAATCGGGTTCATAAAGATTAGCAGGTCGTGTCCAATATTACAAAATAACATTCGGGTTCATAAAGATTAGCAGGTTGTGTCAAATATTACAGAATAACATTCGGGTTCATAAAGATTAGCAGGTTGTGTCAAATATTACAGAATAACATTCGGGTTCATAAAGATTAGCAGGTTGTGTCGAATATTACAGAATAACTTTCGGGTTCATAAAGATAAGGAGGTCGTGTCCAATATGTTTTATAAATTATACATAGGAACCTATAAATAACTCACAAGTTGATCACAAAACATTTCGAAAATACAAGATTAATCAGTCGAATTTAACAAGTCTATTTTATATTTTATTTTTCTTTTGATTTCATTATATTCAGTCGCCAGTCTGTTTCAAGCTGGTTGAACCACACCACCCCATTGTACGTGTAGTAGTGCTGTGCAAAACTTGTATGTGTTAACGGGATACACAATCGACCCAGTATATTTTGTTTATTACTCTCCACACGTACAAAGGCATGGCGCGACCTTCCTATGTCTTTATGTATTTGAAATAGCACATTTTTACTCTCCGCACTATGGAATAGTGGAGTCATAATTTCACAAATTTTAAGCATATTTTTTACATCAATTTCTGAATGGGAATCATGTAGAGAGTGCACACTGTGAGTTTCGTCGTGATGTGTTTGTATGTATGCCGTACGGATTATCCTTTTTGTGTCCTCTCTATCCCAAACTATAAGTTCGATCGACTTCATATTAACATCATTTGTGTAAAGTGCATAGACCTAGAGCTGATTTCCATATATATCCGTTAATTTCTTCTCTATGATTTCATCTGTCCATAATTTCAAAATGCTCTCACTGTCTGGAAAATCGGGGTATTTTTATACTGTTTGATATTTTGATACAAAAAAAAACATATCAAAAATACATTCAAGGTTTGTAAGGGAAAATTGAGTGATCAACTTCATATTGATATTGTATGTGTCTCTATTAGGCAAGTGTATTTTTTTACTCTCCATTTTTATCTTCCTCAAGGGGAAGGCAGTGAGAACCGAACACCATATTCTTCTATCTTGACACATAGGTACATCGCCTCATCAACATTGATACATTGTCTCATACATGCTCATCTTGCTAGTAATGCAATTTTACTTAAAATTTCTCGACAGGTATCATGTAGAAAATGCATACTATGAGTTTCGTGACAATGTTTTTGTGTGTATGGTGTAATGTGAAAACTTTTGTCCTCTGGGAATCTTATATTTGTTTAAGAATCTTATAGAAATGTACTTCATATAATTGCATCTAGAGATTGTCAACCTTTCAAGAAGAAAAATTGTGGAGAGTTTAGTGTTGGTTACAACTCGTTTTATAAATATTTTTGAAAGTGTATAGCTGTAAGTGTATTTTGTTTCTTCATTACAGGTTGGCGATCACTGAATCCATTTGAACGTTTTAATTGTATGCATGCTCAAACAACACAATCATCTCTTTCAGAGATAAATAGTTAAGATTATCTTATGATGCACTAAATTATCTATGAATTATTTATTAATAGTCGATTTAATGAGTCATAAGTAGGAATTCAAAATAGCATTAGCCGATAAATTGGTAATTTTCCTAAGAGGTAAGGTTGATTGAGTTTGAATCTAATCGGTCAATTAGCTTATCGGTGCATCTTTGATATTGCAAATCGATAAACATACACCGTAATGGGATTTAAATTAAATTCTAAATATAGTAATATAGGACGCGCTCTTTCGTCTATCATATAAGAATCGTGGTCCATTGTCAAATTGTACTCTCCACTACTTGTGAATAGTCAAGACTCATGATTTCACAGTTTTATTCAATGAACATCAATTTATCTACAGAAATCATGTACTTAGAGAGTAAAAATTATGAGTTTCATCATTATTTTTCATGACTCATGCTTATGTAATAATTTTATTCTCCACTACTAAGGAATAATGGAAAATTTTTACTACACATTTATCATAGTAAGTATTCATTTTAAATGGAATATTTTTAGAGTTATTTATTATGCTCTTTGACACATTAAGTGCAAAGAGTCTGCAAGGTTTTAGAGTTCTCCGGACTCTTCGTATGTTCTTTATGTGTTCTTTCAGAGTTTTGCAAAGGTCCGTTATTAGTCCCCGTAAGCAGAACGGGTGGTGGTGGGGGAAGAACAGTTATTTATTTTGCTATTCTCTCCATCTCTTACACCCATTTATATTATTTTTACACTTAACTGCATAAACAATTTGTCAGTGTACAATTAAAAACTTCACAATTATTAGTTTCGAAATATTTACTATAAAGTGAGTTTTTTTTTATTTCATTACCTGTAACACAAAAATATATTTTTGTAAAACTTTAAAGGTTGGGTTCGTCAGCCTTTCCGGAAAATATTGGCGAAAGCAACTCTTTCGCTCAAACTTTTCCACCGCCACCAAAACGACCCAGCCAACTCGATCTGGTAGAAAATAGGATATATAACGTCCCCAACGGACGTTATATGTATATGCCCCTTGGCTGCCTGATTAGCACAAAGATCGAACTTTATCTGTCGCCTCGATGTCGTAGAAAAATTCAAGTATATAACGCCTGCACAAATACGTTAATTGCTTCTTTTCCCGGCTAATATGTGTTGGCTTTCTTTGAAGTTACAGTGAAGTGCAAAAGCAAGTTGGTCGCAGTTGAACCCTTGCAGGTTCTCCATCTGCTATACATTGGCTTAACCAACACCGTCTAGTCGCGAACCTGTCTTCAAGGGAGAAAACAGACTATCGCACAAACTCAGATGGCTGGTAGCATTAATTTGACTGGTATTTTGGCCTGTAAAAACAATTATTTTAAACAGCAGACTGATTTTGTTGTCAGTTTAATAGAATTGGCTCTGGCTTATCTCAACAATCGCAAGCTCAAAGCAGATCGATTATCTTTCAACGTCCATCCAGGTAATCAACTACACCGTTGTTAATGGTGCACAAGAGTATATGTATAACACCTACGGATAATGGTGCAGTCAGAATCTAGACAAAAATACTTTGATTGACAAAAATCACATGTTCAATCACAATCACAAAAATCACGAAGAATGGCTTCCTATAAACAATATATATCAGTGGCGTATTATAATCATTATTTATAATATAAATTTAATTTTTACCATTTATTAAAAATACAGGAAGACACTTTACAATATATTCAGAACCAAATTATGTCCTGTTGAGATAACGAACATCCATAGGAAAAATGTCTGCAACTCATGAGTCTGTACTCATGAGTTACAAACCAGTTTGAAATCATGTGATAACTATATCAGTACCTAGTAGTACCTACATATGAAAAAATATGTAGGTAAACGCTGTCACGTCACGTGACCAAACAAACCTACCTGGTAGATTCACGTGACCGTTTATCAAAGCAGATTTTAAATGTGAATTCTAGGTATAAACGCTGTCCCGTCATATGACCAAACCTCACGCCAGTTATTGGATGTCATGTGATCAAACCCCACCTCAGTTATTTTTATTCTTTTGTATGAATACTTTTGAATTTGTTTAACACTTTTCTTGTTAAATTAGTTATAGTATAACCCTTTTTTATTTTTTTATTGTAAGTAATGTAACTAAAAACTACAAGGTCAATGAAGTATATTTTTAATTCAATCAAAAAAGAATACTTATGAAAATCTATCGGCTGATTTTTTTTATTTTTATAATATTTCTTGCTATTTAAAAAAACTATATTTTACCTTTTTGCACGATAGAATGTTGTATATAACATATCAGGTGATATTCAATATTTTTTCGTGTTTCATACATTAGAAGGTAATTTAGTGTGCATTTTAGCGTACATCCGTATACCCGGGGTATACAAGGGCTTTAAGTACGAGATCAAACTTATTTCAAAACATGAAATTAATTATTTGTATTTTCATACTACGCCAATGTCTAAATATTCAGAAGTTTCTTCTTTTTGAAAATTGAATTTTCATGAAAAAACTTTTCAAATTCCTTCTATAAGCTTCTTGTTTACAATATATTTTTCCAAGTCGTAATAAACTTGGAAATTTCAGATTTTCTACTGGAGACTCAAATTCATATAAAATATTACATATTAATGATATCAATTGTATAACCACATACATAAAACTGAAATTATTTGTCTGTCTTAAGAGGGTGACTGCTACCAACGTACCTATTTTTTCAATTTGAATTTGCATCATTACTACAAAACGAATCATTTTGAAAAAATAACCTAGTTAGTTTAGATATTAATAATGAAAAATATACCTTAACGTTTTAAGTATGTTCTGTATATATTCATGTAGGAAAAAAATAAGCATACCCCGATTTTTGACATTTATCTTAAATTTATAAATAACTATAAGGTATAGAGCATTAAATTTTTTTATAAATTAAAGAAGTTCAAAATATCTGGAAAAATACGATAAAACGTCGCTTTCATGCATCAGGTTAAGTTAATAAACCAAAAAAAAAATTATTTCGCAATGGCGCTGAATGGAAAATAAATATTTTTTAGATTTATTTACTAAACCTGAAGCATTAATGCAACGTCACATCATATTTTTCTAGATATTTTTGTCTTCTTTAATTAAAAAAACATATGTTGAACTACGCTTTATATTTTATTAAAAATATAAGATAAACGTTGAAAATCGGGGTAAACCATTATTTTTGTACAAGAATTTATACAGAACATTATCAAAAAAAATATATATATTAATCTTTATTAATACCCAAACTACCTATATTATTTTTTTCAAAACGATTTGATAAGAAATAATGATGGTATATCAAATTGAAAAATAGGTACGTTGGCAGCAGTCTCCCCCTTAATATCTAAAAAAAAATACAAACTTTTCTAGAATGTCTCGTACTTAAAAACACAAAACTTAAACTAACGTTTTGAAATTCGTAATATCAAATGTTCAGACTTTGCGACGTCCGATAAAGTTGGGTATGCCAAATACCAAAACTACATACTTTCACCTTTGGATTAAAGACTACCCTAGCACTTGTTCATCACTAGATCCAACCAGAACATCTATCGTTAGGATTTATTTCCCAGAGGTGTATGCGGAGTCGCGAAGAAATTGATGCAAGAAAGAAGTCCTTAATTAGAACCAGCTCGGAGAAGAAACTCGAGACGTAAATGGATTAAACGCTTTGAGAGGCACGACACTCACCTAGTTGAGCAATATCATAGAAATATAAGTAGTATAATATTCAGAAGAGTTAGGGAAGGGGTAAAACACCATGATGAGAAAGTGTAGGTTCGTTCATCAAGTAATTATAACAAGCAAAGCTATTATCTCAAAAACCACTTTTTGAGAAATTTCTCAGACACAGACAGCAATCATTGCGCGGCAAAAATTAAAATTCTCAACTAAGAATTTTCAATTTTTTTTAATCCTTCGAGATATTTAAAAAAAAGTAAACAAAACGATTTTGAACTTGACATGGAAAGTTTATAAAAATATGGACAAATTTATAAAGTAAATTTATAGTAAATAAATTCATTTAAAAAAACGAATGGGTTGTGGCCAGCGCTAAAATCTTCACTAACAAGTCACTCCATAAAGTATTCAAATTTTGTAGGGAAAATTATCAGCATTTTCATGAAATGAGTTTGATCAATTATTTTTTTATTTAAATATTTTATTACGAAAACTTGATGAATCTTCAATTCAATTTTATGAAAGTGATGTGCCTCTTTACCAATTTGAAAAGAAATACGTATTTCAAATTTTAAGTTCCCTGAGCTTGGAGTCACTTTGAAATATCTGACAGTTAAAAAAGTTGAGAAGTACTATTCAGATATCCTTCAAAATCTAATGGGGTCTAAGGGAGTATTAGATATACATATTTACAAAATTTGAAAAGAATCGAATGAGTACTTTAGTCTATAATCGATGAAGTAAAATAAAAACGGCGTACATTGCACATAGCACACAGATACATTGTGATTAAACTTTCAGAATACAACCTCAGCATGATACTAGTTGATAAGCTGCAATAAAAAAATAACCTTAAAAATTGCGAAATCATAACTCCCCACTATATCCCCTTGGGTTAGAGAGGAGTAATAAATTACACAAAAAGCAAACGAATTTCGAAGAAAAAATATTGATTGCAAACTGTTTTTTTTTTAATATGGCTACGTTGGGGGAACCAGGATTTGGATCCATTATACTCTTCCAAATAAGCGTACTACGTAGTGTTGGGGAGGGTTTGCAATCTGCTCAGGAAAATAATATCTGAAATGACAAAATCGACATCAATAGTACCTACCTAAGGAACGAAAAAAAAATTGAACTCTAATATGCATAACTAAATAATCTTAACATCACCTAAATAGTTATCGTTCGAAATTTAAGAGTGCAAATAAATGGTTTCCCTGATGTTTTTTCAACCCAAATAATTTCCAAATGAACTAGTTAATAAATGAATTCGATTTAAAAACATTCATGATTATTGCTTTATTAAATGGAGTATATAACAGCGTGCCAAATAAAAGTAGAGAACGAATGGCTCGAGCAAGTCGACGAATATGTCTATCTAGGAAGCATGTTTCAACGGAATGGACGGATTGATAAGGAGATCGAAAGAAGAATTAGGGCAGGAAACAGAGTGCATGGAGCACTTAAACCAGTAATGAATTCATAACGCTATCTTAGTGCCAACCTTGACGTATGCAAGTGAAGCTTGGACATGGCAGAAGTCGCACGAAAGTAGAATTAATGCAGTTGAAATGAGATCCCGAAGAAGAATCTGTAATAGAACGATGTATGACAGGGTCAGAAATGAGGATATAAGGAAATAATGTAGGATAAAGAAAGATGTTATTAATAGAATGAAAGTGAACACATTGAGATGGTTTGGCCACATGGGGAGAATGAATGAGGAACGCCTGACGAATAAAATATACATTGCGGACAGGAATTGAATGAGAGGTCGGGGCCGCCCAAGGAAGGGTTGGCACGTCCATGAGAACGGTATTTTGAAAGACGAAAATGTTAGAAGCGTGAACAATAGACGAATTGACGAGGCGATGAATGTATGTCAAGATAGAAATAAGTGGCGTTCGTTTCTCTCTGCCTACCCCGTGAGGGACATGGCGTGATGGTTTGTATGCATATTATAGGCTTTGAGGTTTTTCGACATCGGTTGCCGTGATGCGTTTTAAAAGAAATCGAGTGTAAAAGAGATAATATGAAAGAAAAACAAAATAATAAAAAAACTGTGGTATAATATGGTTATATATATAACATTCGTATAGATCCCCGAAGACAGTTCGGCTGTCTTCGTAAACCGAAGGATTATCGGGCATGCGACGGCAGACGACCTCCCATCATTCAGTTATTATTATTTATTATCGCTCGTAGCTCGTAAACTGTATAGTTGATTATCAATTTGTTGTAAATAAAATAAGAGTGCAATATAATTAGAAAATTATATGTTTTTCTATTATATTTATGTGAAATAATAAACGATGTGAACAATTGAGATTGTCTTCATTTCTCTACTATAAAACCCAAAAAAAATCCTATTGGCATTATGCATTCCCAACATTACGTCCAATTCTATAACTTTGGTGCGTTCCATTTTAAGCATCGGTCTATATGTACCCCTAGATATTTTGTGAATTGTTTTTTTTAATTGTGATACAAGAACAATCCGCGGTAAGAGTACGTAATTATACGCAATTTAAATAAATACACAGTAATTAAAAAAAAGTATTTTAAAGTCTTTGTTAAAAAATTGATAACTCAAAGTTTTCGAGTACGACACAAATATGTTTGCGCAAACTACAAACTCTGTTGTTTATATTAATAACTTTACTCTCGACTCTACATTTTCTTCTTATCATTATTTAGATTATCTTCTTTGAAGTCGCAAAGCACGTGATCATTTCATGTGGAATGAATTAAATCTTAGGTAACTTATATTGTTATGATGAATAAATAACTTTCCTTCTCCACGAAATGAAAAAATAAAACAACAAAGGCAAATCAAAGAGCGTAAAATTATAACGTTTTCGTTGGACCGTATTGGCTACGTTCTCGGTCTTTAACCCGAGTTCCGCGTTGACATACGAGGTGCCTCTTCATTTGGGTTGAAATTGTAAATATAATTTCATAAAGGTATATATTTACTATCTTCTATGTCCTATAATGCTCAAATAGATACCTAGAGGCGAGTAGAGACTACAGACAGATGGATGATGGACGACATAATTCGATTCGTTGGACCCCAGTGAATGGGATTCATGGAGGAACGGAGGGATAGTAGGAGAGTTGACGCCTATATCTTTCAGGGAGTAAACACGGGCTAAAGATGATGTGAATTCTATAATAATTCATTACATAAACAAAAACGTATAATACTTTATCAAGATCATTTAATATTAACTTTTATGATTCGTTAATTCTGAACTTTTGATTGAGACAGCGTTTATTCTTAGTTTAAAAGACCCGTACAAATCAAAAAGAGACATTCTACTAATAAAAGGAAAATTCGCAGAACAATAAATATGCGTATAATTTAATTTTACGTTGCGATTCGTTTTTGGCTGACCTATTCAACTAGACTATGGAACATATAACTTATATATATATATATATATATATATATATATATATATATATATATATATATATATATATATATATATATATATACGTGATGTTACACTGGTGCGGCTGTGAACCCATACATTGGGTATCTAATAGGGTCAGTTTGCTGCTTGCTTAGTTAGACTTTTCCTGCTAGACGCCGTCTGGTCGAATTCTGACGCCGTCTGGTGGGGGTCTGTTTTAAGCAACCAGATCTGGCTGTTTCGTTGATTGCCACATCCACCCACAAAGGACGTGTCAGTAGGGCATAACCTGCCTTATCCAACACGGAAAGCGCTCAATAGTTTCAGAACGGGTGTCTCCTGTGCTGTTACAGTGACCTCAAGAAATGGGGTTACAGAAAGTTAGACACCTGTGGGAGGGTGGCGCCAGACAGAACAACGTCATGCCCCATGATTTTGACCGGTTTCGAAGCGACCTCTTCTTCTCGAGAATGTTGGTTTGAAGAAAGCTTATGATAATTATTTTATAAAAAACTAAATTGATTTTACTGTGTCGAATGGATGGACGACTACATGGAAAACCACTGAAGAGATGCGAAGACAGCTAAACCGCCTCCTCCCAGAATATTCCATTTACACAAACAGGTCAAAGACCTAGTCCAAAACGAATAGGTGTTCTTGAGTACCTAATAATGTTTATTGTTGTATTTGTTTACGTTTTAGGTACCATATTGCACTTGAGGCTGGACGGGTTGGTTGGAAGCGATTGGCCTATGCTAATAAGCAATTTGATGTTATTACTTTAATTGAATAAATGTATTTAAATATAAAAAGGTTCCATAGCCGCGTAAGGTTGAAGAACACTGTATGATGTACGTAATAGGTATGTATCTATAGTACTTATGCTATAGATCGGAAGGTAGGTAGATAGATAGTTTTCCCGCAATTCCACATTGCGATACGGTCCGCTCTAAAAACCTACGAGTAATTGGTGCGGAAACATTGCCATCACAATGACAATTTCAAACCCGACGATTAAACGTATAGTTCCTATTAAACGTGCAATATTTCCCAATAAATACACCAAAATATTTAGATATTATACGATATACCTACATACATTACATAGCCTCATTATAATATAAACTCGTAATAAGCGTTCACATTCTAACGGATGTATAATAATATATGTATGTACAATGTACATATACCACAGCACACCAGGCATTCAGATATCTCGAAAATTTTCATTTCTCGAGTAATGAGAATTCTCGAAATCACATATTCCCTAATTCTTCAACAATATTCATGGCTCGTGGCTCAGCCAGTCGGCCTTCATGGCTCAGTTGGTTAGATATTTTACTGTTGAGGCAAATGTCCCGGGTTCGATTCCCGGTGGAGACACAGTTTTTAATTATGTTTTTTGTCTGGATCTGTGAGACGATAAATATCGTAAGTCACCAATATCGTAAGTATATTTGACATAGTACCTGTAAGTTGACCAAGAAGCAATATAAAATAAAAATAAAATATTCGCTACATTTCGAATTAAAAATATATGTAAAAAGTTATTATAAAGTTTTTGTGTTAAAGGAGTGGTATCCCATTTATCAAATTAAATTAAAAAAACAGTGGGTAAAAAGAGTGGGTAGTGGCCAATTCTATACTCCTCACTACCAAGTCACTCAAATTTTTATGGAATATTTTCAACATTTTTATGAAAAGAGTTTGATAAATTATTTTTGATTTAAATATTTTATTATGAATACTTGATAATTCTTCAATGCCATTTTATGAAAGTGATTTGCCTTTTTAGCAATTTGAATATCAATTTTAAAGAGTACTAAGCTTGGGGTTACTTAAAAATATTTAACAGTTAAAAAATTAAGAACAATGAACGCTGAGCAATAATCAGATATCCTCCAAAATCACATACAAATTCGCAAAATTTGGAAAGAATAGAATTAATACTATAATCGATAATACACAGCACACACACGCACAGATACATTGAGATGAAATAAAAAATAACCTTTAATTTTGCGAATTCAAAACTCCCCACTTTATATCCTCGGGTTAGTAAGGAGTTAAAATATTAATCGATAATGCCCAGTAGTCTCGACAGAAACGTTCGGCAAAAAAAGTAATAAATCAAATACTCGTATGTATTACTTTTTTTATTTTGAATTATTTGAGTAACTACTAAGTGCAAAGTCAAATATCAATTATAGTGCATTCAACATAATAGATCCTTTCGTGTTTTTTTGTGTTGGTAAGCTTGCATAGTAGCCAATCTGGCGAATTTGGTTTCAAAGAGTTGTTAACGTTTTAAATATTTCGATACTCTGTAAATTAATGGAAACATTCTTTTATAAACAAATTTAAACTCATTTTATTGTTTTTGGGAGTATGTCAAAAAAACATATTTTTTATTCTTACTTTGTGACGAACACTACAGAATTAATTCATCCAACTTAGCGTTATCTAACTAGAATTATGAAACAAATTATATTTAATTTTAATTTCTACTTAAATTAAGTAATAGAACTTAACAATAATCATATTTTTTTTCATAATTCTAGTTGATTATGGAGTTAGTTGATTATGGAGTTCTAGTTGATCTGACTGACCCTTTCTTTAATTCTTTAAGGACTATAAATTTACTTTATTAAAACATTTTCAAAAACATACCCCCTAATGATTGTGTAGTCAGTTGTTTACATTTTTATATTTTTTAACATTTTTATATAGTTTTGTACATTTTATTTTTATTTTATTTAATTCAATAATGTAATATACTATCACATCTGGCCGCATTCACTGATTCAGTGTGGCTAAGTATGTAGGTAGATATTCACACCATTCATTTTTATTCAGTCAGTAATATCCTTATGTTCATGCTATATAATATTTTTTTATTTGAGTTTTTTTAATTCATTTATTCTTTGGTTTCTAATGTATGTACTTTCTTGTTTAATTTACCTTTCTTATGTGTTTTTATTTTTTTATATATCCTCTGCTACCGTTGGTAGGTATGTCTAGATGTTATGATTTTTTATAAATTGTATTTATTTGGTTTATGTGTCATGAAATATTTTGTTTTTTAAAGGGCTTTGAGCCGTGAATCAATAAATAAATTACCAACTGAAACGAACTGTTCTTCCCTCTGAAAGAACATATGAAGTGTACGGAGAACTCTAAAACCTTGCAGACACTGCACTTAATGTGCAACTGAAACGAACTAGGCTTGCGGATCGTCCAAACTTAATCGTCTCGTAGCTCGAGACTGTAAACACAATTAAAAACAGTGTCTCCGCCGGATATCAATCTCGGGACCTTATCTTACTAACCGATTTTCAAGGGCCAATTTGGCAGTTTTCAAAAAATTAATTTCCGATATGGAACAATAACACCAACGTTACCCAATAACGACGGTTCATATATTCTCCTTAGTACCCATTTGTACAGAGAACAAAATAATCTTGACACAATTTATAAATAATAAACGAGATGTTTGAACGACTGTTGCGCGTTGGATTGCAAACAATGACAACTTGATAAAATGCATATGAATATATGTAGCTATAGGTAATGTATTATCGGAATATCCCAGGTCTCTTATTTCAATACGAGATCGAATTCACATTACAGCATCATTCAATAGTGAATGAATGAATGGATTGTTCGTTTTCGTATGGCTGCTCGAATACATTCTACATATTATTTGAAGATGAACTCTTCAACATTTATATTCAGACTGAAATGAAAAGAATTATTATACGCCATTGTGTGGTTTCCGCAAACTGCCAAGTATCTTTTACTAGAAGCGACGATAAAAATGATATAATAGAAACAGTAACGAATATTATTTATTTAGAAATAAAACTAGTTTACTTTATTAGACTATAGAGTGAGTTTGACGGCCTTTAAGAAAGTGTATGATTTGACTTAGCACTATAACATTCAATAACTCTGTCAAAAATATGCCATCAGAAAGACGTCAAATATTGAGATCGTCTGAGACTAATATCAATAGTCTTGCAAGCTCTTTGTAGTGATGAGCAAATGCAAGATCAGAGTGGTCTTGGTCTTGTACCCGCGGTTTTGATCTTGCCTTTACAAGTATAGTCTTGGTCTTGCATACATGGTCATGGTCTTACAACAAGAGTCTTGCAAAACTTGCACTTTTACGAGTAAGTACGGTACATATTAAAAAAAATAAAACCTAAATTATCGTTGAAGTAAATGTGCAAAAATATTTAAGGTACTTACCTGTTAAATTATTAAAATTTTTGAAAAAAAATCACCCAACTATGAAATATCGTTTACATGTCATCTTGAGATCATAATTACCTCAGAACAAGGCTCTTTGCCTTATTGACCAAGATTACAAGACTTGCAAGACATCTCCAATAAAGCGACGAAAGGTGCCGTATTTGGGTCAAAGGCGCAAGCTGTTCCAACTAATTATGAAAGGCAAAATAGAGGGAAGCCTCAGAATAGGAAGACGTCAGATGCCATGGCTCCGCAACATTCGTGAGTGGACCGGCATCAGAGACGTCGGCGAAATGTTCCGGACGGCGGCGGATAGAGATTCCTCTTCAACAGTGAGCAGCGATCAGAGAACACACGAAATTGTAAATCAGTATCGTACCACTGAACTGTAACCGTTAAAAAAACCTTCAAAATGGTAAAGTAATACAAACTGCAACAACTGTTTATGACAACATTATCATTTATTAATTATAGGAAAAAATACAATATTCTTAGTGCGAAAAATGGTGCTGCATGTTCGAGACAAGATATGAAATATCTGGCTCAGTTGTACTTAATTTTAAGCGGAAAAAGTGGGGTCTACGTTAAGCTTAATACGATATTTGTTTATTATTATCAACATATCAGAAAATCCGCTCTCACAGAGATACGTGGTTGTAAATGGCATCAGAAACAGTAATGCTTTTCTGGACGGCGATGGATATTCATTTTTAACTTTTAGCAAAAATTCACACAGCTCTACTTTGTTGAATTCCGTTTGCAAACCTCCATCGCAAGATAGTTCTATCAGAGATTCCTTTTCACTCACACTTAAATTTTCACTCACACTATCCAGATCCGAAACGAATGGGTTCCTTATCCAATTGAACTCCGAATAATCTTCTTTAAAATATTCTTCAAATGTATCAACGATCATTTGGCTGTGATTTTTGATGTTATTGATGACATTTTCACTCACTGTAAGTTCATTTTATTGTGTATGTCCTATGGCCATGGCTGCTTGCGTACCACCTTAATAATTGTCGCGTACCATCAGTGGTACGCGTACCATAGTTAGGGAATCACTGCTTTAAATAACTTGTCACCACAATAAATTCAAGAAAGGTATCAGAGACATGAGCTCTCTGGGAGGCATCACACGCAAAGACCGTTTGGATAAATTACTATGATCAATACATTGATGTGAATGGTCCTATAAATTTGAAAACATTGCCTCCCAATTTTCGCAGTATTCAAAGCAGGAGCACTTCAGTCTTTATAAAGGACTGAAAACAGTTTTGTTTCGTAGAGCAACATAAACCGAAATATCAATGCCCTTGTAACTACACATGGAGAGTAATTTATAGTTTCAAACATAAAATAATTTGAACGTTAGATACGGTGAAACTGTTTTGCTTATAAGATATCGGCAAAGGTAGGTACCAATTCATCTCGCCGACATAATATTATCGCTAAATGAGATTATCATTATTATTCATGACTAACAATAAACGCAGACGAGCCGATCATTCGTATGTTGTTAGTTCTGTGACACACATCAAACAACAATACAATAACTTTACTGGCTAATTTATTTTTATGAGAGTCGTCTTTTCGTACATAACACGTATGTAATGTAATGCACACATTGCTAGAACTAGGTAGTTCAAGATTTCAGATTAAAGTTGTTACACTTATATTATTATGTATTCTATCGTCACGTTTTATCCATCACGGGTAGGCAGAAATTAAAAAGTTTAATGCACATCCATGCACCGTCTCATACATACATATGCATGAGTCTACATAGTCGCCATTTCTTCTTCTTCGGCCTATTTCCGTCCACTCTTGAACGAAGGCCTCATCGAGTCCTCCATTTCGTCATATCCTGTGCAGTCTACATCTAGGACGTACTGGTCACCATTTATTTAGAAAAACAATATTAATCAAATTATTCTTTAATAGTATTTTTGTCTTTCCTCATTGGTACGAGCAGCGTGTTTATTGTTATATTTTAATAGGTATAAATTTGCTCGAGGTTGAGTTCGTCGTATGAGATTGCCTAACGAAAATAAGGCAGCCTTTTTGGAAATCGCTGTAAAATTAGAGAAGATGTTTAAGATCAATTTCTTAACGGGTATCATACAGAGATTGCATGCCATTAATATTGTCGTTATGTTTCAAACACAAAATATTTACATTTCAAGGGACTTTTCAGCTGATAAAATAAATCAAAAATTCGATGGGTACATGAATACAAAAAATTAAATTTATTCGTTGATTTATTCCTATTGAAATCGTATCAAAATCGTACGTATAAGTAATATATGTAAGTATGCCTACTAAATACAGTCTTATTGCAAGATGATAATATGATAATTTACGCAATCCTGATCTTTAACTGTTGCGTCCTTATATGGAATTATGTGTGTATACCAAAGAATCTCGCCACTGAATCAAAAACTCGGCAGACACAGAGAGCAAGTATCATAGAGGCCATAACTAGATGCCTCTTATGGCAGATCTCTCGGACTTTCAACCTAGAAGATATATCTTGTATGAGATTATGGACAGACCGGTCAACGAAACTATTTCATTACCTGTATTGTTTACAATTATACGCATAAATTTCGTCAAGTCGGTGTTGGAATAACATATGTAGGGACAGTATTCATGAAATTAATATTACGCGATTAATTATAGCATTTTTGGAACTGGCAGAAAACGCATGAAATTTGAATGAACGCATAGTAGTGGCATGTACCTAATGAGAAAAGAGTATAGGTACGTTTAAAAGTAAGATTTTTTAATATCTATCTTAACTATTTTTGTTGTGCTTATCTAGTTGCGCGTTTAGTGAGCTATTGACGAAATCTAATAAGACCGATAGATTTCATTGTATATCTGGAGAAGAGCATAAAACGGCGCACCTGCTGGTGTGGCCACTCATGGGGGAGCCTTATGATGAGGAAGACCTCTTATTGGCTGCAAACGAGAGGGTGCTCATATATAGATGGTCTGGACACGGAAACGAACGAACATTGTAGATCGAACATTATGATAAAGTAAACATTATTAAAAAATAAGCCTTAAATCGTTCACCCATTTTAAAAATTTCAACATTAGGTAGTATTCTGCTACTTACTGTTGAATATTTAGAAATTATTTCGATGCATCAAAATACAAAAACACAATTTTCCACTTAAAATGTTTGGCGGTGAGTGCAAAAAACAGTCGATTTTAAAATTAATTCATTTACCGATGGAAAGGATGGAAAGCGTAGAGTTTTGGCCGTTCGAAACCTGTTTGAATTTTATATTTTGGCTGGTCTAAATTAGAATTCAATAAAAAAACTACATTCAAAGACCATTAGTGAATAGTACATTTTATATAAGTATACCTAGGCACTCTTCTTAAGTTATAGAATCTTCTTTAACAATCAATTAATTATGAAATAATAGTAACGATGTTGCGTCATCCCAATCTGTAGAAAATAATAAAATTATCAATTTTTTTTTTGAGTAATTCTTTTATCTTATTCTTCTCGTATTGTGTCAAGTCCTACCGACGTTGATGACCACAGTAGAGAAAGCCTCCCTGTCCTGGGCAGGGCCAAACAGCTTTTCACAGTTCACATACCAGCCCATTCCCGGGTGTGTCGTAGCCAGGAAAGCTGCCCCTCTACGACCTTCTATCTTTCCCTTCATGACAAGCTAAAGGATGGTATATTTTTAGTTCTCAGAATATGGCCGAAGTACGACACTTTACGGAGCTTAACATTGGTGAATAATTAGTTTGTTCTGATGAGGGAGCGGGTCAGCTCCGCAACTAGTCAACCGTAAATACTCATTAGTGGTTTAAACAAAGTAATTTATAATTTTAATTTTATTGGTTAAAATGTGCCACAAAAATAAAGCTACGACGTATAAAGAATAATTTTTTGTTAGTGTTGACTCTACGTAATACCTATGTAAGTGTTACTGGCTATGTCAGTCCATGGTATTCTCAGCATTATGCGATGGATCCACATTTCAAATGCTTCAAGGAGGTTTATAATATTAACTTTGAAGGTCCACGCTTCCACCACATAAATCAGTACTGACAACACATAACACTTGACCATTCTTTGTCTCAGCTTTAAGTTTATATTGTCGTCGAAGAAGAAATTTTTCATTTTAAATTCCTTTTGCGTCATCTAACTCCTAGACGTAACTTTCTTTTAATTCGAACAAAACCATTCACTATTTGACCGAATATTTTTTGAATTATGTTACTCAATTTGACAATGACAACAAACAAATAACTACACTGATAAATAAATTGATTGAACTTGATAAGATAAAATTAAAAATGAAATTTATTATTTCGGAATTTCGACTAAAAACGTTTTAATTTTCATTTTTTCAGTGTATTATATTATTTTAGATCATGGGTAAAAAATTATGTTACTCACTTGACAATGCCTGTATATAAATATATGTATATATTATCTATTTCTAGAGACAATGACCAGCCACCCAAAACAGCGTGTCATTTAGCTCAAGAAAAGAAACAAGAAAAGATAGCTCAATATTGTATTGTTGTGTGGTGGGTGCATGGATGTAGATGTAATGTATAAATATAATATTGTAAATCTCCAACCTCGAAACAAGCGTAGTCCTAGTGAGGTGTGTCGAGAGTCGTGTCGAGAAGTGTCGAGAGGATATAAATAAATAAATAAATGTATGGAAGTGACAGTTGTCACATGACTGCGTTCTTTTTTGAGCTGAATTACTCGTTGTCTAGGGGAGCAGGGTGCCTGGACAAAGTGTCATTTAGCTAAAGAAAAGAAAAAAAAAGATAACTCAATGTATGGAAGCGACAGTTGTCACGTGACTGGCAACTGTCACTTCCATACATTGGGCAGTTTCGAAATTTGCTACCTAAATAAACCGTCAACTATTCACAGGCGTCAGTCTTTCGACTTCTGCATCTATTTGAAATGATCATGTTTTGATGAAATGGTTATAATATCTGGTCATTCTTTCCAGAAACAGATGTAACACTGATGAATAAATTGATTGAAAAATCCGATTTCCGTAAAAAAAAATCAAAAATAAAAAGGATTAAGTGGGGGACTGCTGCCAACATACCTATTTTTCAATTTGATCATCATTATTTCTTAGCAAATCGTTTTTAAATAAATAATTAAGATATTTTGGGTATTAATAAAGAAAAATATATCTTAACTTTTTGATAATGTTCTGTATAAATTCTTGTAAAAAAATAATGGCATACCCCGATTTTCAACGTTAATCTTATATTTTTAATAAAATATATAAGGTATAGTTCAACATATTTTTTTTTAATTAAAGAAGCCAAAAATATCTAGAAAAATATGATGTGACGTTGCATTAATGCTTCAGGTTTAGTAAATAAACCTAAGAAACATTTATTTTCCATTCAGCGCCATTGCGAAATAAAGGTTTTTTTGGTTTATTAACTTAACCTGATGCATTAATGCAACGTTACATCGTATTTTTCCAGATATTTTGATCTTCTTTAATTTATAAAAAAATATAATGCTCTATATCCTTTAGTTTTTTAGAAATTTAAGATAAATGTCAATAATCGGGGTGTGCTTATTATTTTCCTACAAGAATATATTTATTTATTTATTTATTTTCAATTTTTTGGGAGACTAACAGCTATGAATTTCAGTTTGACAATTAAAATAATAATAAATCAGCCAATTATAAGTCTCCGCTGTTAGGATATACATTAATATATATGTAATATCCAAACTAATTAGGTTATTTTTTTCAAAATGATTCGTTTTGTAGTACTTAATGATGCAAATTCAAATTGAAAAAATAGGTACGTTGGCAGCAGTCACCCTCTTAAAATGGAATTTTGATTTAAATAGGATTCATGTATCATTTTTTCAATTGGTTTTGGATAGGCAACAAATTAAATAAAAATAATTAGTTCTACTAATTTATTACTATTTTTATGGGAATGACAGTTTACCATTCATAACATATATGTAGATATGCAATAATTTTATTAATCATATTTAAGAGTAAAAAAAAAACTACAATTTACACTAATTAAATTAGTTGAGGATATTTATTTAACTAACATAATTGATTCTTCGCGTTGAGTCTAAAGTTTCCTATGAAATAACTTTTAATGAATCACAGCTTCATATCCTTGATACTGCAGCACAAATAATGTAAACTTAATAAGAAAAGGTAAAACAGGATCTAGTAGTTCCGTAGCAACTACTCATAGGGTTGTCATAACTTTAACAAACCAACATAAGACATTTCAACACTTTCAACGCCGAAACGATCGTTTCAATTACACCTAAAGTATACAAAGTAAAAGACTTTACGCGCTTTTTTTACAGCTATAGTTTTCAGCAAATAACTTGAAAAATCATGTCGTCTGCGGCTGAACTCAAATTATGTTTTTATTTCTTGGTTGGTATATGTGCAAATTACCCCCATCAACCACGAAAATTCTCAAGAAACTTACCGACAAATAAACCCTATATGATCATCTCGACCTCAATGAACATCAAAAATATCAAATAAAACCATGTCCTCCGCCGCTCTTCTCCAGTTTGTTATTTCAATCACCCTTATGTCATCTTCTGTTTCATTCACTCATCTAAGATTGGGCCAGCTTCTACTTCTTCTGCCCTCTGGATTAGTGTTAAGAATCTTTTTGGGGATACGATCATCATTCATCCGGGCTGACCTATCCCAACCACTGATGTCTACGTACTTTTATGACAATTTTGAGTCCGCCATAATATTATTTATGTATGTAGTTCATGACTATATCGCATCCTCCAAAGTCCACTATCAATTACTGAGCCAAAAATGTATATCAGGATATTCCTTTCAAAGAGGCTATTTTATTCTCTTTTTTTAAGACCCAGCATTCAGCTCCATACACAACATGTCTAAGAAGAGTTTCATATGTTAGAATTTTTGATTTCCTTGTTAACAATTTGGACTTCATGTGCTTAATCAGATCCTAATATCACATATTGCCAGCAGTCAGTCTGTCTTAATTTCAGTGCTGCAGTTATTTTCATGGGTTACGATAGCGCCTAGATAGCAAAAAAGTCTACAGATTCCACTGTGTCCTCATCAACAGGATACACAGTGGAATCAAAGCAGATTATCATTATGTGATAATTTTTTTTGATACCAAAATATTTAGGCTCACATTTTTCACGGAGTTTATCACTCATCTTGGAAGAGATTTTGAGATAATGTCTGCATATCCCAATATTTGACTAGACTTTCTGAATATACTCCCAGATGTCTCTACATATCTCCGCCTCTCTAATAACTTTTTCCAGGGCGATATTAAATAAGAGACAAGCCAGGGCATCATCTTGTCTTAGTCCATTGCAGCCCATTAGTCTTGAAGGGATGTGATATGCTGTTCTGAAATTTTTACCCGACGTTGTGTATTAGAAAATGTGAGCCGGATTAGTTTTTGTGGGATATTTAATTCCCTCATGGCTTCATATAATTTGTATCTGGAGATACTATCGTAAGCAGATTTGAAGTCTAAAAACATATGGTGAATTTTTATATTAAATTAAATAATTTTTTTTTCCAGGATCATTCTCAGAGTGAAAATATGATCAACTGTTGATCTGTCAGGCCTAAATCCGCAGTGACACTGTCCCACGATGTTCTCAACAAATGGAAGCAGTCTAACAAAGATAACATTAACACAACACTAGTTAATTAGAAGAAAGTGCAATTTGGCAATAAACTCGTCACTTATACAAAGTATAAAGATGTGTTTGATAATAATTTATAGCTTAAGAGGACATATAAAGCTAAATCTAGTGACTGAAAACATGATATATTAAAACCGTCTGATGCACTATGAAGTTACGTGTTAGTAAGGGATAACTATCGCGTATGTTAAAAAAGGGTTTAGGTATACGTGATTTAAATTATTGAAAACCCAACATTGTTGATTTTTTGCATTTTAAGAACAAACCTGACATGAAATGACAAAACTTTATCGGTCATTCACTTTGATTTTATGCACTCTTTAAGCACATACAAAAAAAAATATTGTTACAAAGGATATTTTTAATGTTCTTTTTAGAGGAATTTAGGCTGAACCTTAAAATTGTGTGACAAACATTCACTAGACAAATGTTAAAAATACTTATTATTTTATTTTCTAGAAACATATTGTATAACATATTTGAGGAACTTGATTTGTAATTGAGGTGATTAGGTTTATATGCCCCCTTAAATTGCATAATTATTAGTTTAATTTTTTCGCCCAGTTATATTCTGAGGTTCATTTTACTTTTGCAATAATCCGTAATTTCGCGTCACGTGTCGTCATGTGACGCGGTGGTCCCGTATATTCGAGACGCATGACAACCCTATCTATGTACAATGCTGCTGCCATTAGTCGGAAGTTTGCGACGCCATGAATATATTACCATCTTTCTTAACTTTCTGTCTAAGTATGCTATGAGCGGTCTTGTGAGAAACACTATCCCTGAAGAAACACACTCGTCTTAACTAAGTTTTTTTTAAACTTTATTTTTTTTAAAACAGTAATGCAAAAGTCATCCGGAACATGAACAAGTAAAAAGCAAAGTTAGTCTCATTATGAAATATGATAAAAAAAAATGTTTTACCCGATTATAATAATAAATTGTAGTTTATACCCCGGAAAATAGGGCATCTACAGGCTTACGCCCCGCAATCGGCTGGTTTGCGTGATCACTTTCTCACACTGCAGAAAATAAAAACATGTTATGTTATGTTTAGTTCGTTGAGAAATTAAATAGGTATATAAAAACAATTTTAAAATTATTGACAGATAAAATCATAGAGAAGGAATTAACTGTTGTCTATGGTAAACTAAAAAGCTCAAAGTTAATGTAATTAAGGCAGGTAGGTCCATAGACTTCATATTTAAATACATACTATTATTTAAATATGAAGTCTATGGAAAAAACTGTAATATGTCAAAAAGTTAATAATAAGTAGATTAAATAATCAAATAAGTAGATTAAATATGTAGTTAGCGCGCTGGGTTAGGAATCCAGTGGTCCCGAGTTCGAATCCTGCTACGACTGATTTCGTTCACATATAGCACAAGCATTTGTACCTACTTATTTTAGGGAATGTGTGAGGATATATCGTCATGCCCTAATAACTATGTCGGATCTGACATTTCGGCGAAAATGCTTTTATTGCATAAAATTAAATATACGTATAATATCTAGCTATTACAAAAATAAAAACTTCTATTTTGCAAAATAATAACGTCGGATATGTACTAGAGTCCATATAGTAATGATATGTAATAAATTCCGACATTGTAAGACGCGAAATCACACTTGTGCTGTATGAATATCTACCACTTCCATCGATGTTACAGGGATTGCACCTTACCCTACAGGTATTCGTTATAATAATTCTATTTTATATGTACTTGTTAAAGGGAAATCACAACTGTATATTAAAGTATCTATATCATGCAGAAGTAGTGACTAATACAATGCGTTTAATAATAATGAAATCATATCTGTACATAATATATGTATTATCTTAATCATAAACCATAATAGTGGAGAGTGAAAATAATATTTGAAGGATGTAAAGAATTCATTATTTCCTACGAAATCAACAAATGGGTAAAGCAACTGCATATTATAATGTAGGTACGTATATTTACTTAGCACGCGACAGAGATGAGTCATAGATGAGAGTTTCTGAAGGGAGAATATTCACGGAAGGGAGGAACAAGCAGATGTAGAAGAAAATAAATGTATTTTATGTTTCATCTATAAATTGAACCAAATAGTTGTTTGCTGAGGGTAAAACTGAAATCTATCACATTGATATATTTCTGAACGAAACATTGTAAAGGGACAGGTTGAAAAGAATTGAATTCTTTATATCCTGTTTAAAAATATACGCTTAATATTGTAAAATCGTCTCTTCACTATTTTGGGGTAGTGGAGAACAGTAAATAATATTACTTGAAATTAGGTATAAATATTCGTCCTTTTCAGTCCGTCGCCACACGCATGGCCCGCCTCCATGGCAATCTGTTTTGGGCTGAACGCAGAGCACCAGTCACCGAAGACCCCATTGTGGACTTAACCAAATCGCTCCATCTGGTCGGTGAGCGACCACGAGATCTCCGTCCCTCCACGCTGCCCATCACAACAAGCTTCTCGAGGCAGTCTGGTTCCCTTCTGGCAATGTGTCCAAAGAATTGAAGGATATGTCTGTAACATATCGTCGATAGACGATCCTCGATCTTTATCGCGTCTAGAATTGACACATTCGTTCTTCTGGCTGTCCATGGGATGCGCAACATACGCCTCCAGCACCACATTTCAAAAGCATCGATCCTCTTTCGCTCTGACTCCCTAAGTGTCCATGTTTCCACATCATACACGAACATCGAGAATATCAGAGCCCTGATGAGTCTAGCCTTCGAACATCGAGAATATCAGAGCAGTGATGAGTCTAGCCTTCATGTTATTCGTAATGGTCCTGTCCTTCTAAATTAGGTAGGCAACTATAAATGTATGTATTTATCAAATCAAGTTAGAGTTTTTATTCATAATTTTGACTATTTTTAATTGGTATACCCACAGACAGGCTGTGATTTGTGGGATTTTCAAGTGCAAGGTTGATTTATAATAATTGATATTATGTTTATGTATATATATTGTATGTTAACCGTGTACCAAATCTTAAATAAATAAATAAATATCCTCATGCAAATTAAGTAAAGGTACTTATCGTCTTGAGGTTATGAACATTGTTCCTGTAAGATGTCGAGGTACATTATGTATTTATTTATTGATTTATTTAGATCATAAAATTGCAAGGAAAACATTGTATTGCTTCTCAGGGAATTTACGGTAAATACAAATCCATCGGAAATCGAATCTGGGACCTTTCGCTAAAGAGTCACATATCTAACCAACTAAGCGAATTACACTGGTTGAAGTGTCCAGAGCCAGTTGACTACAAAATTTGTTTGACGGTGTTTAATGCTTTGAATAACATGACACCACAATACATTCAAGAGCTGTGTCAGAGAAAAGAGCTATCTGGGAGGGATCTCACAGGTTTACTAAGATCGATGCTTTAGTGTGAGTGGTCCTATAAAGTGGAATAGATTGCCTCCGGATGTCCGCAGTGCACAAAGCAAGAACACTTTCTCTAGAGGACTGAAAACAGCTTTGTTTCGTGGAGCAACATAAGACAGAATATTTTTTTTTTTTTTTTAATAAGGCACAGCCACCAATAGAGGCGGATTTTTGCTGTACAATTTAGATTTTAATATATTTACTGTTGAAAAGAAGAGTAAAAACAGAATTCCATTAGATCTCAGAGAAATAGGGGTTTACATTAAATGATTGCAAAAGGGAAGCATATGTACAAGCAATTAAAGAATTTACAATAAAACATTAAATGCGTCAGTCACCTTCTAATGGTCGAGTGAAAGGCTTCTTACAATCAGCTATATCTTTATACCGGTGGTGGAGATGAATTTAGCGATTTCTAATATTACATGTCGTGAGCCAATCGCCAACAGATGCTCCATATTAAAGGGTCTTTCTATTTTCACCACTTCTCCGTACATACCTCTATCCGAGACCAACGGGCAGGCAAAGAACACATGGTTCAGTGTCTCGAGATCCTGACCGCACTCGCAGTATGGGCTGTTAACAACTCCAATTCTGAATAGATGAGGGGCTATTGAGCAATGTCCGATCCGCATTCTACATATAGTTGAGACGACACATTTGTTCAACTGATAAGCTGTATACCAAGGCTTTCTTGGAATCGTAGGTTGAATATCTTTATAAAATCTGCCTTTGTTCGAAGTCGGAGAGTTCCATTCCTTTTCCCACTCGTTCCAAGTTCGAGACTTGAGCGATAGGATCACGTCGTCGAATGTAGGAAAGAAATTATTTAAATTTTCGCCCGACTCAATGGCGGATTAGGCCAACCTGTCCGCAATTTCGTTGCCCTCGATTCCTCGGTGTGAGGGAATCCAAGCAATCTTTATATCCTTACCAACGGAACTCAGATTGTAGAAATTTTTACGTATTTCACAGAGATTTATGTCATTAGGTCTTGTATTTAAATTAGAAGCGATTGCAGAGACACAGCTGAGTGAATCGGTAAAAATGATTGCCCTTTGAAGATTTAGACTGTGTATGGAGTCAAGTGCTATTTTGATTGCCACACATTCCGCAGAGAATATAGAAGTTTGGAATGAAAGTTTATATTTGCTCTCAATTTTGAGACTAGGAATGAATACCCCGACTCCCAGAGCAGAATCATTTGACATTTTAGAACCATCAGTAAATATGTGAATATGGGAGGGATAGGATGAAATAAAATCCTGGAAAATTGAACGGTTCTCAGAAGGGTTAAAAGAAGATTTGAGAATACCAATGTCTTTATGTATCTCTGGTATGTGGATAATTGCCTCGTAAGGGATATTGTAGTAAGGAGGAACAGTAGATTCTGGGGGAAGGTAGTTAGATTGAGAGAAATATATATAACTCTTGCAAAGACATGGAATTTGTTTGCCCCTCCTTATATGTTCCTTCAGCAGAGACACAAGGATTTTTAATGGGTCTGTTAGCAATTTGTTTGGGGTTGAAAATCTTCTAAGAAGGAAACTGTCTGATAGAAATTGTCTTCGGAGAATCAAAGGAGGGTCTACACTCTCCACTTGAAGGACATTTACAGGTGATGATCCCATAGCTCCGAGCACCAGCCTAAGGGATTTTGATTGGACTACATTGAGTCTCTTTTGGAGATATTTGGGGAGAGGGTCGAGAATGAAACTTCCATAATCCAGATGGCTGCGGATTAAAGCATTGTACATGAGTTTCATTGTGGTCGGGTGACTTCCCCACCATACTCTACTCACAGCACGTAAAATATTAAAATTTTTCTCACATGAGGAAACTACAGTATCAATGTGTCGTTTCCATGAAAGCTTTGAGTCAAGGATCATACCTAGGAATCTGACCGATTTAACACAGGAGACTGTCATGTTGTCAATAGTTACAACGATATTTGGGAGCTTACGTTTTTTTGTAAATATAACAGTCTGACACTTGGAAGGGGCCAGATGCAGATTCAGTGAATTAAGCTTGCCATTTAAGTTCTGAAGATTCGTTATCAGGTTTTCTTTTGCAGTCTCTATATCTCTACTAAACGAGTATATTACAATATCGTCCGCATATTGTAGGATTTTACAATCTTTCGTAACAACGGAATGTATTTGTGCACAATAAAGATTAAAAAGTATGGGGCTCAAGACAGATCCCTGAGGCAATCCTTTATATATTTTTCTAACGAATCGGGAATCGTTAGTCTCAATAACTATACTGCGCTCAGAGAGAATATTATGGATCAAGTTCGTCAAAAGACGCGGTACTCCCAAGCCCAATAGAATCTCACTCAATCTCTCTAATAAGACGTTGTCGAATGCAGAAACGATATCCAAAAAACTGGCAATAACCGCTCCTTTTTTATTAAATGCAATACGAATATCTGTAACAAGTATGCTTAAATTATCCAAACACGACTTAGTTTTTCGAAATCCAAACTGATGAGCAGGTATGAGTTTGTTATGTTCCATGTACCAATCCAACCTATTCTTAATCATGTGTTCAAGTATCTTTAAAACGCAAGAAGATAGGGCAATTGGCCGATATGAATTACTGTAAGTAGGATCCTTTCCAGGTTTCAAGATGGGGATTATTTTTTGGGAATGCCATTCCTCAGGTATGTAACCTGTAGATAGACATAAGTTAAAAAATGAAAGGAGATGAGTTTTGAAGTCATCTGGAAGGAATTTTAAAGCAGGGTAAGGGATGTCGTCTAACCCTGGAGATGTATTCCTGACGGCTTTCAAAGGGATGATCAACTCACTCAGCGAGAAAGGAGAGTCTAGCATTGACAGCCGAGGTTGAGGAATAATAGTCTGCATCTTCAGTTCACTATAATTGGGAACAAAAGGAGGTGCCAATTTGTCGCAAAACTCTTCAAGACATGAATCAATTCTTGTTGAGTTTTTTGGGGAGACGACTGAGCCTCTGAAACGTCTTATAGAGTTCCAAACCACTGAAGTGGGGGTTCTAGGCGACAAAGAACTGCAGAAATTATACCATCCTCTTCTTTTTTTTTGGCGTAACATTTTTTTTGTTTGCGCTTGGATTTGTTTGGCATGCAGAAAATTTTCCATGGTCATATTATTTTGAAAAGATTTTACTGCTAATTTACGCTTTTTAACCATTACAGTACATTCTCTGTCCCACCAAGGTGGAGAAGGACGGGTTTTATTTTGGTGTTCAGAATATTTGGGTACAGAATAGTCAATAGAGTCGTGTATGATACCCTTCAGAGTTTTGTAGCATTCCTCTACATCTGGAGAAAGAAATATACTGCCACATTCACTATCAAGTTTAACTTGGATGGAATTATTATATTCCTGCCAATTGGCCTTGTTGAAATTTTTTCCTTGCCTAGGAGATCTCGATGTGAGGGAAAATCTAATGTGCAAATTCAATATAATGGGATAGTGATCACTAGACAATGGATCTCTCATTACCTGCCATAAGGACTGGCAGGCTAATGAAGAAGATACTATTGATAAATCCACTGCGCTAGGGTTTTGAGAAGGAGGGGAAAATCTGGTTGGAGAACCATCGTTCAGTATGCATAAATTATGCAAGTCTACAAATGATAGTATACATCTTCCTGAACTATCTGTCCATGCGGATCCCCAACTCACTGAATGGCTATTGAAATCTCCAAGAATTACATAAGGTGGAGGAACGAGATCCATTATTGAGTTCCAATAATGTTCATCGAAAGATTTATGGGGAGGAATGTATGTAGAGATATATGTAATATTTGAAACCGAGATAGCAACTACTTGAACTTCTTGATTTGGTGGTAAGGAGATTCGTTTCCAAGAAAGCGATCTATGTATTAAAAAGGCAGTGCCTCCACCTCTAGAATATAAACGATCATCCCGAACACAATCATAGCCCGGAATGTTATAATACTGGCCACTTTGCAGCCAGGTTTCATTTAATGCACAAATTTTAATTTCATATTTTTGTAATAAATGAATTATATCGCATCTATTAGCAATTGCGCTTCGACAATTAAATTGTAAAATGGAGAGAGTATTACAATTATTCAAAGCCATTATGATTATCTACTTTTTTTGGCTCAGTAAGTCAAGTAAAAATGGCATGGCAGAGGCAACGTGGGACGGTAGGTTAGGAGTATCAGATATCAACGATATTAATATTTTTGCAATGACTTGTAAGGTTTCACCATAACTCACATCAACTGATTTATTATTTATAATCGTTTTGTGCGGGTTATTTAATGCGCACCCGTTTTGAGGGTCATTTAATTGGCCATTATTATAAAGTAAACAGGCATCATGGCCTTTTTGATCGAATATTTGGGTGTTTTGTGGATTTCGAGAAGACTTAGATATACTGTTTGAGCGGTGAAGAGATGGTATAGTATATACAGTTTTAATTGCCTCAGTATAACTCTTCCGAGGAGCGGGGATTTTACTACTTGCTTCTTTGTATGAAACACTGTCTTTGGCCATTATGTACTTGACTTCTCTTTCTCTAGTCACAAAGGAACATGTAAAACTATTTGCCGGGTGCTGACCATTGCAATTAACACATTTTTCTGAGCCTGCTGGGACAGGGCATTCCGATGCTAGGTGGTGGTCGGCACATTTTAGACATCTCGGGTTGTTCTTAGATTTGCAATCTTTCATAATATGGCCAAACTTACAGCAAATATAGCATTGAGAAGTGGGGTAGGTATACAGTTCAACGGGTAGCGAGTTGTGGAACAGGAATACGTTCTTGGGAAGAGACTGTCCCTCGAATGTAAGTACCACCGTTTGGGATGGAACCCACTTCGTGGAACCTGATGACGTATCCCTCCTGTTCAGTCTCCTGGCTTTTATTATTTTACCACAAGGATCTGGTACACTTGTAAATTCTATAATTTCTTCTTCACTTAAGTCTAAATCTACGGACCTCACTAAACCCATTTTAGTTATTTTAAAAGTAGGTATGTACGCTTTTATATCATTTTTAGCAACAAAATCGCTTGTAATGAAGTTGTTTGCACTGAGTGCAGAGGTAAATGTTAGTACAATTTTGTTCCTCCCTTCTCCCTTAACTCCACCGATAGCAATATCTTTGATTTTGTTATTAAATAATTTCCTTCCAAAAGACATAGTATTAATATTTTTATTTTCTATATTTTGGACGTACACTATAAAAGGCCCTGTAGAGTAAGCAGGGTAAAATTTCTTAATATAATATTTTTTGGGCGGGGAAGGCTGAGGAGAGGAACGACCTATTACCGGATCCGAGGAACCCTGCACAAGTAAAGCATCATCAGCCTTACGTTTCAAGGCCCTCGGATCAGGAGGCTTAGTCTCGTCCACCTCCATTTTCGCGATTCAGCACTTAAATAAAATAATAAAGGTACCTATGTAGGTACTATGTAATTGAAAAAATTAAAAAAACAAAACAAAAACTGCAGCTGTCAAATAGCTGTCAAACAAATCAAATGCAAAACAGAAATAACCTAAAAATCAATAGCAATTCATCATATTGCGGTCAAAATAATAATAAAATCAAAATAAAATATGAAAGAATAAACTTGAAATAGATAAACAAAAACAACAGCAATAAAATCTTATCTGTTCGCTGTGTAGTTAACGTAGGTAGATCAAATATTCGTACGAAGCACAACTGCCTAAGACAGAATATAAGCGCCCCTGGAATAATCCTGAATCATTAAACGGCGCTACATAAATTATTTCTTATGATTAAGTCACGAAGGCCTACAGTAATTATAAATAAGTTGTTAAATTTGCAAACTATTTTTTACTATTAAATTGAAATGCTGATAAAAATATATTTAACACATCCTTGTAAGGAAGTACAAACATCACCCTATAGCGAATTTATTTACAAAATGTCACTTCCGTATATATCCAGCATAAACAATAGATATGCACGAGCATTTTTTTTAATTACCTACCACTAAGTCAAGATATTTTTTTAATTACCTATCACTAAGTCAAGATATTTTTTTAATTACCTATCACTAAGTCAAGATATTTTTTTAATTACCTATCACTAAGTCAAGATATTTTTTTAATTACCTATCACTAAGTCAAGATATTTTTTTAATTACCTATCACTAAGTCAAGATATTTTATTTCAAATAAAAGTGGGCTGTGACGGAGTTACAAAAAATCAACTTACATATCTGACTTAGATATAAATGAAAATATTTTTTTTTATTGAAAAACTTATTAACATCTCAATAGAGACGAAGTTGGATATTTTAGAAGAACCAGGAATTCAAGTCACCTACAGGGCTTACAACCTGTCATCGGCGGGTTTACTTGATCACTTTATGCGCTTGCGCAACGTTTACCATTTATGCCTTCTTATTGAGTTCCCTTATCAATATAATTTTTGAAAGTTCTATATATTTGAATAATGTGTAACAATCCACCTGAAAATAAGGAATTATTATACTATTGCCATCTATGAAGTAACGAAGAAACCTTTTTTTTGTAACGCCATCTATTGAGAAATTTGTTTATTTGTTAACAATGTATTTATTTTTGTCTCTTTCAAAAAAATTAATAGGTATGTCCTTGTTAAACAAGTACATATACATCTTCCTACATTCCTATATACATTACTATATCTATATATTACTACAAAGCCGCTTGTGGAAAACTGTATATGAACCAAATATGTTTGCTAACCCGGAAAAGTTATTTCTTGGCAATACGTCTTGCAATAATTGAATATGACGGTGGTTTAGGCAAAATGCAATGTGGAAATTGAGTATGTAAGTGAGCGAAGTACAGTAGAGTACCTACATACATATTATAACAGTACAGGAGGGGTTCCTGAATAATAAGAGTATAGAAGCTGTTAGGCGGTATTGATCGAGAGTTTCGCCCGCCGCGGTACTAGAACGCCTCTGCGCTCGGTGGTAGCATATATAATAATGTGCAAGGGGTAGCTCCTCGCCAATTCCTCACTTCACTATATCAGGCCTGATCAAATACTTTGCAGTGGCTAAAAGAAACTGGATGCCCTAAAATTCGTTTTCATACATACCTCACAGATTTAGATTAAAACAGATCGCCCGGTTTCTTGCAATGCATATTTTCAAGTAGAGATTACTGGAAAATTTGTCAAGTATGTAGATTTGGTCGAAAATCTACATTTTGTTTTTTATTCTACACATCTTCATCCTTAATGTATCTGTTGGTTTAATAAAAACAAGTGAAACAAGTGTCCAAGATTCGATTCCCGGTGAAGACACAGTTTTTAATTGTGTTTTCAGCCTGGATCTCTAAGACGATAAACAGTCAACTGTCAAGACTTAATTGGTAAAATTTCAATGTAATGTAATTAAAAGGAATAAAAAAATGTATTGTGTAAAAATGTAAATGTAAAAACGTTTGTATCTACGTATTTGCAGGTAGCGGTTATTTCGTCATACTACGAAGACATTATCAAGACTTTAATTTAATTTTTGAATACTTTAATAATCACATAATATTATTACAAGGGAAGATTTTTCTATTGGAATTTTCAGAAGAGTTTCAGAAGATTTGGTTTACGTTGTTCTGTTTTCAAGGCCTGATCTAGAAAATGCAGGGCGATTCGCTTTTGTCTTAGGCATTAGGGGAATCAATATTCATTTCGGAGCTCTTCCGTTATTCTACCTTCTGAATCACAATCATTAGAGTCGTACTATAAATAGGTACCTACATTAACGCCCGCCGAAAGGAAACAAAGTAGCAAATACACACTCTTATTTACTTATACAAAATATCCATTGGAAAATATTTCGACGACACAAAAAGGTGAGTTTCCTTTGTTATTTTGCCTAATGAATATTGGTAGTCAATATTTGTGGTTATTAATCATTTACTTACACATATTTTAATTTTCATTATAATATCATTATTTGTTATAATATAGCATTAGTTTTTTATGTTCACATTGCATATTCTAACATAAATTGCCTTATTTACAAACCCCTGCATGTAGTCCTTCGATGCTATCAACATTGTTGATAAAATAAAAATAATAAATAGCCTTCTTACTGGTTGTTACCTATTCTTCTATGTCTAAGTGATCTCATTTTCCCTGCATTTATTGCATTTTCAAGCATATATATGTTATCTGTGTTAAAGTTCCCTAAGATATACCAATTTAGACACTACATTATGCATACCAATTTTAGACTTATTTATTCCATTTTCACGCATATTTTTTCCTAATTAAAGCTTTACTAAGATTTCGTTCACGTATAACACAAGCTTTTATGCTCAGTTTAGGGAATATAGGAAGATTTATGTGTACTTGTTCACATACAGGACATATTCATTTTATTAAAAACTAGCTTTTATGTCCCGCCGTTGGCCAAGAATGTAAATTAGTGAAGGAATAAGCAATCGTTTATATACCTACATAATATTGTCACACATAATTTTTTTTAACCGTAGTATGAAAAGTAGTTTGAAATTTAATTGAGTTTAAGCGGTGTAAAATCTTAAAGTGATGGCCACAATCCATTTGCTTTTATATATAAGCACATACAATTTCTGCACGCATGGACTATGGGAAATGATTTTAAATATGACTTATTATAAAAAGACAACGTCGTAAAGAGTTTGGATTTGGCCACAACCCCTATTTTTATATATTGTCATCGAACGCAAATAATGTGTTTTAAATATTTAGTAATTTTGGATGATGGGAAATGGTTTAAAAATTGATTAAACAAAAGTACTGAAAATATTCTAGTGTTGGTCCAATCCCATTCGTTTTTATATTTTTCGTCAAGTGTGCATATAGTTTATTATAGTTTTGCACAATAAAACTGATAGACTTAAAACTGACACATAAGTCTACATTACAGAAGAAGAAGACTTAAGCTATGTTAAATAGTTTTTAATATGAATATAAACGTTGTGAAGATCCAGCAATGGCCACAACCCCGATTTTTTATATATTGTCATCAAAATGAAATGTGTAGTTATTGAAAATTAAGCAATATATGATGATATAATAAATGGTGTAAATTTGATTGAACAAAAGTAATGAGAAGATTCTAGTGTTGGTCACATCCCATTCGTTTTTATGTTTTTTTATCAAGTATGCATGTTGTTTATAATATTTCGTTACAATAGACTATTATACATAAAACTAATCCAAAAGACTAAATAAAAAAAGAAGTAGAAGTATAAAACTATAACAAATAGTTTGTAATAAAAACTGACCCAATGGTCTACATAGAAGATGAAATAAGAATTACACATTAGGAAATGTATTATATAAAAAACTGACCAAAATGTCTTCATAAAAGAAGAAGAAGATGAATTGAACTATAGGAAATATTTTATATAAAATTCACCCAACATCTACATAAAATAAGAAAACGAAGAATTTGACTAAAGGATAGTTTGTTTAAAAATAGTTTGTTTAAAAACTAACCAAAAAATCTACATAAAGGAAGAAGAAGACGAATGAGACTATAGGAAATAGTTTGTATAAAAACTCACCCAAGGTCTACATAAATTAAGAAAAAGAAAAATTAGATTATAGGAAATAGTTTATTTATGAACTGTCCCAAATGACTTCACAAAAGAAGAGGAAGAAGATTTAAACCCCAAGAAATAGTTTGTAGAAAAAATCACCCAAAGGTCTACATAGAAAAAAGAAGAATTTCACTATAGGAAATAGTTTGTAGGTATATTGAATGTGTATTGTTGTTAACCTAAAATAGTTTAATAATTTTCCTATACAAAATCAGTATATTCTTGGTTTTTAAGTAGTAAGTATTAGGTATGTAGGTACCTACCTACAATGATGTTCTAAATTAATTCGAATTCGATTTATAACAAATTTTATTTGAGTATCAGAATGTGTCCGTTACCATAGTAACCATGTTCCAACATGTGAAAAATATCAAATGTTATGGAGACATTTTTTGAATATGTAGGTACCTACATTGGTTTGTTCGATGCCATAAAAATGAAAATTGTCAGAAAAATCAAATATTTTTAACAAATTATGCAATTTTATTACGCCTATATCTTTACTAATAATTAACAGACTTTTACAATATATGTCTTAAAACTTGCTGTAATGTCTTGTGTTTCATTTTATTATTTCATAATCACATTTATTTCAAAGGTATATTATTTTAAAGAACATATTCATTCGGTAGGAAAATTAAATATCGTATGAAAAGATATTAAAATGGCGGGGTTATATGTACATTTGTACAAAACGCTTACTTTAAAAATAAGTTAAACATTATAATTAGACAAAATATTCACCATGTTTTTCACTTAAAAGCTAAGTTATACTTGAAAATATATTTTTTTCGTGTAAATACGTACTTCTAACTTTTAAACTAACAGATATTTGCATGCAAAATGTACACTTTTATGACAGATATGACATGGAAAATTTTGTATGAAAAAAATAATTATTGAAATATCTTTAAAATTCAGCATTTTAATCGCATTATTTTTAGCGTGACACTGCATCAGGTATACTGGTACACGTTCGCACATAAATTAGATTTTTAGATGCTCTTGATTTTTCAAAAGGCGTGAGACAAACACACACACACACACACACACACACACACACACACACACACACACACACACACACACACACACTAACATATTGATTGCTTTATTACTTTAGATATGCCAATGTAGGTACTGTAATTCCATTACGCATACTAATTTTAGGTTCCTTTTTATTGCTGGTAATACCTACGCATCATTTGGCAAGGAGTACCACTTAATGAAATCAACGTACATTCATAAATACATACCATTCACGCCATGTTCCTGTGGGTAATCAACGTTAAGCTTTAAATATTATCAATAAACTAGTATAATTACTAATCATACCAATGAAGAAGGAAAAGAAAGAATTGTAAAATGTAAACAAAATATCGATCTGGAATTGGGTATGTTAAAATTACATTATACACATTTTTTTTTTCAAATATTACAATTTGTTCATCATATTATAAATAACGTAGTCGTTAAATATTAGTAAAAGAAATAACAGTAGATACAAGCCGTTACACTTAACCTGTATGGAAACTTCATGCATGACAACCTACGTATACCAAATTATACATAAGTAAGTACCAAATATACTCTAAAACATTTGTAAATCCTAATATATTTTAAGGTACACTTACATAAATGCAGGTACAATGAACTGTTGTTATAATATATGCGTATCATACAATTTTAATCGAAACAATTTAACTTCGGAAAGAAGGATGGCAGTCGTCAAGGCGATTTCTACTGCGTAAGAGAAATCTTATGAATCTGTTGCAATCACCATTGGTGGAAATCCATTAAACCAAGAAATGCCCTCCATAAGTACCTAGTGTCATGCAAATTTTATGATTTTAATAACTGTTCAGATAAAAGATTTCAAAAACTTTAAAAAATCGAAAAATATAACTGAGGATGTTTTGAGAGATGTTTTTAATCTATTATTTTTTTTCTAAATCATTTAGGTTTCCGTTAAATCTTTTCTTTTTACTGTAGTGTCTTGGGTTTTTGTATTTCTTTGTGTGAATTGGAATCGAGTTGAAAGATATATATTTCAATTAAGGTGACACGAGTAATTAATAAAATTATTTAAATAGTTAACTTATTTTAATAAAAATAAGTACGTACAATTGAAAAAAAAATCGTAAAGTTCGCAAATTATTCTAAAACAACGAATTTCCTTATCAATTTACCAACCGATAATAGATTTTACTCTTTAATTTATTGAGAACTATTTATTTCTGCTTCGACTGTGTTGAAATAATAAGTCGATTTGCTAAGGATAATTTTTATAACTATGTTTATTAATGTTAAAAAAACAATTACAAAAATTAACAATATGTCAATAAAATATAACATTGATCACACTGTTGCTAATATATAAATACTCCATTATTAGCTGTTGATTGTTAGTATAAGAGTGGCATTCTCAGTACAAAATAAAATTACGTAAAATATATTTAACATCTGTATAAATTATTATAACTGCAAAATGTTCTAGTGTATGTATTTTCCATAATGATTATTATTTCTCTATTATTTTAATAACAATGTAGGTACATACCGGTTAGAACTAAGTACCTACTAGAAAATAATGTTTTAGTTGCGTCAGGTTGTTAATTATGTAACGATACTGACGACAGGTATAATATTATGATCCTTCCGTAGAAATAAATGCCAATTATATTTGTTAAAATAATATATGCTATAGAAAATTTGTACTAAATAAGGAACATTGAGGTTTATCGTAAGAAGATATGAGCTTAACATGGAAGAGAAAGTTTTTGAATTATATTTAGGCAAGCGTATTGCGTACCACGAACCATCAAACGATAACAATTTAACCAAAGATTTTATAACTTTAATACAGTTTTGTTAACACAATGTTCATGATTATGATATTTTATTTATTTATAGTTTAAATCAGGGGTCTCCAAACTACGGCCCGAGGGCCACATCCGGCCCGCGGACAGATTTTGTCCGGCCCGCGGAGAGCTAACATACTTGAAAACTCCTTTAAGAAAACATATTTTTTATAGCAAATTAAATTTAGTTTACTGAAGTATTCTAATTTTATGTTGAATAATTATTAATATGACATCTACATTGATATGGTCATGGGCTAACTACTCATAACATTGTTGTAGGCTTATTGTTATTGTTTTTGTGATAAGTTGGATAAAGAAACACATAATTGTAATGAATAAAGACATGTATAATATGCAGAAAATTTAACTTCAGTATATAATAACTAACAAATTATTGAATATTTCATCAGTGGACTATTTCACTTTTTACCACCGGCAACAATGATAATATGGTTTTGGCCCTCGGAACTTACTGGAGTAATCAGTATGGCCCTAAGGCTGGAAAGTTTGGAGACCCCTGGTTTAAATGATTAAGATATTTAACATGAACTGCGTACGAGAATTTTATTCTTTAAAGAAATCACGACAAGCAAATGAAAAAAAAAACGTAGGTACTGAGAAAAATCGTCCCATTTTGAAAATTTTCTGTATGATGATACGCAATAAAGCCACAGAATCATTTATTAGAGTGCAGTGGTTCTAATGCACAAAAAGTGATGTGCCTACAGAAATTCGATTTGTTTCCTTTTCGTCCCTATTATTACATATAAGATCATAGTTTAAATCCATCCTTTACCCAGGGATAAAAAAAACAGTATTTATTTACCAAACATGAAAGTATCTATATATCAAGTAGAACGCATATCAGGAAAAATTCCACAATTACACGCATATGATGCCAATATAACAATACATTCTAAGCTGAGATAGACATATTCAACGCGAAATATTATAGATTTAGACATGATGTTCTGAAGGTGATGCGCAACCAATATCCCTCTATCCTGTCCTCCTAGATTCTCTTCTATCATTTCTCTTCCCTTCCCTAGTTGTTGTATATGTGTGTGTGTGTATGTATGTGTGTGCGTGTATGTGTGTGAGGGTGTGTATGAAAGTGTGTGTATGAATTATTTTTGGCTTGTGAACTGTTATTTGTTTTTATATTATTTGTTTTTATATTATTTATTTTTATATTATTTATTTTTATTTTATTTAATTCTGGGAACAGACAGTTATATATTAGGTTGATGAAATTTTTTTTTGGCTCTAACATTGTAAAAAAAATATTGTATCTTCTTCTTCTTCTTCCGATGGCTCTACAGCCCATATCGAGCCTTGGCCTCCATCAATCGTCGCCTCCAACTCCTCCTGTCTACCGCTGCTGTCCTCCAGTCTGCGACTTGCAGTAATTGTTCCGCATCCCTTTTCACTTCGTCCTCCCATCGCAGCCTGGGTCTGCCGACCTTTCTTCTTCCACCCGGATGTCCCTCAAGGATCCTCTTGGGTGCCCGTGATGACGGCATTCTCTGCACATGCCCAGCCCATCTCAGCCTGCTCAGTCTAGCATGTACAGAGAGCCTAGGAGTCTTATAGATGCTGTATATTTCATCATTATACCTTATTCTCCAAGCTTCTCCATCATTCACGGGTCCCAGTATTTTCCGTAGCACTCTCCTCTCAAATGTATCCAGCATCTCTGCGGATCTTGCTGTCATCGTCCACGCTTCGCTCCCGTATGTCACCACTGTTCTTATTATAGTCTTATACAGGGTGATTTTTGTTTTTCTGTGAACACTTTTTGATTTAAGCACCGGGAGCAGAGAGAAGAATGTTTTGTTACCAGTTGTGATCCTTCTTATATAAAAATATTGTATCATTAAACTATTGAAATATTGTATCATTAAAATATTGTATTCTTAAAATATTGTATTATTAAAATATTGTATTCTTAAAATATTGTATCATTAAACTGTAAATGAGCTGTAGCTTCCCAAATGAAATAAATAATCAATTCTTACAGCATTCAATTCATCAATTATAGAATATTTGGCTTTGTATATTGTATGAGGTTAGTGTGGTAGTTTATTAATCTTAAAGACCCGGATTCAAATCTTAATATCAGATTATCTCCAAGAGAGATATCATACACCTCATATTTTTGCTTATATTAAGGAACGTTTGATGACGAAATTTTTACTCTCCTCACTATGGAATAGTGGACAGTCAATGCTCTCACTATTTGGATATTCGAGGTATTTTTATACTGTTTGAAATTGTGATACAACAAAAATACACTCATCAAAAATGCATTCAAGGATGTCAAAATTTAAAGAAATCAAATCTATGTCTGCCATATCAATGTGAAATAAATTTCATATTTGTTTGAAAAATGTATATTACAGAAGTAAAATAGCTTCTGTATAGGAAAATTGAGTGATCAACTTCATATTGATATTGTAGGTATGTGTCTCTATAGACAAGTGTATTTTTTTACTCTCCACTTCTATCTTCCTCAAGGCGTAGGCAGTGAAAACTGAACACCAAGTTCTTCTATCTTGACACATACATCGCCTCATCAACATTGATACACTGTCTCATAAATGCTCATCTTGCTGGTAATGCAATTTAACTTAAAATTTCTCAACAGGTATCATGTAAAAAATGCATAAAATGATTTCCGTGACAATGTTTTTGTGTGTATTGTGTATTGTGAAAACTTTTGTCCTCTGGGAATTTTATATTTGTTTAAGAATCTAATAGAAATGTACTTCATTATTTTCAAGAAGAAAAAATGAACAATTTACTATGGTGTGGAAAGTTTAGTTTTGGCTACAACCCACTCGATTTACAGCTATTATGGATATATTTTGTTACATAACAGTATTAAAATAATGAAGGATTTTTCATAAAAAATACAACATTCCAAAACCGAAAATGAGTTCAAAATCAATTTAATTATTAATCCGAACGAAATGGAATACCAATAATATGCTTTACAATGAATATTAATTTTCTTTACTCTACATATACTTATTGATATACAATACAAGAACGGATATATTTGATTCATTTAGAATTTCTGGTAATTTTGTAAATAATTTTACACTCGACGAATATATTACATTTTCTAAACCCACGCTCGAAATTGAAAGAAAACGAATTAAGATCAAATAGAAGAATTAATTACACAGCATTGATATTTGACAAAGAAAAACAGAAGTACAGTTCGATAAAATTCCGAATTTAAAAATAAGTACGAAAGAAACATGAACATACAAATATTTTTTAAGTAAGAAATATTATCTGTTCTAAGAATTGTCATGTTGTGTTTTTTTATCGCTGAATATCCTAAAGAGATAATTTTTGCATATCTAAAATATCCAAATTTTTAAAGTAGATACCTGATAACAATGGCGGATTACCACATTAAATGTGAGCGCAAGAAACGCGCGCTTGTGGCTTAGGCCTCGGATTGTGTCCCTATGTTTCGAGGTGTTAATTTATTTTGCAGGAGGTTTGTCAATCGTACTTCGATTCATCAATTATGTGTTCATTTTTATCAATTTCATTAGGCAAAATGACACAAGTTTGTGCTCTGCGCACCCGGAAGCCTGGTTCAAGATTTTTGGCGAAAACTATTTATAAATACATTTAATCCTCACCATAATATTTTGGAAAGTTGTATACATGTATGTATTTGGGTATTTTTTTAGTGTGCTGTTCAATCAAAAATTAGAAAACTTTAAAGGTTAAATATTCTGCATATCGCTTCCTCTGCGACCAGTGATAACCTAGGAAAATTAAAAATAGACTTTTTAATGTTTTATATAAGTATATAATTTTCTTTTTTTCGTAAATTTTCCGAGTCCCCGTAGATATTGCGTATTCTGTCATACAAATTGTAAATTCAATGTTTACAAAAACTAAGTAGACCCCCAGGGGTCCACGGGAGACTACGTTGGCGTGTAAAAAGGGGGGGTTCACGAAAATTTATCTGGTTTCGATTGTAAAGAACGAAAATAAACTTGGATACCTACTCAATAAAAAAATCCAATTTTTTCGGTGATTTTTGACAGGCTGTATTTCGTTGATAATTGGTTGTATTAAGACTTTGAAAAGCATTTTGAAGCTTAAATATTCCAACTGTCGATTCCGATTTTTTTGCAAAAAAAAAAATTATGAACTTTTCACGGTTCCCATGGAATTCTAATACATAACGCGAAAACATAATAATGCGATTTTTTCGCTTTTATTTTTGGTCCACGGGCTTGAAAAAAATATTTCAGTTACGCCGACATATGGATTAGATAGCCTTTATTATTTAGGGTTAATTTCCTTTTTGAAGAACCTCCATAAATTTTCTTTTTATTTTAACCACTCCGAATTTAAGGTTGGAACTCAGCAGCGACGCGAATTTCCTTCTTCACATTTTTTAACGAGTTTTGGGAATATGGTAGAAATGTAGTATTTAAAAGTGGTCTATGAGAAAAAAAAGTTTGGGAACCTCTGATGTATACCTACTATTATAATGAAAATATATATGGTCTAGAAACAGTTTTCTCAGGAATACAATCGCACTAAGCTCAACCAGCGAATAGAGAAGAGTTGAGCCGTGGAAGGAAGGGTTAGGAAGAGAAAACTTCCATGAACCAACAGAGGTACTACCATATGCAACCTGGAAATCCCCAAATAGACTAAGGACGGGTGTAGGAAGGTGTAAGGTAAACCTGGACAGATGTAGCATGCCAGGACATGGCATGCGAATGTGGGGAGACGCAGAACATGTCACACCTGCTGAACTGCCCGCTTATGGAAGGAGGGTGCTCTGAGGAGGATCTGTGGCAAGCAAATGAGAATGTTATTTATTTTGGTTGCAAATTAATGGAGAGACACAAAATGTCCTATTCTGATTCGTTTCAGAGTACGAAAACGTTTAAACCAACGGAAGACCATGGATAAAAGGATTTTATTTTTTGACATTTCTCATATAAGTACTAAAATTCAGACGGATAAATTTAGACGAATCAGAATAGGACATAATATAGGTTGATTATCTTGGAGACGGAAAGAAGAAGAAATAATGAAATAACTAGACGCTGTGTTTTACGAGAGAATGGCGCTATTTGTAACGTATTTTTAAGAAAAGTTTGTTTTTCAATCAAGCCACCGAAATGATCTCTTATATGAGAATCACCCAAATAATAATAATAATGATAAACCTTGTTTTAAGGTGATACAAGACTGCCGTGTGGGGAAAACATACATTCATCGTGCTTCATTTTATAAGGTAATGCACACCCGCACACCTGTCGCGTGTTACCCCATATTGTGAGATATGCCGCGATGGTATGAATGAATTGATGAAAACACCTTCCTTGTACCTTGTGCAAGTGGCGAGTTTATTGCATTTTATTTCAAGTAGGTTTCCAGAGTTTTTATCCTTAAATTAAATAAGATAATTTTATATTCAAACAAATATTTGCTATGTATACACACCGAGAAAAATATGTAAAATAAACCAAATTCTATATTTTAATATAGTGCAAAAAACCTAATTGATATTTTTCAAGTTTACTTTATTTATGGCTTTATAACAATTTTATACTTTACTATTTACTTTGATTAAACCACGAATAGGTATATTAATATAAATATATTAAACCACGAATATATTAAGCCACGAATTATTTGATATGACTGGTTTCAATGCGACTGCTTCTTCCTCAGAAGTTGTCATCCGTCCGAACAAAAAACTCATTCGTGGTTTGAAAAAGTATTGTAACATATAAAATTGGATCAAAAATTTATTTAAAAAAATAAAAGCCTTCTAATGATGGATACGAACTGACAATTTAATTCATAATAAGAATTTAATATATGTCACAAAATGTTGGTTAATGATGCTGGACATAATTTACTATTATATATTATGTACCTAAGTACCTACACATATCTTATGACAATGCAAAACAATTTTATCAAAAACGTAAACATTCATTTAAAATATTCACGTTGCCTTGAATACATAATATATGTGTAGTAAAAATATTTTAAATAATTTTGATTAGTAAACAAAATAATTCTAAAGATTTAATTAAACCTGTCAATAGGTGAGTACATTATTATCTACTGTATCGGAACTAAAAACAAGTTTTTACGTATTCACATAAAATAAACTTAATATTGCTTAATTAATAAAGCGAGGATAAACTAATCTCAATTAGTAAACAAAAAGACTTTGGAAAATAATATTCGCTCAAAAACATTGATTTGTAATAAAATTTATTACTCACCTCAAACAACCTAGATTTGTTTATAAGTAGGTAGATGTTTACGATTTCTCCATCGAAAGTTTCTCAGCGATTTCGGTAATGTTGTATTACTAAATGAAATAGTCCACATTTTAGTACCACTATTTGGACGTTAAAACTCTTGTTAACTAACGAACACACGGTTAAAGACGATACAATATATTTATCGAGCAAAACACAATTAATTCACCTGAAAAGGTAAACGTAATTTTTGAAATACAACGTTGTTTGGTCGCCGATACGGGTCCAACGATAACAAAATGTGTCAAAAGTAATCTTAATTCGAAACATTGTTTATAATAAATGCGTCAAATTGCACTGTTACACGATATTTTTAATAATTCGTTTGAAACAACTTGACAGCAAACGCACTATACAACGGGCGCTATGACACTTATAAATATACATACTTCACGACCCGCGCCATCCACAATCCACACTACCTACTACCTAAGATTTCATTGTATGTACACAAATATACCTCGGTATATTCGAAGCGCATTTACGCGACGCGTGTATTATGCATATTTTGTACTAATTGACCAAATCTAAAAATGCATTTTTTCTTCCTAGTGCCACTTATCGCCTAGGTCGGCGGCTCTTCACACGCATGTATATACAAATTAAAATATTAGTGAAATATGTCTACCTACTCGATGTCGGTAGGTAGTGAATATTATACATACTATATAAAAAAAACACTTATACCAGCACAGTTGTCGCCAAATGTCTTGAGCCATTTCGCCAAGAACAAAAGACACAAGTTTGCGCTTTGTCCACCCGGAAGCCTGGTTCTAGATATACTTATAACACATCGAAATGTTTTATTTTCTTGCAATCGCCAAGAGTTATTGAAATTTATACATATATGTAGGTAGTTACAAATACCTCCATATTTTTGAAGTGAGAAAATCACGATGCATTCTTCCTTTACAAAGTAATAAGCAAATTGGTGGTTCTGAAATATTATTCGTCGTAGGAAATAAAATAATATTACTACATCTTTGTCCGAAAAACAAATTTCAATGTCGCATCGAGTTATTATATTATACAGATGGAGTAATTTATTAATTTAATTTTGATTGATGAAAAAATGATCAGGATATAAACTTTATGTTTTGTATTTGATAATTTGATTTGATGTGATTCTCTGATTATTTTTCCCTATTTATGGTGCATATTCTTATAAATTGACTTTTGGAAAAATAGATTGCGCAATGAACGGAAAAAATCATTTCATGCCTTCAATGTGACTCATTTAAAAAATAAAATACGTTAAACCTTAAGCCAAAATTATTATTATAACAATAATGAAATGTAAAAAATACACTAATTTGATGAGAAAAAAAACATTTATTAAAAATACTTGTATCAGCTTATTTGACTTGTGTTGTAATTTCCCTTTTTAGTACATAGGTATTCTTATATTTACTATACATATTTACATCATTGTTCTCTCTGTCTACCCCGTGAGGAACATGGTGTGATGAAATACATATATGTATTTACACATCATTGTACCTGTATTTGTTCCTCCAAGATTATAGGAATAGCTAGCAGTAAACATCTTGAGTACGGCACGTAGGCTGTGCAGATCGCAAATTTGTGTTTTATTTTTCTTTTGCTTGGTTGGTATATATGCACAAACGCTCCCACGACGAAAATGCTCAAGTTATTTACATGAAACTATAACCGTGTAAATTAAAACCCAACCAGTATAAACCTAGATTCAGTAGAGTTAGAACGTATTGTCACTTTTAGGTTTTTAGATAGAAGTTGATAGAACCTATTTAAAAGACTAATGACCTGAAAATGGAATAAGAAAGTGTCAAAAATGTTTTGAGGAAGGATGGTCTTATTATTTTTTAATTTTGTAATAATGTTATTATAATAAAAAAAACATATTGAAAATTCACGAATACAAAATAAAAAAAGAAACATAAGATTCACCTTGAAAGACTTCAGTCAGTCTTTAATGCAGCAGCAAGATTGATATTCAATTCACCGAAGTCTTCCCACATAACTCCACTGTTAAAAGATCTTCATTGGTTGCGAATATCGGAAAGGATTCAGTACAAGATATGCTGGATGGTGCACAAAGTTATTCACGGACGTGCTCCAAAATACCTCATGGATCTTTGTGTACCAGATGACCTGAACCAAAAAAGATCTACGCTTCGCTCTGCAAGTAATACGGCAATGCATCGACTAAAAGAGCAAAATACGTGTCGAATGACGAACTTTGGTGAAAGAGCATTTGCTGTAGTGGGTCCGGTTCAGTGGAATAAGCTTCCATATAGGTTAAGATCGATAGACAGTGAAAGTGTGTTTAAAAAACAGTTAAAAACTTATTTTTTCAAAATCTCGTATAGTGATTAAGTGATTATTTCCTTGTTTATGATTATTTTTTCCAGGTATTATTGTTAAGCGCCCTTGAGGTGGATACATAAAAATGGCGCTATAGAAATTATCCATTTATTATTATTATTATTAAGGAATGAACATATTAGCCTTCGAGATAGAAAGCAAAACGAAAGAGCAGAGAAAGGACCAAAGTTACAAAATGTTGCATGCAAGAGAGCTTCATTCGCTTCATTGACATGTGATTTCGCTGGCATACAACTATAACCATATGATCGATGGACCAAGCGTATCCTAGAGTGCGCGACTAAGAACTGGCCTTAGAAATCCGGGAAAACCAAAAGCAAGATGGTCTGACGACATAAAACGAGTGATGATGGAAAATAACTTTATATTGTTCTCAATGTCCACATGTCCAACATGTCCACTTATAACTTTTACCACATCGACTGTATTTTGTAATGACTGTATACTCCGACTCACTGTATTTTTGGCAAAGTTGAGACGAATGCAATTTTTGAACGGATTTGGACAGCGTCATAAAATATAATTGCCAAGTAAGTTATTGTCAAAAAAATAAAACTAGAACTCATAATGATTTGGAGGATAAGTCTTTCTCTTTGAAGTACACAAATAAAAATATAGAATAGTTAATAAAGCACTAAAATATAACTTCATGATCACAAAAAAGTATTCTCATTTTTTCTACGCACAAACAATATTTTATTTCAATATTTTACGGCCATAAACGTGCTGACACACCTCCAATGCCGAAATGAACCATCGTCGATGGTTGAAGGGGACAGGCTATTGGCAAAAGTATCCTCAGATCCCATAGACCGGAAGATGCCGGTTGCGAAGCAATTCGACGGCGGAGCTAGTCTTAATGAACTGCAGGCAACTCATCGGCGTTTGGAGCACTTTCTAAAGTCAGCATCCGCCAGGATCCAGGAACACGTTGAATGGTGCTGCGTCAATCCATGTCTTCTGACATGATTCAGAGCTAGCCTGGACACGAGGAACGTGGACATGCATCCTTCACATTCACACGCGTGTCTAGGTTAACTTTTTTAGAATTCATTGAAAAAATAATATTTTTGCTGTCGTTGCAATCAATGGTGCCTGATGTTTTGGCGGCGGATAAAAAAACAATACGCGAATAGATGAGGTTGAGTCAAAGCACTAATATTAATCTATTTATCATCATCATCGTCTTCATCATCTGTGGCTGTACAAACCAAGGTCTTAATATATGAAACTCTTATTAATTTAACCTGTGCTAATGTGATTCGGAATGCTGGAAGGCTGACGAGAAAACTCTTGAGACTTTTGGAAGGAAGGTACTGTGGAGGATAAATTGATTTATATTTCAAAAATGTAAAAAAAATCAAGTAGTTTTTGGATCCTTTGTAGTTATGATATTTTTGGTGTAATAAATTGCTTATACGTTGTTAAAGCTTTAAATCATACTAATATTTATATTTTGATATTCAAAAACTTACTGAAATATGTTTTGACACCTGTAAAATATCGACTTTCAAATTAAAAAATAAAATCATAAATCGTACAATATAATCATAAAATATTACTATTTACAGATACATCATACTATTTGATTTTGCAACGATCATTAGAAGTTTACTTCTATATTATCTGTGATCATTAGTTGTTGGCTGTTAACATTTTCAGTCTTGTAGCTATAAAACTAAAATACAGTCACAAATCCACACAAATCGATGTCAAATTGGTTTTGACGTCTTGTCGCCATTATTTGTAAGTGTAAAATTTCCGTCTTTGTCGTGTAGTGAAGTTGCGAAGCTGTAATATTAATAATGTATTTTATAGAAAATTGTGGTTAGAATTAAGACGAATGTAAATATAAGGGTAAGTTCATGTATATCATGCTGTCTCAATCCAAAATATTGTCCCAACAATAATATACGTCGTATGACTAATGTAAATCTGAAATTTGACTTTAATCGCCATTTCCTAATGTTATGTTTGTTTTTTCACTATATTTTTTTATAAATATTATACATTTACAGTGTTTTTTTTTGTTTGAATGGAACTGTGATTTTATGTTACTAAATTAAAAAACGTCTTTTCGAAATCAATATATTTGACATTCCATTGTATTCATTCTGTAAATTTAATGTTATTACCGATTCCATGTTTGAAGTAATATACATTTTTTTTTACAGAATATAATGGATTCTTCGTCAGTTTTAATGGGTGGCATTTTAGACTTAGCAACTGGTCAGTCTGATGATAATATATTTTCTGCAAAATCTAATGATTCAGATTTACGTAAAGTTGAAATGTACAGGGAAAAAAGCTTTACCGATGTTATGTGCATGTCTTCAAATGATCATTCAAAGATTAATGAAGCAGCTCTTTTAGATGATTCTTTTTTGAGATCTGAAATTGCTGATACCTCAGTTTCTGTCAATGCTAAGCCCTTTAGCCCTGATATTATAATATTTGATAACAAACAGAAATCTGTTTCTACAAAAAATCTTCCTGGAGAGCTTCCATTGCAGTCAGCTATGATTTCAAGCATTTCCAGTTCTCTAGCTGAAACACCGGGTGACTCTGGTGTCTTGTGTTTAGATAGTGAAACATCTGAATTAACCAGTGAGTATCCTCCAGGAATGTCCCTTAGTCTGGTGGAAGCAGAAGAACTTGTCTGTGATGGAACCACTGAATGTGAAAACAAGTCATGTGAACTTGAAGATAGATCTATTATTCCATTTAATATCAAAAAGTCTATCGATTTAGAAGACCTCATGACACAAAGTGATATCGAAAACCAAAACATTTCTCCGCCACCTCAAGAATCCTTTAAGAGTTTTGACAAAATATCTGAAGAAAGACGAGGGAATTTACCTGACGTTGTTGCAGTTTCTCAGGAATTGAGAGATTCAAGTTTATGTGAAAATTTAAGCAAACCCAAAATCATGATGTCTACAATGAAATCAGCTTCTGATGACATTGTTTATAGAAGAAAATGTAACAAAAAGGCAGGTTCTAATCAATCACAACCTAAAAAACGAGTATCCTTTCATGAAGATATTCTGAATAACACTAAAACTGACAACATTCACATTGAACATGGATTTGTTATGTATAGACCTGAAACATCAATGAGTTATTCAATAAACACATCCTTCAAGAAACGTAATAGCTCTATGAGTCGCTATTCATGGTGCACAGTAGGAGATAATACTTACTATGATACTCCAATGGCATCTTTAGGCCGCAATACCAGATCTGACGTACTTACATACGGCAGAACTGAAGTTAGTGGATATCCTGATAAAAGTGGTGTGTATGAATACGAGGATGATAATTATTTATCCAAAGGCGTAGCAAAATCATGTGATTCCAATACATGTATTAACAAAGTGAACCCGTGTAAATGTACTAAGGATGACTTGAAAAATCAAAATGACTCTCCTGATGATGCAAGACAACTATATATATGCAGTTGCAACAGTTCTGACTCTAATTTAAGTTCTGAATCTGAAACATCAAGTAGTCAAACATTGTCATGTAACTCTGATTCAAATGTCAAATATAATGTTGGATCTAAAAAATGTGATAACACTCAGAAGTCATATTCTTGTGACTGTATAGAAAATAATATGAGTCGACCTATGATGAGAACTATGTATTTTTCTGACGCTGATATAAATAATCACTCTGAACTCACTTCTGATGATAATCAACTTCAAATGAGTGAAATTCTACCTAGAGCAAGTTGTTTGAAAAAGTCTTCATTAAAAAAGAAACGTTATATTAGAACTGATATAATTGAAGAACATGATGATTCAAAACTTACAAGTGGATTGCATAGGAAAGGAGTACGAAGTTTACTTGATTCAAAAAACCTTTTTGGATCTTTGAAAAATATTTATAAAAGTATGAATTTCGGATTAACTTTAGCCGAAAGAGGAGTTCCAGAAGGTTCAGAAGATTGTCAAAGTGTACTTGAAGTATTACCAATAGAGAACACTAATAAACCTGATAATTCTTTTCTGTCAAAGAGTTATGACACTGGTTTTGACAAAAGTCAGTGCTTTACTTCGAAGGAAATAAGAGTTAGAGGTGATGGTTACAGTAGAAATTTTACACATGAAGTTGATAATCATTTGAGGCGATTGGAAAAAGATATAGAAGATTTCAAGTCAACTGCAGAAAAATGTAAAAGAGAGTCTGAAATGAGTCAATCTACAAAATCAGATTTATCAAAACAAAATCTTACACTGGACATGAAAGGAAATAACAGCAAAACCTTTATGGATTGGAAATCACACAGTAAATTAAATTTGCAAAATCCAGATGCATTTGGAAATGCTAATAATGTACGCAATAAGTATATTGTTAATTGTGAAAGCACTGTTTATGAACATAAGGGAGTCTCATATTGTTATGAATATGATGCTTTCAAAACTACTTTTGACACTTCTAAAGATACTTTTACTCCAATAAGTGACAACTTAGTTCCTGTGCCCATTCAGAGTAGCAGTAAAAATAATGATATTGAACCGGAAACTCCTAAAACTATTAAGGAAAGTACACAAGATATAGATGACACTAGAAAGACATCTATTGATATGTCCGAAACTGACAGTAATATCACTGATGCTTTCGATAAAGCAAAATTGAAAGTAAACAAACATAATATTTTAGACCAAAACGAAAAGAAATTAGGTGTATCCAAACATCTGTCCTCTCCATTGAGGCAAAAGAATATAATGCGTTATGAAAAAAATAAAACTACTGAAATGATCAAGTGCTCAAGTGATTCCAATTTGGATTCTGGCAGCACACAAGACACTTTCAACGAAAGTATAGACTTGGATGAAACACTCGAGATTATTGATGGAAATGATTTCCAAACGAAATTTTTCAACCGCAGGTCTTCATTGATGAATCGCTTTCTCAGAAATGTTGGTCAGAAAAAAGCATTGGAAACTAAATTGCAACAGAATGAATTCTTTCAAAGGAAACTGAAAGAAGAATCTAAGAAATTTCCAAGTATATGCTACCCTATAGCTAAAAAGATTTCTCCGACTATTAAGGCTTCATCCAAGTATATAGATTACCTGATCAATAAAGAAGTGATAGAGAATAGAAGAATTTCTGTGAAATTGATGACAGCTGATGAGCCTTCATATTTTGACAGCTTTGAAGAAAATGTTGCCATAGAATGCTGCGAAAAACTCAAATTAGAATTGTTTTCAGATTCTTCAGAAGTATTGCACAGGGTGAGAAGTTTTAGATTTTTTAAAATTTAATTTTATTTTATTGCAGTGATTTATATATACAATAAAGGTTAAACAATAAAGTACCAATTACAATTAATAATAATAATGAACACTTCCTTGCACCCTGCGCAAGTGGTGAGTTTATTGCCGTATGGCAATTTATTCCAACTAACCAGTGTTTCCAGCCCAGAGAAGCAATATTTGCGTGAGAAAATGAATTTATATAAATTTCTCCTCTGCTATTATTGCAGATTAAATTTATTTTCATATGTTTGTATGAATTAGCTTGCCGTTTTCAAATATTTCATTGATATTTTTCCATCTTTTACAAATTCATTTATTTTCATTAATATCTATTTAAATTTTTTATTGATATCAAAAATTCCAAAGATTCTTACTGTTATAGATAAATATTTGGCTATACACAATTATGAACCTTCATATCTCAGTAAATTCATACTCAAAAAATTGGACGAATATTACTCCCATATATTTTACTTCAAGACATCTATCGGTGAATCAGCAAAACAATTGTTACATTATTAAAAAATGAAGAAATCTAACCATTGTCATTCATTGAAAATAACCTGCCAAATTTACACTCTCCTGCGCTTTGTAAGGATCTAATACGCATGCGCGTAAGAAAGAGGGATACTGCGCCAGTTCATTTTGTTTTATTGCGCCAAATATTCTGCTTTGAATTTGATCTTTAACAATATACAATCAGCGCATATTCCTTATCTACATCAAATGTGGCCATGTACTGGTATTTCGGTGGTTGAAGTAATGAGGTGTGTCAGGAGAAATGGAGGACTACAGTCACGATGATGAGGAGAGATGCTAGTCACGTTCCTTAGCAATGAGGAAAACAACACTGATGATAATACTAGTTTTTTTAAGTTTCACATAGAATAGATTTAACATAAAATATTATTTCTCTGGTATCTTAAATCAAAGTCGAAATTTTATATTCGAAAAATTTCAAGGAGTACCTAATTCAATTTTTTGTAATACAGTTAAGCGAATTTGTTCATTTTGTACTTTTGTCACATATATAAATTTTTTGCTTACAGATGCTTAAAGTACGATCAGTTTATTCACAAGAAAATGGCCAATGGATACCTCTTTTAGTTTTTATAACAGACCGAGCTCTTTACGTTGCTGATTTACCTCATGGAAAGAATTCTTACAATTTAGTCTGCTTCCTTACACATAGTCAACTCAATACTATTGCTGTGAGTAGTATTAATTATCATATTTAACTGTTAAGAGTGTGATTAGTCAGTACAGCGACGAATATGTATTACTTCAAATTCGCTGTACATCAATATAGAGATGATTTTGTCTGTGTGAATTTGGCGCTCGATCAGGAAAAACTGTTGCACGGTGCTTGCTGTTTTTATAAAAAAAAACTAAAGAAACACCAGAACCAAAGCACGCGCTACCTTCAGATTCAGATCCAACTGACTATTTCAACCTTTTCTGTACTACCACATTCCTCAACACTGTTGTTTTAGAAACAAATCTCAGAATTATAAAAATGATAAAGGTTGAGTTATATCTATAAGTTTTTAGCTTTCATTTATCTATCTTCTTGGATATTCTTCTTGAAATTAATTACTTTTTCTATTGCAGATTGGTCCCGATAGTCAATATGTTCAAATATTTGACAAATCAGGCGTAAGTAGGTGCATTTTAATTACCGGAGACCGATACTTATGTCATCGGTTAGTCTCTTCATTAGAATGGTGTTCTAGGAATAGTCGTGTTGTGGAAGGATCCAGTGTTATATTGGGAAGCATTCCATCCATTATTTGGAAAAGGAGAGAGACTCTCAAGAGGGCTTTGATTGATGTGACATCTGTCCAATTGGTAATAAAATGTTTTTGTATCTTAACAATAATTGAATTCAATTGAACAGGCTTTTATCTAGTGAGGCAATATATCCAAAGTAAACTTTTTTAAGTCATGTATTTTGACTAATTTTAATGACAATGTTATAATTTGTTGTGACTTAAGTAGGTAATTCGTATTTATTTGGAAAAAATATATAATCGACACTATTCCTACCCAAATGTAATTTTTGTACAGACAATTTTTTAACTACAGCACAGATCATAATGAAATTTTTACTTCAAGAATGAGATAGACTAATTTTTGTATGTTTTCTGTCTCTGATTTATTGTACTTCACTGTCAAGGTTTTTTATTTTTATTTATGAGATTTCCTTTTGTATTTGGTAAATATTTAGTTAAAAAGATTGATTAAATTAGTTACTTTTACAAACATGTCAAAGTAATATGTCTAATCAGTTATTTTTCTTATGACCTTAATTAGTTTAACATCTTTATGGTCTCCTTCATTTCCAGTTCGAAGAATGCACTTATTATGGTATGGTCGCTAGCAGTTCACCTGGTTCCTGTTACATGGGACGTCCAGTTAGCCCATTTCCCCCATTGGAAGGATTCCTGATGTACAAAACTGAAAAGCAAAAATACTGGCGTCCTAGCTTTTTCCTTCTAAAGTATGTATCTTGGCTTGTTTTATTATATAAATGTAGTAGACACTATCCAGTAGTTACTTTATTGACATTATATAATACTAGAAATAAGTATGAAAACTGAATTATAAGAACTAGATTATCCCATAATAATATATCAAGATAAGAATGTACAAAATGTTTGTATTCCTACCGAAACTACATATTGATTAAAGCAACCTTTTAATAATTAGATCGATCAACTGTAAAAATTCAAAATTTTGGACATTCATGGACACTCTGGAAATTCATTACCTCCTGTATACTTAAATATGTTCTGAATTGTTTGCTTTTCCAAAAAATCAAACTCATACGAAGTTTCAACATAATAGAAAGTAGTTTTTTTTTCTCTTATTTTTTATATGTATTTATTTTGTTTTAATTTTTTTTTAAGGTCTGGAGTATTATCATACGGATCCAGCACCCCACCTTCGGAGCCATTTTCTGCTTCCTGCCTTCCACATTCCATCTTGTTAGAGGCTGTTTTAGGTGTCAGAAGGTACTTAATTATTATATTTTAACTTAAAATTCTAATCATAAATAGCTTTTTTTGTTATATTATATTTGGGATCAGTAGTTAGTTATTATATTAATTACATTACGTCAAGTCCTGTAAATTTTGTACTAAAATTTTAGAGTAAAGGTTATTTGAACATAATATTTCATATTGTATATGATTTTGTTCCTAAAACCAAAGTCTACAAAATTAGTGCACCGTAGATTATAATATGAAATCAAATTGTCTATGAAACAGACCATGCAAGCATATAAATATCGGTTAAAGATATCAAATATCTTTAACCTGGTTTCCGGGTGCGCATAGCGCAAATTTGGGTCTTTTTGCTTTGTTGATATGCGTGCAAATCGCTTTTCTTCTCAGCGAAATGGCTAAAGGTAAAAGCGATTTTTTATACTACACACTGTTCGGTCATGTTTATTTATTTCATGTCAACTAACCTAACATTTTAATTGATCTGTACAAATATTCTTTGGTTTTTATTTTCAACATAACGCAACACGTAAATAGTCCATTTTTTTAAACACAACTGATGTTTTCAACTTAACTAAAATATCCCGGACTGCTGTCAAAATAACTAGTAAATATCCAATTAGGTATGAACTAAAATTAGGAACATTTTGACAGCTGACTTCACTAAAATGTAATTATGGAATAGGAACTGAAATAATTTGTGACTTACTTCAATTAAGAACGTTCCTAAATAGAGACGTTCCTTTTTCAGCATTATAGAATATCAACTTGGACTAAGTGGAATAGGAACACACCGTTTTTAACCGGAACGTTCTTAAATATTAAGCAGACTTTAAATTTTTTTTAATGCTGATTTTTCATCACATCATATTTTTGTATAAAAAGCAGACACAGGCAGATTGCTATAAAGAAGAAAACAAACATTTGTTTTTTAAATAAAATGGTGACTAATAAAATTTTAGATTTTGTAGAGAACTTTCATTCTAAGTGAATATCTGTTTGATTAAATTAATATTCATCTTTGTTTTTTTTTTTAGATGCACTGACTTACAAGGCAGACCCCATTGTTTTGAAATCGCTTTGAATTCAGGCAATGGAAAGGCATTGCAGATGGCTGCTCCTGACGATGATACAGCATCTCAATGGCTGCAAGCTCTTTTGATGCATGCTGCTCAGGTTAATATATTAATAGTTCAATTTCATCCCATAATTGATTTTTAGCTTTCCATAAACTGCCTGAGATATTTTATATATAACTTGGTGGGGTTTATAAATCCAAAGTCTTTTCATACTAAATGGACAATAGTTTTATATGCATTTATTTTGCCTCCAAACTAACTGTTTCTTATGATTGATTGTATTTATTGCTTAGTGTTTATGCTGTTGGTAGATAGTAAAGTTTGTCCGATCATGATGTACCTTGACATCGCATCCAACATTATTTATTATTTTGCACAGAATACGTCATTTGCAGGTTGAAATAAGGATATGAATTTGATTGCATTTTTCATGTACAAAGGGCGACTCCATAGTATTATACCTTCATGATGGAAAAATTTATTTCATAAATCCTTTGACTTGGATTGTAATAACGCTAAAATTCAATTGCTGTCATAGTAACCTAATCTATCCTTGTATAGTTTCCAGTAAATAACTTGAGTATTTTTGTCGTTGACTGGAGAGGTTTGTGCACCAACAAAGAAAAAACACAAATTTGCCCTCGGCGAACTCCACGTGACTATATCGTATTAGTATGAATATTTTTATATTATCTTTTAGTGTCTATTTGGAAACTAATAATACAAAATTTCCATAGAGGCAATTGATTGTTGCTTGTGCCCATTGCGCAAAAATATTATACAAAAGAGTTTTAAATAGGTTTTTTATTTTTTTATTTAGTGATCCTTATTTTTTCATTATCAAAGTAAAATATAAGAAACATTATTGCAGAAAATGATATCTTATCAATTAAAAATTGTAAAAGATTCAATTTTTAAATAATATTCCCATCCCTAATTCCAGGGTCATTTGCTAACTTTAACATCGTCATTAAAAAAAAATGACATGAGATAAAGAAAGTTCTTATTTATGTCTGTTGTTGAGTTGTGATTTCTGTAGGGCCTTATTTTGATTGCATTTAGGTTTTATTATGGACTTAACGTATGGGCTTGGTTTTTTGGTTTTGACATTTGTTTCTGTAGGATGATATTACTATTTTTTTTTGAAGAATGAATATGTCCCTGAAACAGGTACATATACATCCTCATACATTCCCTAAATTAAGCATAAATACTTGTGCTATAGGCGAACAAAATCGGTCATGGAGGATTCCAACTCGCGACCACTGGATTACTAATCCAGCGGTCAAACTGCTCTGCCGCCACCTGTCTAAATTCTTCTTCAAATTATACATTCATGCATTCTGCCGCCAACATGAACACATATTTTATTAAGTGAATGTATCTTTCTTTTTAACAGGCCTTGGAAGGTCCAAAGTTAGACAAGAGTAAGAAGTCTCTGCCGCCATGTTGTACATTACTGGCAACTTCTGAACATATAATCACATTAAGAGAACAGTTGCAGCCACATAAATCTCTTACTGACAGTGAAATTACTCTCACTTATGTTCCACAGGATGATGAAGAGCCAGGGAATGGGGGTATGTATATTTCGTAATGGTTATCAATAATTTATTAAAATTATTTTTGCAAACTTTGTGGGGTTTCATATTAATAGCAAAATATTTTAGTAATTTTTAAAGATGAAAAACAAAAAACTTTGTATATTCCACTTGACATTTATTTTGCATTATAACGTTTTCGGATTTTTCAATCCATCTTCAGTAACAATTAAAATGTGACTGATTCGACAAATGTCATCCTATATTGGTTATTAATAGTTGGGATCATCCCTTTGACCCTTATGCTGGTTGAGGTCCAAAAGCTAAGCTACAGTTAAGCTAGAATACATTATTAGAATAAGCTTGAATACATTAGAATACATTATTGCTAGAATACATCTCAGGCTGTGGTTCTTGGCGCAGGATCGGGATTATGTGATAGTCACCAGCCTCCAGCGGCACAAGAAGAAGAAGGCTTATTTATTTAAAGAATAGACTTAATTCCGGATATTGGATAAGCAGGTACATTCAATTTCAAGAATTATCTGGGGAATTTAATACAATATTTTACGAATTAGACAATGAACATTTTTAGTTGTATTTTTGTTATTTTAGAGCACATTTTTGAGTTGTTGTCATTGATTAAAGGGGTTAGTAAATTATTGTTACTTGTTTAATAATATCCTCTTTAATCAATGACAACAATTCATAAAACTTTACTTTAGAAACACAATAATACAACTAAAGATGTTCAAGCTGGGCTCGGCGTACACAACTAACATAGCTTCACATAGTTCAGTTAGTTCACATAGCTTCACTCACATAGTTTTCGGTCTGCACACTAGTATAAAAATGACCTCAGCTATGGGAGCTAATCTAAACTAACTTAGTTTAGCTTTTGGCCTGTAACCGGCTTTAATTTCGAGACTGGCACAGAACAAAATATGTTCATCCAATATTAGTGTTCAATCTTTATGCCATGAGTTTATATTGAGATATATGTTTTGCTATACAAAATAACTTAATTTTTTGATCAACATTTATTTATTTTCAACATTTAATTCTTGTATGATTGTACAACACTTTTCATGTGTTGGTAAGATTCCAGAAATTTCAATTGCACTCAGAACGGAAAGCAATTAATCTAAAAACCCATAGTCAGTTTATTTGGTATCATTAATAAACAAGGAAAAACCATAATTGAAATTTTCTGTTTTCTATTCAAATTCATTGTAATCAATGAAATATTTGTTCTATCAAAAGAATTTTTAAAGTTGATGATGTAACTATTTTTCTAGATGTTACACCATCACCTAAGCATTTTGTTGAAATATTATCATGTGCCTCCATCAAAGATCTTACTGCTTTTAAAATTCCCGATAATGACGACAACTGGTGCATTTTGGTAAGTTGATTAATTTTTGTCAATGTTGATCCATATTATCTAAATAACTTTTAATTGTTTCTATCTTACAACTAAAGTGTTCTCACACTCGAACATTAATTAGTCTTTTAAAATTGATTTATTGTACCTAACTAAAAGCATAGATATTATTCTCTTTTAAATCATATCACAGTATGTAGTTTTAATAATTATGACAAATCTCCATGATGCATTTTTCTTTACAGGAATTTGTTTTTTGCGAAGTTAGAGAAGGAACAGAAATGGGTTTATTGTTTGGAAGTAGTGCAGAGTTAGAAAGGTTCATAGGAACGGTGGAAACACTCTGGCATACAACTAACGTGAGTATCATAAGATGAAGTTGACTTTCTATTGTTTTTCCACTTGTGAACAACTTTGTTTAACCAAAATGCTGAAAATTGGAAATACAAGCAAGCGTCATTTGGTTGAGCAGTGATTTTTTTTTTATATCCAATTTTACAATTGCGAATAATCTTCATTCATTGTTTGATTCCTGATTTCTATCAATATCTTTTAAATATTTGCCATCCATATTTATTTTAATAACAATTGTTTTATTAAGAAGTTGATAATTATTATAGAGTTTTTCATATTCAGTATTAAATTGTTTGGACATTATGAACATTGGGTTCCAGAAATGTTTTTTTTTTAAATTAATGAATATGCCCTTGAAGCAAGAACTTAAACTACCTCATAAAATTTTCTATTCGTTAATTTTATTATTGCGTGCGATTATTAAAAAATTATTTTCCTAATTTAGAAAACTTATTTCATATTTAAGTTTTATTTAGATTATGTATGCTAACACAGTTTAAGTTATTCTTATTAATAATATCTTGGTGCTTTATCATATCAAAATATGCAAATGGAAATGATGTTATCAAAAATTCAATATGATAATGGTAATCGAAATACTTATTCCAATATTATGATTCCATTCGAAGCAGAGTACAACAGATATTCAAATGCCAGTTTTCGTCTCCTCATCTTAAATTGTATGTATAGTATTTTTCCTCTCATTCATATTTGAAGTTGATTAGTTGAAAGACTAATATAACAATGTTTATTTACAAATGTAAGAATTTTATGAATGGTTTACAGTTATAAAAACTATTTAAATTATAAAACATTGAGGCTACACTATTTAATAAATTGTATAAGCATCGCATTAATCTCAAATAGTAAGACTTAGCATCCTCAAATAGTTAGATTTAGTAGACGGATTTTAGTGTTCTATATTGGAATTCATGCGAATGCATCGTATCGTTGACAATAATGATGTCATTGCTAGGAGACAAAAATCCGATCCGTCCGCTGCGTCTCGATACGATAAGATTAAGTAAGACCAACAATTTTTTTTATGAATTTAGTTTTATTTTAAACTCGAACAAATATAGGTATTATATAAATACAATGTAGCTTGCAATTGCGATTATTATATAATATTGTAATCAATGGCGGACGCTCCTTGGGTGCGCTAAAAGCAAGATCCAAATTATGTATTAACAAACATAGTTTAAAAAATACCAAATAACTTGTCACGTTAGTACAAAAATGAAGACAAAAATTTCGAGTATCGCGTTACTTAACTAAACCCCTGAAATTATGCAACGTTGCTGAACCCATGGTGCGTTATTCAAAGCGCACCGCATATACTATCACAAATGTATGGAAATTAAGAGAACATACTGGCTCGTGAAATGATTGATATCTCATACGAATGTTTGACGACTTTGGCGCGCTGGACCAATAAGCTATGTAGGTACAATATGTATGCTAGTTTGCTGATTCTATGTTAGCCAGCGCGCATTTCGCTGTTGTTTAAATAAGTTTGTATACTTACAAATCATAGCACATTGGTTATTGTATATTTTTTCTAAATGGCTGTGTATTTTTATTTGTGTATGGATTTTTGCGTTATATTGAAAAGTGATCTTTGCTCAATTTACAATCGTGGCGATTTTAGGGAGACTGACGGCACTCTTTCAATTTTACAACTATTTTTATATAATGATCTAGCCGAGTCTATTTCAAAATCCGTTAAACTTTTGAAACTAATATGTTAAATTCCCATACCTTCCATTCAAAGTGAACATAAAAACATATTTGAAACACCATGACACGGACCGTCTCAACACATTCTCAGTGCTGAGCATCGAAAGAAAGTTGACTCAGACAATACCAGATTTTGGATTTTAATATGCAAGTGTTCGTAAGTATAAAAGATCAAAGATTTCCTACAAAAAATAAATAAGTGTGTTTGGTTTGCTCCACCGAACCGTTAAACTTATTAGTTAGCAGCCGCCGCTGATTGCAATGTAATAATCATTGATGTTTTGATATATTTTATGTTGTACTGAAGTATGTATATTTACAATTATTTTATGTACTTTTATGTATATATAATATTATTGTTTCAATAGCAAATTAGCGAATAGTATTTGTTTAATTTATGGAAATGTGAAAACATTCTAACCACATAGATATGCTTTTTATAAAATTATATGATGTCAATGTATATATTTCTTTGAGAACACAAATAATAGTTTTTTTTATTAAGAACTTGCTACACTAAAATAACAAGATGCTCGAAAATTGATTTTCATATAGATTACAAGGATGATTACAATATTATATTATGTATTCAATTTTTGTTTAATGTATTTACAACCTTATTTTTACCATTATTCATATAAATATATTGTTACTTCATATAATTTGTATGTAATATTTTTACTATGTGAGTCTTCAGTGTATATACATTTATCTATTGTAAATTATTTATATGTGTACTTATACAAAATGTATTTGTTTATTAACATTTTGCTGTATTATTCCAATTATACAAAATTCATATTTTGAATAAATATTTGGCACAAAAAACTATTTTTTTGTTTTTTTTTTTAGTTTACAATTCCATGTTTCGGTTTTTACAGGATGGTGTTTTCCCGATTAGCGTTCTCTCTAAATCCGAAGCTGTTAGCGGACGATGTAGCGATTGGCACAATTGCCTTGTCACTTCCTGGGACAGGATGCTTCCGACAGCTCAGCGATGCTAGATGACAAACATGATTGTATTTGCACAACATGGAAAGCAGCTAAACTTTTGACAAGTAACTTTGAAGTGGAGTCAAGAAGATACTTCCAGAAAGAGGTGTTAACTATTTTATTATGATTTATTTGATCACAGTGATATTATGTAATATAATTTTTATGTTTCTTTATGCAGCAATCCTAGTATTTATTCTAAGAATTTAACCATGACTTATACCTGTTTATTAATTTTTGAGAAGTTATTGTTTTTTACATGTAACGGTCGTTTTTTAGTTAAGGAGATGAAAAATAATTATTTTTTGGGATTGGAAAACATCTCTTAATTGTAAAATATATTATAGTTTTTTTTTTTTTAATATCCGCTTATTTATGTGTGGGTATTTTAAATCAATCAGGGTGGTCCCCATGAAGAGTTGAATTTATCTCATGAACCTTAGTTGTTTCTAACTGATTAATACAGTTTTGAAGACTTGTTTATGTATTCGAAAACAAATTATTTCAAAGTCAACAGAAATGAGTTTTGTTTGCATATTTATTGTAACTTACGTGATTGAGTCGCGTTATTATAGACTGGCGTTTATGAAACATGACATTAAAAAGAGGACATATTGTTATATTGATGTGGTGTTTGAGCATGGACCTGCTTTAATAAATAAGCTCCAAATATAAATAAAAAAAAATGGCAGCTGGAGAGATATTTTTTCTCCCGATTGATCTCAATGTTACAACTGACACTGTAAAAGTCATGTCAGCTATAAATAATAATATATACCTTGATATTTAATACCAATGTCAATAGATAATGATACTATTATCTATTCTTGATAGCCACTAGATCAAAGACAGAATGAATTGTCATATTTTAATCAAAGTGTCCTCATATAGTACCAATTCTGCTTTTGGAATTTTTATTTAGTGTAATATTGCTGAAGTGAGCTTTTTTTAGAGAGTATAATGGATTGACTGTGTGAAAAATAGGGTTCAAAGACCCAAAATTATCTGTTGAGAGCAATTGTTATTTATCATCATTATATAATTTAATTCACATGCAATGTTTTTATTTCTCATTTGAACTGATTACATTATTATTTAGGTAAGTTTTTCTTTTATGTTCAAATTTATTTGTTTCAATATCGGAAACTGTATCCATATTATTAATTTCTTTATATAGAGTTGTACATTTAAAACTAGATTTTATTTATTTACTTTGGACAGTTAAAACAGTTTTTTTTTATCTATTTATATTAAAGTTTTTTGCTAAAAAACTTTAATGATAAATAATTATCTGTAAAATAGTCAGTTTACACTATAATTTTAATGTGAATATAATATTTTGTAGTTGAAGTTTCCATATTAATACTCTACATTTGTAATATTCGTAAACATCTTGGTCATATGCAGGAAGTTGATCTAGAAACTGGTTAAATAGGCATTTAAAAAAAAAAACACATACATATTTATGACTTTCCTTTGTATGTATGATTAGGACAATAATGCATTTGATTGATGTTTACTGTGTACATAACAATTTGTGAAAATATTTAATGTGCATTAAGAATAATGATTATTTTACTTAGATGACTTATTAAAAATGTGTATCATTAAGTACAGCGATATAACATGCATATTTACATATCGGTTATAGTAAATACATGAATATTAATTAATATCATACTCACAATCACATTCAAAATACTTCCAGATACTAAACAATTGTAGAGATTTCTTTATAAAAGTCAACACCATATGAGTTTAACTATTAAGTGTACATATCAATGCTGTTTTTTTTACAAAAGTCTTAGTGCCTGACTGCACTATGGTTTTTTTCCGCTGCTGTATTGACTGAAAAGCGCAGAACTGCTCAATTTGTTCTAAATAAACTGCCAGTGTGTACACTTGCATTGATTTCTATGTGTAAATCATGCGGTAAAAAACTTCCTAGGTTAAACATAATGCGGTCGGCCACTTAGATTGATTAATTCAATACCAAAGATTTGTTAGGTACTTAAATGAATTGTCCTATTGGTCTTGGTTGCGCAGGGGAGTGGAGTATCAGTCGGAGGTTGGTGGGTGAGTAGTGAGCGTGACTCGAGTCATAAAGGTGCCCCTTAATCCTGCATACATGGCTGCAAGCTCATGTGGCTCGCCTATTCTGACTGGTATTCTGGTCACCTGTGCTTTTGAGCCTGGATTTGTGAACCCAGTGAAACGACGATTGCCTTTCTCTTTTGTATCTTATGAAGGGTTGTCTTTATGCTTTTCAACCATTTTCTCAAGATCCATGTCATTTCAAAAGTAAAAAGTCTTTTATATCCTGGATATTATTTCCACATGTACCACTGATATTAAATTTTGTACTGTTTATATTATATTATGGTAATTTTTATGCCATCAACTATGTGCCCTGAGTCAATGAGTTTATTAAGAAAGCTCGTTTCTTATTACCAGACCAGTTATCATCATTTGATGCCAGTCAATTATGTAATTATTATAATTTGCTATTAAAAATAACAAATCATGTAAGATATTATCCTTATTCCTACTTATTTAAAAGGAAATATCTCAAATATGTGAAATTTTTAACCTTGTCTATTTTGCTTCAAAAAATATTATATTTTTATATATTTTGCCTTTTGTGATTATACCATTAACTTGGTATTTGTGCTTATTTGTATCATTCCTGTAATATTCCTTGTCGGTTATTATAATATAAAATATAGTATTAGTATTTCAAAATTTTCAACCCATAAATGAAGTTTAATTATAATGAAAATGAATGTCATAACATTTATTATATTAATAAATAATAGTGGTGTCACCGTGTACTAGTTTGATCTCATCCTGTGATATCGGAAAGAAAGATGTATGTGGCACATGATGTTAATACATTATAATTATAAGTGTATCTTTTTCACTAGTAGATCAAATATAGATTTACAACATAGATATTATTAAAATTAGCATAAAAATATTAGTCATAGAATATAAGTGTTTAATTCCACTCCAATTTCAATAAAATCATTATTAATGTATTCACTACGTAGTTTGAAGAATATGCAACATTAACTTTTTAGTTTTGTATAATCTTCAATGATATAGTAAAAATAAACTCAAAAATTGTTGAATAGTGGCTCTCCACTAGTCCATAGTTGTTTATTCAAACATTGGATTGGTTCAAAATATTTACATAAATAAAAAAAATATTTTGCAATACCACGAGAAATTAATGTTTTAAAATATTAAAAAAAATTATATTTCTTGCTTTTGATTTCTTTAAAATACTGCTGCATATTGAATACATAGATAATAATTCGATGAATATAGTTTACTATTATGCATTATATATTTTTGAAAATATTCATATAAGTAGGTTTAAATTAGAAAATATTTATTTATACACAAAAAAAATAATATTTGATGAATAATACTCAACGTTCAGATCATAATAATTGCATAAATGCCCTTAGTTGTGATATAATTTTCCAGCTTTAAAAATATAATCGCAGTCTAATTTAGTAGATTTGTAATAATCATCACAATTTTATATATACATATTTATTGATAAGATTTTATATTGGGCATACATATTTAGCTATTTTTTATTTGTGTATTGTTAAATATTAACATATTTAATGTTAAAATAAAAAAATAAATATTATAATTAATATGCTTATTTATTATTGAATGTGTAGTGTCAAGGTACACAATTAGGTACACAAGTGTATTTTTTGATTAAAAAAAATGTTTTATATGTTTAACATTAGTAAAGGGTTTTCATTTAATTTTTTTGTGGGGTCATCACTTTTTTAATGTATCATTATTTATTTAATTAAAATAGAATACAAAATTCACAATATTCTATTTACAGTTACATAATGATTAATATATATTTTTGTATGACCCAACTTCAAAAAGAGAATTTCTCGTGTTTTCAAGTGAGTCATACCACATACAAACTAACTAAAACAGTATATAAATCTTAATCCAGGCATCATAATATTAAGAAACATACATTGATATTGAGACGAAATTTAAAAAAAATTGACAACCCATTCAAAAATATAAAAAAGTCTCTAATGCTTTAATCCTAACTAACAAAATAAAAATTCATATGTTATTTAAGATATTTTTCCAAAAAAATATGTTGAATAATCACTTAATAATTTCGCCATGTTCACACGTCAGTGTTTGGTAAAACTAAGAAAAAGAAATAAAAGAAAATAATCTCAAATCTAATAGTCTTCAACATAAATGGTCTTACTATTTGCAATTTGTGTTTAAGCTGATACTTAGGTACCCAGTTTTTTGTATGGCCAAAACTGACAACATTTGATTAAACTCTTATTTCAAGGCCCAAAGGCCCAAAAAGTCTAATCAACCGATTCAAATACTTAATACATGATCAATAATTGCTTCCGGTAAACTAAATTGCGCAGCTAATATAATGTTTATTTTTCAAATCTTAAAAAGTGTTTACAGTTTTTATATCTTATTGTAGTTTATTCAAACTTCATATGTGTAACTTTTTAGTCAATGTCCTTGGCTCAAATTAAGATATTAATAATATTTAAACACAAATATTATTAAAAAAAAAAAATGTTTTTTTTTCCAACACGACAAGAAGAAGAATAATGTTTAGAAGTAATGTATAGTTTTTCATCAGTAATCATGTCACTAATTGAAGATGTTTAAATAATTTTAATCAATATATCCGATATTATTTTAATCTTTGAGTACAATTAAATAATGGTATAGTTTCTGAATAAATAAGTCGCTTTATGTATTTATTACCAAAAAATATTTTTAATTAATTATTATTTGTTACATTTTAATTGATTATCCATTGTTAATTTTTTTGGTTACATCGATTTCTATGGAAATTATAGGTTTGATTTTTGTTATGTTTTCTAGTATAGGATATTTGTAGTTTAAATATTTATCTAATACATATTATATATTTATTAGTTTTTATTATTAAACATTTCTTTAATTTTAATTATTTTGTTACAGGTTTATATCATCATAATAAACAATTTATTTTTTCTAGTCATATATTTTAATAAATGGGAATTTAAAAAACAGAATTAATAATTACATCAAAAAATGAGCAATATCTTGAACATATATGTAAGTTAATGTAACAAATGAATTATTGTTTGTTGCAACATGTTATATTTACACAAATATTATTTATACATCACAGTGTTGCAGAAGGGTGTTATTTAAGTATTTTTTGTATATCATTTTATTTTATTGATTGTCCAATATATTTTTAATATGGTTTGTATACCCTTTGATATTCTGATATATTTATATTATGTTCGATTTAGGGATAATAGTCTAGTTATTATAATCTTAAACAAAATAATATAATCATACTCCCCACAAAGCTTGCTTCTAATTCTATGTCATCTAGTGTGTCATCTTTGTAATATTCATCTTTGTTCTGTTACGAAATAATTTTATTGAATCATAATTAAAACTGAGATACAAGTTACATCAAATATGTTAATGGTTCAATTGTCACGTTTATTTTGTTACACTTATAACAAATATTTGTACTGTGGTGTTCTTAATTATAATTAAAAAATTATGAGGTAGGTATTATTATTATAAAATAATTTGAATCTATCACGTGGGTGCACAGATCGCTAATTTGTGTTCTTTTACTTGAATGGTATCCTCTCCATGACGAAAAGACTCAAGAAGTTTGGTCGAATCTATACAACTTTCAATGTCAACAAAATGCCATCCGTGGGTGTTCCCATCTGTCATACGGTTTCAAAAATCATCGTTGTTTTTTTATTTTCTCGCGAGTTTCTCCCCATAAAACTGGTTAACAGTTTAGATTTAAATATTTATTTCATTTAGTGAGTTATTTTGGTGTAGTGTTGTATGCAGAAGTGACATTTCATCTGTTTTCATACATGTACATTTTTTAAAAAATTTATTTGCATTTTGCTGCTTATTGTTTACGTTTATTGTTTGACTTTTTATATCTATATATTTCTTGTTGCTGTTCCCTTATATACTGAAGTATTATGGAGAGGAAACAACCTTCGGACCCGAATATTTCAGGGACTTTTGTAGAATCGAAAGATGCACAAATAACCAACAAGAATAGACATGATTCAGACGTCATTAAATTAATTAAAAGATTAAATCATTCTTCACCCGGATCAAATTGCATATTCTTTTTAAACATTTCCCACATTGTACCCTTTCTCACTTGTTGAACATATATACTGATTGCTTAATTTCTGGAAATATTCCATGCGATTGGATAAAGCAACTAGTTTTTCCATTTCCAAAACCAGGAAAAGATACTAATTTACAATCTTCTTGTAGACCAATTGCGTTGGACTAAAGTTTTCTTAAAATTTAAAAACGCATGATCAAAAACCGTTTGTACTGGTATATTGAACATAACTGTTTACTTTCAAAATTTCAATTTGAATTCAGAAGGGGAAAGTCATGTATGAACAATCTAAATATTCTTGTTTCAGACATTCAAATTGGCTTTATTTAGAACCAATATACCACATGGATTCCAGCTCACCAAGGAATCAGCGGTAGTGAAGTTGTCGATGAATTGGCCAAAGAAGCAGTTTCATATCTTCTCTTTGAAATCCCAAATTCAGATATATTTAACTCATTGAAAAATAGATTAAAATCAACATTAATTGATGCTTGGGAAAAATTATCCATTAATAAAGGTCTACGATACAAACAGATACTAATAACGATCCCACCTAAGTCATGGTTTTTTATAGCCAATGGTTATCTAAGAGAGCTATTTTCAACATCAGCCGTATGAGGATTGGTCATTGCTTAATAGCCAAAAAATTTCATAATTTATTTCTAGCAAAAATTATAACCAGATCCAATATTCATAAATAAAACAAGATTGTTTTCATTTTGGCACAAATCATCCTAATTATAGGGTGAGTTGTCTATAATATAATAAAATATGTCCAACTTTCCCTCCATCTCTTGCGTAGTCTTTCAGAGGAGATTTCATTAGTTATTGTATATGTGAGTTTCTTACTATCCACCGGGTCTACATGGCCCCTATAATCCGGTCTACTCCACTGAAAAATATCCTGTTTCGTGGTTTTTCAGAATTTAACATTGTGGACACTTTTTCAGGGATTTTTTCCAATAACCGATCAAAGAAATATATTTTTATTCATATATTTAGTATATGAGTTTTGTTTCAACAGCTTTTTAAGTAGAAAATCTTAATTATTATCTAACCTTTTTACAATTTGATCGTATTGAGTATTTAAATATTTTTTGGGTGGTATGTTTTATTACATTCATTTCATACATAATTATTTGTCAGATCTTAATATTCATTAAAGTATAATCTACATAAATGTAATTCACTATAGAAACATAATGTGAATTTTTGTAAGGATGAAATATTATTTTATAAAATAATATATTATTATATATCAAGTGATGCAGTATTTAACTATTTATATGTGATTTTAAGCTAATGTAAAATGTTAATAATATGTACTTTATAGTATTATTTAGGTTAGAGTAGAAGTGAAAATATTTGTGTGCTTTACTCGTGCCATATTGTAGACAGCTTATTTCTTGTACCATAATTGTAATTTTATATCCTTCGCTATCTACATATATTAGAAATACCAAAATGTCTATTTCTCAATTTATTGATGGAATCTTTCAATAAATCATTATTGTTAAATTCGTGACATGATTGTTATTTTTTGCTATTTAGAAAAATTTATTGTTTACTAATGTATGTAAAATAATCACATTATGTGTTGATATAAGAAATAGTATAAATTAGAATTTAATTAGAATTTTCCACAAAAGATTTATTAACAATGTCAACAAATTAAATCTTTTCAATATATGTACACATTTGAATGATGTTGCCGATGTAACATTTTTTTTTTTAATTTGAACTTTATTATGTTCCTGATTAAAATTATAAATTCAAATAAAAGTTTGTGGAATTTTATTTCAGAACATAAGTTTCATGATTAATATACTATTTCTATTGTATTTTTCCTTCTTCATAACTGTTTGGTATGAAAGAATATCAAAAATGCGTATAATATATTGTTTGTCTTTATTAAATCTTATTTGGACATTCGTTTTTGTTATCTTCATACATATTGTTGTTATAATATTTTTTTGTTGATTCTGTTATTCATATGTTTATACCAATATAATAAAACAAAAATTAAATTTAGGTATACCTTAGCTAACTTGAACCTCTCAACTTTGAACTTTGTGTTAATTTTTTTTATTATGAACTTCGTATTGAAACATTTTCACTATGATTTCATTTGAATCAAATTTCTTGAGATAAGTCAGGGTTTATGTTTGTATGTAAGAAAGTTCATGAATTATTTATAGATTTTATATTTTGTTAGTGATGAATTACTTCTATATTATTTTAATTTCTTTATTTTTTATGTAACAATTTTTTATACTTGTGTAGTATATATTAGTTTTATTTATTTTAACTTCACTGTTATTTTTATGGTAAATGGTACAAAAATTTAACAAATACATGTATAAGTTTATTAAAACTTATTTTATGTTTCCTTAAAATAATATTTTAGTCAGGAATGATAAGTAAAATTTGAGTCTGATTTGAGTTTTGTTTATTTAAAATAGTCAAAATATTTTTGGTAATCATTGTATTATTTAAATTGTCACTATTATATGATTGAACAAATTAATATTTATCACAAAACTATTTAAAAATTAGATTGTGATCCAAGTGTAATATTTCTGTTGAGATATAAAAAATGCTTCGGCTTTCATTTAACTATTGTGAATAGATTTACTTACAACACATGAATGATAGTGTTTCCTTTAAATATATTTTAATATAAAAGTATCTCATTATCCAATAAAGGTATTTAAAAGGTTCACTGTTTTATTTGCAAACCATTGTGATCCATTTATTATTGTATGAGTCTGTTTTTCTTAGCTTGATAAATAAAAAGAAAATCGAAATTATAATAGGTATATTGAAAAGGTAGTATGGATGTAATTTTAAAGGTATAATATGAGATGTAGGTACTCATTATCTATGAGTACCTAAAATAAGTATTTAGCATAAGAGTATGTTTCATGTTTAATATTTTTTGTTCTTTGTCAGCATTGTAGGGTATTTAGTAAAAAAACAAGTTATTTAAAACATATTATTATTTTTTTCAGTTTTTACAAAGGTATACAAAATTTATGAAATGTCCTCTACTGAAGATTTGTTAGAGATTGCTTTCTCTTCCAACTCCATGGAATTCTAAAAAATAAAACAAAATGACTATAAATATTTTAACGCGTGACATGGTCAAATTCAAAAACAAACAACAAGTTTTAGATCTTAAATTTTCCAGCAAATAACTTGAGAATTTTCGTCATGGAGGGGAGCAATTTGCGTTAATAATAACCAAGCAAATAAATATATGCGCTCTGCGCACCCCTCGTGACGTACTCAAGATTTTTGCCACTAATTATATATATGTTAAATTAAAATGAACCACAAAGTAATATCTGCAAAGTATAATATATTATATACAAGTTGTTATGATATTTAAATTTCAATTACTTCCAACTAACCAGTGTTTCCAGCCCTGAGAAGCAATAATAGCTCGAGAAATAAAATAAATAAAACATGTAAGTATTATGAGTGGTGGCAGAGTGGTTAACGCGCTGGTTTTGTAATCCAGTGGTCATGAGTTCAAATCCGGCCGTGACCGAATTCGTTCTTAAGTATTGATTTTAATTCTAAGCATGTATGAATGTACAAGTTCAAATCCTGTCATCCAAGTCATCAAGCCAGGTAGCAATCGATGCAGTGGCCGTGATAAAATCACTTTCGCCACCATGATATCGTCACACAGCATTCGTGGACTATGTGTTGTACGGTTTGATGAGGAGCACCACAGTCACACTCAGGATTCGGTCTCATACCCCATTTATAGAGAAATTCCCCACATCTGGCATGCTCAGTACGTACTCTATTAAGAGCACGCCAGGTGCGGCGAGGGAATCCGAAACCAGCGGGCTGTTGAGTAGGATTCATGCCCCTCCATCTTGCGGGTGCTGAGAGAAGCCAGGTATGTTCCCACTCTTCATTGCAATTAAAATTAAACTTTATTCTCGAGCAATATGCAAAAAGGACAAGTAAAAACAATACAAGAACCCAATTCATTCTTAATAAAAACGTATAAAGATCATTCCTATCCAGAGAATAATATTGGATATTACGGACAACTAGATATTATGTAGAGATGGATGCAGTGTGCCCAAGACAGGGAGTTGTGGAGGATCAGGGGGGAGGCCTATGTCCAAGAATGGATGAAAACAGGCTGAAGAAGAAGAAGAAAGATATTATACACTAACCAATTAAATGTGTATTATAAATTGTTTTTTATAGCTATATTTACAAACACCAGGCAACATTATCCAACTGTCGATTCGTTCATGAGAATTCAATTCTCTAAATGAATCGACATTATTAAGCCAAGATGCGTGTACGAAGGAAAATTTTGTATGGTGTAGTGGACTTTTTGCATGCTAATAACACCAACTAGAGGCCTCACAGCATATATGTTCCCATACATGGATTTACTCAGAATTCGGAGTAGAACATTTTATGTGAGTTTTGTGTGTGTGTGTGTCTGTCTGTCCCCCCCTTATAACTTTTGATCCGCTCAATTTGCAGGGCCCAAAATTTCAGAATATATAAACCTACAAAACTTTTATACTCAGAATTGTGAATTTTTGTTTCAGTCAGGGGTTATCAACTTTTGAAATTTTGGTTTATTTTTCCATATATCTCAGAAACCATAAAAGCTAGAACGCTGAAAATTGGTATAAACATAGACAAATACAAAATCACAAATAAGTTTTTTTTTTAAAATTCCAGGGTTTCTCAAACATTTTTTATTAAGAAAAATATTTTTTTTTATGACAAATTTATGAGTTTAACTGCCTATATTTCCAATTTTTTTTAAAAATATCGAAAAAGCCGAAACACCCCAACTAGATAATTTAATTTTCTATAAAAAATATTAACATTGTACTAGCACATCTCAATTTTTTTTTAACAATTTTTATAAAAATTGAATTTAGTGACGACATTGCTTCATACAATTTGTATGGCAATAGCCTACACACAATATCTAAGAAGACTTAATAGTTTGATACTAATCTCCAAACATACATACATACCATCATGCTGTTTTCATATTCTGAGTAGGATCAAAGGACTGACCTCCATACTATCCTATCTTGACATACATGCATATGTGTTGTATAAATATCTAATATCCAAATATCTTAAAATATTAAATAATTTGTATTTATGGGTTTATAGTTTGGTACTTATTCTTCAACTATACATACTATCGCTATCGACAGTTGGATCTCATGTGTTACATGCAACTAGTTATAAAGAATTAATTTATTTATAAAAAATCTGAGAATGTAGAAGTAAATACTCTTACAAAATATGTCTTAGTAAACAAATAAATTTTACTTATAAAATGAATTTCAATACTTTGGAATGGTTCCGAATGAAAATTGAAACAATATCAGTACACAACACTATTATCAAAATGTTAACAAAGGGATTTGAATTTCAAAAAGCAAACATATGCTGCTATTTGATTATAATGTGACCAATGAATATATTTGGAGTACACTTCGTGCCACTTCTTTCTGTGTGCCAATCCCCTGGCCTAAAATCATAGTTTTTATCAGCTCTGTATTCCTTGCATACAACAGAATATAAGAAGAAAAAAAATGAATACTAACTTGTCTCTCTTTATTTGCTTTGGATATGCTTTCCCTGTGAAGCGTCTCTTCATAACATAGTAAAATATTTTCCTTTGTTAATCTTGGCTTCTTACAATGTAAGTTTTGCTTTGGCAAAAACCTGTGTATGATTGGTGTAAAAAGATCTTTGTGTATCTAAAAATGTGTATAAAATAATTAGGCAATTTGTTCATTCGATTTCCTGATTTTTTTAGTCTTTTTAACATACCTATTTATCATATTATTGCACAAAAAATGTGAGGAAAATAAGTGAAAACTAATCAAAGACTTATTTTTTTATAGTTAATTTGTTTTTAGTATACTTTCGAATTGACAATTAAATAGTAGTCAAAAGACTGCTAATTTGATATAAATTAATAAAACACATTATTTGTTCTTTATTCCTTTTCCTAATAATTGGTAGGGTCAGCTCTACTAATTTTTCGGCACCCAGATGATCTGTCCTGTATTGTCGGTGCCGGTATTTGAGCTTTATTCATGAGCTTTCTCTCCTCATAATACCCCACCACGTAGATAGAGAATGTCTTTTTTCTTTCCTGTTTTTTGGTAGTGCAAGAGCAGTTTCCTTTAGCACTTGTTTTCATTTTACAATTTTGAAAAATGCATGCGCATAACACATTAGTGATATAACAATGATTTACCATAGTCGGATCACTTGGTCCAGTTAGAAAGGATACTATCAAGCCAACAATAATAGCTGTTGCAGTACCGATGAATGTATAGTACAAGTAAGAAAGGCGGTACAGCGGAAATGGTAATGTCCTAAAAGCATATTAGATTATGATGTATTTTTTTCTTTTTATAACATTTGCCTTAAAATAATATTTAATAGACTGGTTGAATAGAATAAAAGAAGAATATAGCATGGAATAGCATAAATGGTGTACAGAAATTACGAATAATATGTCTTATTTAGGACAGCCTATACATAAATTATTAATTTCTTACAAATATAATAATTTTCATTATCAACATCTACACTGTGAATGAAACAACATTGAAATAAATTAATTTCCATTAAATAAACATGTAAATACAAAATAATGCATGAAAAACTATAATCATAAGCAGTAAATGTGATCGTAAAAGTAGGGGATATTGTAAATAAGATTAAGATAAATACTAGAAAATAATGGTTTATATTCACAAATATTATGTGAAAAAAAAAACATATGCCTGAAGCAGTAAGCAGAGGTTGACTACACAAACCTTTCAAATGGATTATAATATTATATTTGTAGGAGAACAACACAAATAAAATTAAAGCTTCAGTTCTGCAATTTTTTTTCCTTTACTAGATTATTGTCTCTGCTTATTAGGCATTTTCACCTGGCAATATGAATATAAATATGTAGATGAAATAAAGATATCAGATTAATTCTGATTACTATTGTACATATTCTAAAGATTGATGAAGAAAGATAATATATCAAAATAAATATATTAGAACTAAAGTCAAACATGTTCAATAAAGGTACCTTTATAATATAAAAATTATAGATTCCTTTAATTCAAAACTTATTTATGGGATTTGTTTATCATTTTATTTTATACGAGGTCTACTTTACTTATATACAGATTTAAGCTGGCCTTATCATAGCTGTGGGAAAAAATTGGTTTCAACATAATCAGTCTTAATTTTTGTTGAATAATTAATCTTCAGTTCTATCAGTCTTAATTTTTGTTGAATAATTAATATTCAGTATATGACTATGCCACAATGGATGTGAAAATCGATAATAATACAAAAACAGATAAAATAAAAATCAAAAGAGGCGTTAGACAAGGAGATACCATCTCTCCCAAGCTGTTCACTCTGGTCTTAGAAAATATATTTAAAACACTAAACTGGGAAAACCGAGGAATAAAAATCGATGGTACATGCTTGACTCATCTCCGTTTTGCAGACGATATCGTACTTCTTAGCAACGACCTGGAAGAACTGACTGTTATGATTAAAGATCTCCATGACGCTTCCCTGAGATTTGGGCTAGAAATGAACCACAGCAAAACCAAAATCATGAGTCCGTCCAACAGAAATATAAAAATTGATGACAAAATAATTGAAACTGTTGAAGAATACATTTACCTCGGACATAAAATAAGAATGGGAAAAGAAAATCAGGTGGCAGAAGTACCCAGAAGAATTGGACTTGGTTGGGCAGCCTTCGGGAAACTCAGTTATATAATGAAAAATAAGGATATCCCCATCAATTTAAAAAGAAAAATCTATGAATCATGTATATTGCCTGTAATGACATATGGTTTGGAAACAATGTCCCTGACCATAAATACTGTCCACAAATTAAAATGTGCACAACGATCCATGGAGCGGCAAATGCTGGGCATAAGTCTGAGGGATAAAATAACCAATATAGAAATCAGACGCCGAACAAAAATCGCCGATATCATGGATCGGATCGCAAAATTGAAGTGGCAATGGGCAGGACACGTGGCCAGACAGCCAAATTCAAAATGGACTCCCAAAGTCTTAAAGTGGAGGCCATGGGAAGACAAAAGGGGTGTCGGTCGGCCACAGAAGAGATGGGCCGACGATATTGTTGCGATCGCCGGAAAGAAATGGATTGAAGCGGCACAGAATAGAGGAAAATGGAGACAAATGGAAGAGGCCTACATCCAGCAGTGGAGGGAAGGCTAGGAAGAAGAATTAATCTTATTGATCGTTCCATGAAATATGTATTATTTATTTAATACAAAAACTTACTCTTGATCCATTGGTATAGGTATAGGGTTCATGTACGTAGTAACATTGGCATCTGACACTCCCCATTTAGCAGCGCATCCTTCAGTACTGACAGGTTTAGTGGGATATACTATAATACCCTTAGCCATGGCAGCTTGGGTACCCACTGATATCCAACCAACAAGAAGTGTTGAAGCAAGTCCACCTACTAATGCCCCCTACCAAAAGTTTCAAATATGTTATATAGATACATCTCTCATTAAATGTGTTCAAACCCTGTTGATTTGTTTCTCAAAATACTATTTAATAATACTGTAGAAATAATTAAAATTTTATATCAAGATTTATTTAATAAAATTATATTTTATAACTTTAAATAGCAGATTGAAGGATCTGTTTGTTTTTCCATGATATACTTTTTTTAATTAAGGGGCTTTGCCCTCATCTACTAAAATGTTCCAACTTTTTATACATAGGTATCTGACTCTCTTTATTATTTCTAATCAATGATTTTTTCTTTTCCTGCAAGGAAATCCTTGACTTAAAAAGGGTATAAGATCAAGTAATAATTTAATATATTTTTTTAGGAAAGTCACGTGTAGAGAGTAATAGACAAAATATAGTAGGTCAATTGTGTACACTGTACACCGTTAACACATACAAGTTTTGCACAACACTACTACACGTACAATGGGGTGATATGGTTCAACCACAGGTTCAACTAACTCGAAACAGATTTGAGACTGGCAACTGAATTTAATCATTAAAAAAGTAGACTTTTTTAATATTGACTGATTTGTAAATTGCAATCACTTAATTTTGTAAAGGTAGTCAATAATAATATGAAATAGTCTACTTCATGAGTACTTGCATTTTGGTAAGGGGGAATATGTTTTTTTTACTGTTTAGGTATATTTTTCTGTATCTTATTGTATTATTTAAATAAATAAACAAAAATATTTATTTATTTATTAGTGTTCACAGAAGATCTTTTTCTTAATATGCTTTTGTTTTAAGCTAAGCTTTTGTTAAGTTTCATAAAATAAGAAATAAAACCTTGTATTGCACATGTCATAGATATTCGCTTTGTTACTCTTTTATGAACTTTTAATATTCATTCACATACTTACTCAGCCTTTTCTTGAGTCCAGCATTGCACAAAGGCCTCCCGCTTGGACTTCCACTGGTCTCTATCCTGTGCCATTTTGGATCTGCCACTTTTTTATGTCATTAACTTTTAAGAATAACGTATCAAATATTACTCACTGTTGAATTAGCCCAAGGGAAAAACATTCCCAAAGAAAATAATCCTAGAAGACTCCCTGCAGTGATCCCCGATAGACTTTTACCAGCTTGAATGAGTGCTCCCATTTTCTCAACAAGAAATACCATAGCCACACAAATAACACCTACGAAAGAGTACAAAAAATTTGATTTAATTATTATAAGGTCTTTGGATTAAATAAACTTAAATTAAATTCAGTTGATTCAATTGGCCTAATGAGAAGGTTGTGGAAACCACAAATGTTTGTGTTTCTGAATGTGGAAAAATACCTTACCAATGATAATGACAATGATTTTCATATAAAACGACGAATTAGCTTCTGATATTGGCTTTTTCCGCAAAGGACGGATGAGATCCTCAAATATTACACCAGTCATTGAATTCAGTCCAGTAGACATTGAGCTGAAACAATGATACCAATTATAAATGTTTTCATTTCATTAGCTTGTAGATAAACACCTTAAGAGGCTATAGTAGGCTATATAGTACATTTTGAAAATAATTTCCCCAGTACCCTCAAAAGATAAGTCTTTGAAATAAATAACAGTTTGTATTTACATCTTTATTCTATTGCATACTTTATTTGAATTTTGAATTTGTTTAATACTTTTCTTGTAAAATTAGTTTTAGTCAAACCCTTTTTTATTTTTTTACTGTAAGTAACTAAAAAACTACAAGGCCGGTGAAGTAGATATTTACTGCAATCGAAAGAGAATATGAAAATCTACCGGCTGATTTTTTTATTATTACAATATTTTAATAACTATTCTTGCTATTTAAAAAAACCTCTAAATTTTATCATTTTTGATAAAATGTTGTATATCACATATCAGGTGATATACAATATCTTTTCGTGTTTCATACAATAGAAGGTAATTTAGTGTGCGTTTTTGCGTGCACCCGTATACCCAGGGTATACTAGGGCCTTAAGAAAATTTCTTGGAACAAACTAGATATTAGGTACGTAAAGAAACAATATTTCTGTAAATTGTTGAAATTTTTATTGCAAAATTATTTTATTTTTTTAGTGTAGGTAGATAGGTATAATGTGTTTTTTTATTGAACATCTCAATAGAGACGAAGTTGGGATATTAAAAAAGAACCAGGAACTCAAGGCACCTACAGGGCTTACGACCTGTCATCGGCTGGTTTACGAGATCACTTTATGCGCTTGCGCAACGTTCACCAATAATGCCCTTTTATTGAGTTCCCTTATCAATGTAATAAACTTTCAAAAAATTTACACGTACATTTGATTTTACACGTACCCAATAACAAGTTAGAATTTATAATGTTTATAGTTTCACAGAACCAGAACAGAACTCGGGAACCTTGGCTCTGGAGTCATATATCTAACCAATTGAGCCACGAAGGCTGACTTCTCAAGTTATTTACCGATTACCACCTGTACTAAAGCCTTAAATTACGATGGATTGATAATTTATGATTGATAACCTGGTATGATTTAAATTAATTTGTAATTTGTTTTATTTTTTCTTATATTAATATGCTAAAAATATTTTGATTGTGTGGTCACCCTGGCATTTATATACATGTACTTTGAATTAATTGTACCATTTGGGTGTGCCTTTTTTTGCTGTGGAATAATATTACTGTCACAATAATGATTTAAGGTACCCAACTGCGTAAGTAAATATTGTATTTTTGTGTGGTGGGTGCATAGATGTAGATGTAATGTATCAATATAATATTGTAAATCTCCAACCTCGAAACAGGCGTAGTCCTAGTGAGGTTGGGATAGTATTTATAAATATCGAAGCAGTATAAAATAAAATAGACAAATTAAAAAATTTAATGTAATAATAAATTAGCCAATTTATGCTCATGACTGGATAATGACATTACAGCGTCAGGGATTGAGATGGAAGGTTCTCGAAGAGATCAGAATTCACAACAAATAGTAGTCCCAAGATGAATGGAAGAATGAATAAGTTATATTTATTTACATTATGTCGCCGCAAAGATGATTAAGTAGAAAAAATCGAGGGAAAAATTTGACAATGTCGGGTTTCATACAAAATTACTTGAAAACTTTATTCAAGTTTTATAGATAAACGATATGAAAAGTTAATCAGAGATTGAATTGTAGGTACATGGGTACGCATTTAAAATCTCTACTACTTATTTTTTATCATCTTAATATTAACAATTGTCCATTTTTTATTTATTTAAATAAAACTTGACATAATTTATTACTAATACATATGTCCTAAATTCGTAACTGTAACATCTTTTGTGAGTTATAAAGTATCAACTAAAAATAATTTTACAAATACGTAAAATATTTTTTAACAGATTTTTTAATTATCTCAATAGAGACGAAGTTGGAATATTTATTGTAGGAGAACCGGGAAATCAAGGCACCTACAGGGCTTACGACCTGTCATCGGCTGGTTTACGTGATCACTTTATGCGCTTGCGCAACGTTCACCATGGAGATAATTAAAAAATCTGTTAAAAAATATCTTTGACTCCCGACAGGGAAAAAATCCAATGTTTGCGCATATGCAATAATAAAAATATTCGATTACGTAAAATATTTATTTCCTATAGGAAATTATCTGATTAAAATTGAATAGGTACTTCACATTTCAGTGTTTTTATTCCTTAGTGTTCCAAGGTAGGTATTCGAAAAATAAATGACCCTTCTGGAACGACTGTATAGCCAAACATCTTGAACTTTTAACCGAGAAGAGGGGTGATTTGTACGTAAACCAACAAAGCAAAAATACACAAATTTGCGACCTGCGCAACTGGAAGCTCGTTCAAGATTTTCGAGTACCTCATATTTAAAATTATACTAATATAAAAACTACGATATTTTTTTTCGTGACAAACACCACTAAGAAATACCTACTGATAAAATAACCAAAAAGAAATACCTACTGATAAAATAACCAAAAATGTCATTCTTATGTATATCGAGACCACAATGTGTATAGTGATCAGGACGTCCTTTTTTGTCCTGCTTTCAAAAGATCATTTTTACAAATATTTAGTAATAGGTAAGTCATTGTTTTTTTACTCCTCACTAACACAAGGTGATATAGTGGGGAGTTATGATTTCGCAATTTTTAAGGGTATTTTTTTTTTTGCAGATTATCAACTAGTATCATGCTGAGATTGTATTCTGAAAGTTTCATCACAATGTATCTGTGTGTGTGTGCAGTGTGCTATGTGCTATGTACGGCGTGTTCATTTTACTTTATCGATTATAGACTAAAGTACTCATTCGATTCTATTCAAATTTTGCAAATTTGTATATCTAATGCTCACTTAGATCCCATTAGATTTTGAACGATATATGAATAGTGCTTCTCAATTTTTTTAACTGTCAAATATTTCAAAGTGACCCCAAGCTCAGGAAACTTAAAATTTGAAATTTTTATTTTCAAATAGGTAAAAAGGCTCATCACTTTCATAAAATGGCATTCAAGAAATATCAACTTTTCATAATAAAATAAAAAAATAATTAAACAAACTCATTTCATAAAATCGCTGAAAATTTTCCATACAAAATTTGAGTACGGAACATCTTTGACTAGGTATATACCAAAGACCTTATAATAATATATACTGACTAAAGGTAATATATTAACATTATTATTGTGAAATTTGCTCTGTTTATGTTAAATTATTATTTAATTTTACTCTTTTACATCATTTTTCATAATATCTTATATGAATATTAGGAAAATGTTTATTTATTTTTTTTTTTGCAGATTATCAACTAGTATCATGCTGAGATTGTATTCTGAAAGTTTCATCACAATGTATCTGTGTGTGTGTGCAGTGTGCTATGTGCTATGTACGGCGTGTTCATTTTACTTTATCGATTATAGACTAAAGTACTCATTCGATTCTATTCAAATTTTGCAAATTTGTATATCTAATGCTCACTTAGATCCCATTAGATTTTGAACGATATATGAATAGTGCTTCTCAATTTTTTTAACTGTCAAATATTTCAAAGTGACCCCAAGCTCAGGAAACTTAAAATTTGAAATTTTTATTTTCAAATAGGTAAAAAGGCTCATCACTTTCATAAAATGGCATTCAAGAAATATCAACTTTTCATAATAAAATAAAAAAATAATTAAACAAACTCATTTCATAAAATCGCTGAAAATTTTCCATACAAAATTTGAGTACGGAACATCTTTGACTAGGTATATACCAAAGACCTTATAATAATATATACTGACTAAAGGTAATATATTAACATTATTATTGTGAAATTTGCTCTGTTTATGTTAAATTATTATTTAATTTTACTCTTTTACATCATTTTTCATAATATCTTATATGAATATTAGGAAAATGTTTATTTTATCAGTTTTTTTTAGAAACCGAACGTCATGATAGTTTATTTTCTAGGAATATACTAGTTACAAATAAATATTTTGTGTTTTTTTACATACATACTATCATGCCTTGTTCATATTGAGGTAGGCAGAGAGAACTGAGCGCCATACTTTCCTATCCTGATATACTTTTCTCGCTTCACTTAATCCAAACATTGCCTCATGCACACTCTCCTACTATCTACACATCAGATTCCATTCATGTGATTTAAATGAGTCTTTCTCGACCGACCTCTATCTCTTATTCCGCATCTTTTAGCCATGTATAATTTTTTTGTCAACTGTTCTTCATCTGTTCTTTCTATGTGGCCGAACCACTTAAGGACATATATTATATTTTTATTTTGCATGTGGTGTCCTTTTCCAACATACATTCTGTTCTTGTGCTTACTTTTTTTATTCAATCACACATCGTCTTATTACACATTTGTCTGAGAGACCTCATTTCAACGGCAGTTATTCTACTTGGGAAACTTGATGTTTTACTATGTTGTTTTGAAAAATATATAAAAAGAACATTATTTACATTGAATTACATTCATGTATTCTCAATGTAACATAAAGAAATTAAGTTTATAAAAAATAACAAAACAAATAATATTCATCAATTACTAATTTCCCATGTAAAGTTTGAATTTAGAACAACTTGTATAGACTTAATATTGATTTTTGAAATCATAATATTGTGTATGTTCATCATGAGTAACAAACAACTATATTTTTCCAGACCAGCCATAACATGTCATGCATAGAAAACTTTTATATTACTATATATAATTTATATTTCACAAAGTATGCTTTTGAAAAATTTCTTTTAGAATTTTTGGTTTATTGTCTTAAAATTATGCACAAAAGCTAAATAAATATTTCATGGTATTAGTTAAAGCAGCACTTCAGAGATCAAGTGAATTTTTTTTCCTATATTATGTTTAGTATTATATATTAAAAGTGTTCTTTGATTGACCAGACTCTTATTGAGCAGTCTCTCTCGCACCCACACATTTACAGATCTATGTCACTGTGCACTACGAGCTCAGGAGATTAGTCTGTGTATAATAAATCGTTAAATTTTAGTGACTTTATATATATATATATATATATATATTTGTAAAATAGAAATAGAATAATGTTTGTAAAGAAATGCTTTTACTCATAAGCAAAATTTGAATGAAAAACAGCTTTTGTTATACTGAATGAGGGCAATATAGAAATATTATTTTCAATATTTGTCTTGTTTGTAGTAAATCATTTGTCTAATTTAATTATTATATTTATAAAATTTCTCATACCTAATGTATGTGATTCTTATACATACCATAATGCCATGATCCTCACATGGTAGACAGAGAAAACTGAATGCCATATATCTTGACACACAATCATCGCCTCGTCAACATTCATACATCTTCTTATACATGTTTATCTGTTCTTCACGCTTCTAACCTTTTCGTCTTTCAAAATACCATTCACATGGTCATGCCATCCCTTTCTTGGGCGGCATTGATTTCTCATTTCATTCCTATGCGCATTGTATATTTGTTCGTCAGGCATTCCCCATTCATTCTCCCCATGTGGCCAATTAATGAATGAAATGAATTCATCATTTTCATTCTATTAATGACATCTATCTTCATCTTAAATTCTATTACAGATTCATCTTAGTGATCTCATTTAAACTGCATTTATTCTGCTTTCATGTGACTTCTGCCATGTCCAGGTTTCACTTGCATACATCAAGGTTGGCACTTTTAAGATAGCGTTATCTATGGCATCTTTAGCATCCTTTGATATGTTGCAGTCATTTATAACTGGTCTAAGTGCTCCATTCTCTCTGTTTCTTGCCATAACTCTTCTTTCGATCTCTTTATCAATCCGTCCATTCCGGTGTTCCGTTGCTTCCCAAATAGACATATTCGTCTACTTGCTTGAGCCATTTGTTCTCTAATTTTATTTGGTACGCTGTTCTGCTATCACTCTTTTGAAACACCATTTGAACTTCGATTTGCTGGCATCCATTCTCAGTACGTTCTCTTTACATCCTTCATATACTATACTTACTGAATTGTCAACGTTTTGACATTTCTCATATACCTACTAAAATTCAGACAGATAAATTTAGACGAATCGGAATGGGACATTTTATGAATATTTCGATTTGTGTGATAGATTTTGTATTTTAATGAATTATTGTGTTGTTTTTCTTTTTTAATTGTTGTGTTGTTTAATACGAGTTTTATGTTTTATTTTTACCATATTTTTATAATGGCTAAGAGGCCGTGTATGTGAATATAAATAAATAAATTTCAGACCCTTGCTATCCTCCATAAAAGTTCTGATGCAACATTCAACGTATAGATTGAAGAGCCATGGAGATAGCATGCACCCCATTATTTATAGAGAACTATGTTGTTACTGTGTCGGTGACACAAACACGTGATATTCAGTAGTGGCCAAAAGAATGGAAACTTTTTATTTTGACTACATTTTTCAACTTACTAGGTGATTCATTTTACTTTTTCATTGAAATTTTATTGCAATCTTATTGTTTTTAATGACAAATATTTTCTTTTGTTTATTTCGCAAGAAACAATAAATATTTTCTTAATTATTTTAACTTTTTTTTACAAAATTAGTTAATCCTTTCTAATTTGTCTCATAATGAGTTGTAAGGAACATATACCTTACTATTTGATGATATGAATCATCATTATTACTCACATTTTTTTCTGGAAATTTGTTTTTTACTCTCCACACTATGGAATAGGGGAGAGTCATGATTTCGCAAAATTTAAGCGTATTTTTTTTACATCAATTTCTCAATGGGTATCATGTAGAGAATGCACACTATGAGTTTCGTCGTGATGTGTTTGTGTGTATGGCGTATACGCTGTACGCCGTACGCCGTACGCCGTACGCCGTAGCATTTATCTTTTTTGTGTCCTCTCTACAGCCCAAACTATAAGTCTGATCGACTTCATATTAACATCATATGTGTAAAGTGCAAAGACCTAGAGCTGATTAGTTTTCCATAGACAACTTTTGATTTCTTCTCTATGAATTCATCATTTACGTTGTTTTTTTTTTGTGTCCTCTCTGCAGCCCAAACTATAAGTCCGATTGACTTCATATTGATATCACATGTGTTAAGTCCATAAACTTAGAGCTGATTAGTTTTCCATAGACAACGGTTCATTTTTTCCCAATGTTTCTTTATGATTTCATCTATTAAAACTGAAAAAATGCTCTCACGACCTGGAAATTAGAGATATTTTAATTTGGTTTCAACTATTTATACAACACCAAGAATCTTCATAAAATTGTATTCAAAGTTGGTCAATGTTAAAAGAAAAATATTCAACGGTTTCAAAAATTATATTTTATTTAATGGATATTTGTATGAAACTTATATGTAACAAGAGAATTTTTTTATATTTGGCAATGATCAGTTCATTGATTTCATATTGATAGAAGAATATTAATAGCTTGAACTTAGAACTGATTAGCTTTTCATAGATATCATATAATTTCTTCATATGATATCACGTGTAAACATTGTCAAAATGCTCTAACGCTCTTTGAAACAAAATTTATCTGCTTTTTTTAAAATATTTCATACAACATAAGCAGTCTTCACTATACTGCATTAATAGTTTGTCTATCTTAACATAAAAATATACTATCGGAAGAAAATATATATTCCTGGTAGTAACATTTAGTATGAATAAAAATGTAATTAGATAAATTTCTATGTATGGAAACGTTTAGTAATTTGATTTCATGTTATAATGTAAAGAGCTTGAACATAGAACTGATTAGCTTTCCATAAATAACAAAAAAAATCTTCATATGATATCACCTGTCAAAATTTGGAAAATGCTCTCGCGTTCTTTAGAACAAAATTTATCTGCTTTTTTTAAAATATTTCATACAACATAAGCATTCTTCACTATACTGCATTAATAGTTTGTTTATCTTAACATAAAAATATACTATCGGAAGAAAATTTATATTCCTGATAGTAACATTTAGTATGAATAATAATGTAATTAGATAAATTTCTATGTATGGAAAAGTTCAGTAATTTGATTTCATGTTATAATGTAAAGAGCTTGAACATAGAACTGATTAGTTTTCCATAAATAACAAAAAAAATCTTCATATAATATCACGTGTCAAAATTTTGAAAATGCTCTCGCGTTCTTTAAAACAAAATTTATCTGCTTTTTTTAAAATATTTCATACAACATAAGCATTCTTCACTATACTGCATTAATAGTTTGTTTATCATAACATAAAAATATACTATCGGAAGAAAATTTATATTCCTGATAGTAACATTTAGTATGAATAAAAATGTAATTAGATAAATTTCTATGTATGGAAACGTGTAGTAATTTGATTTCATGATATAATGTAAAGAGCTTGAACATAGAACTGATTAGCTTTCCATAAATAACAAAAAAATTCTTCATATGATATCACCTGTCAAAATTTGAAAAATGCTCTCGCGTTCTTTAAAACAAAATTTATCTGCTTTTTTTAAAATATTTCATACAACATAAGCATTCTTCACTATACTGTAACATTTAGTATGAATAATAATGTAATTAGATAAATTTCTATGTATGGAAAAGTTCAGTAATTTGATTTCATGTTATAATGTAAAGAGCTTGAACATAGAACTGATTAGCTTTCCATAAATAACAAAAAAAATCTTCATATAATATCACGTGTCAAAATTTTGAAAATGCTCTCGCGTTCTTTAAAACAAAATTTATCTGCTTTTTTTAAAATATTTCATACAACATAAGCATTCTTCACTATACTGCATTAATATTTTGTTTATCTTAACATAAAAATATACTATCGGAAGAAAATTTATATTCCTGGTAGTAACATTTAGTATGAATAAAAATGTAATTAGATAAATTTCTATGTATGGAAAAGTTCAGTAATTTGATTTCATGTAATAATGTAAAGAGCTTGAACATAGAACTGATTAGCTTTCCATAAATAACAAAAAAAATCTTCATATGATATCACGTGTCAAAATTTTGAAAATGCTCTCGCGTTCTTTAAAACAAAATTTATCTGCTTTTTTTAAAATATTTCATACAACATAAGCATTCTTCACTATACTGCATTAATATTTTGTTTATCTTAACATAAAAATATACTATCGGAAGAAAATTTATATTCCTGGTAGTAACATTTAGTATGAATAAAAATGTAATTAGATAAATTTCTATGTATGGAAACGTGTAGTAATTTGATTTCATGATATAATGTAAAGAGCTTGAACAACGAACTGATTAGCTTTCCATAAATAACAAAAAAATTCTTCATATGATATCACCTGTCAAAATTTGAAAAATGCTCTCGCGTTCTTTAAAACAAAATTTATCTGCTTTTTTTAAAATATTTCATACAACGTAAGCATTCTTCACTATACTGCATTAATAGTTTGTCTATCTTAACATAAAAATATACTATCGGAAGAAAATTTATATTCCTGGTAGTAACATTTAGTATGAATAAAAATGTAATTAGATAAATTTCTATGTATGGAAAAGTTCAGTAATTTGATTTCATGTTATAATGTAAAGAGCTTGAACATAGAACTGATTAGCTTTCCATAAATAACAAAAAAAATCTTCATATGATATCACCTGTCAAAATTTGGAAAATGCTCTCGCGTTCTTTAGAACAAAATTTATCTGCTTTTTTTAAAATATTTTATACAACATAAGCATTCTACACCATACTGCATTAAAAGTTTGTCTATCTTATCATAAAAATATACTATCGGAAGAAAATTTATTTTCCTGATAGTAACATTTAGTATGAATAATAATGTAATTAGATAAATTTCTATGTATGGAAAAGTTCAGTAATTTGATTTCATGTTATAATGTAAAGAGCTTGAACGTAGAACTGATTAGTTTTCCATAAATAACAAAAAAAATCTTCATATAATATCACGTGTCAAAATTTTGAAAATGCTCTCGCGTTCTTTAAAACAAAATTTAACTGCTTTTTTTAAAATATTTCATACAACATAAGCATTCTTCACTATACTGCATTAATAGTTTGTTTATCTTAACATAAAAATATACTATCGGAAGAAAATTTATATTCCTGATAGTAACATTTAGTATGAATAAAAATGTAATTAGATAAATTTCTATGTATGGAAACGTGTAGTAATTTGATTTCATGATATAATGTAAAGAGCTTGAACATAGAACTGATTAGCTTTCCATAAATAACAAAAAAATTCTTCATATGATATCACCTGTCAAAATTTGAAAAATGCTCTCGCGTTCTTTAAAACAAAATTTATCTGCTTTTTTTAAAATATTTCATACAACATAAGCATTCTTCACTATACTGTATTAATAGTTTGTCTATCTTAACATAAAAATATACTATCGGAAGAAAATTTATATTCCTGATAGTAACATTTAGTATGAATAATAATGTAATTAGATAAATTTCTATGTATGGAAAAGTTCAGTAATTTGATTTCATGTTATAATGTAAAGAGCTTGAACATAGAACTGATTAGCTTTCCATAAATAACAAAAAAAATCTTCATATAATATCACGTGTCAAAATTTTGAAAATGCTCTCGCGTTCTTTAAAACAAAATTTATCTGCTTTTTTTAAAATATTTCATACAACATAAGCATTCTTCACTATACTGCATTAATATTTTGTTTATCTTAACATAAAAATATACTATCGGAAGAAAATTTATATTCCTGGTAGTAACATTTAGTATGAATAAAAATGTAATTAGATAAATTTCTATGTATGGAAAAGTTCAGTAATTTGATTTCATGTTATAATGTAAAGAGCTTGAACATAGAACTGATTAGCTTTCCATAAATAACAAAAAAAATCTTCATATGATATCACGTGTCAAAATTTTGAAAATGCTCTCGCGTTCTTTAAAACAAAATTTATCTGCTTTTTTTAAAATATTTCATACAACATAAGCATTCTTCACTATACTGCATTAATATTTTGTTTATCTTAACATAAAAATATACTATCGGAAGAAAATTTATATTCCTGGTAGTAACATTTAGTATGAATAAAAATGTAATTAGATAAATTTCTATGTATGGAAAAGTTCAGTAATTTGATTTCATGTTATAATGTAAAGAGCTTGAACATAGAACTGATTAGCTTTCCATAAATAACAAAAAAAATCTTCATATGATATCACGTGTCAAAATTTTGAAAATGCTCTCGCGTTCTTTAAAACAAAATTTATCTGCTTTTTTTAAAATATTTCATACAACATAAGCATTCTTCACTATACTGCATTAATATTTTGTTTATCTTAACATAAAAATATACTATCGGAAGAAAATTTATATTCCTGGTAGTAACATTTAGTATGAATAAAAATGTAATTAGATAAATTTCTATGTATGGAAAAGTTCAGTAATTTGATTTCATGTTATAATGTAAAGAGCTTGAACATAGAACTGATTAGCTTTCCATAAATAACAAAAAAAATCTTCATATGATATCACCTGTCAAAATTTGGAAAATGCTCTCGCGTTCTTTAGAACAAAATTTATCTGCTTTTTTTAAAATATTTTATACAACATAAGCATTCTACACCATACTGCATTAAAAGTTTGTCTATCTTATCATAAAAATATACTATCGGAAGAAAATTTATATTCCTGATAGTAACATTTAGTATGAATAATAATGTAATTAGATAAATTTCTATGTATGGAAAAGTTCAGTAATTTGATTTCATGTTATAATGTAAAGAGCTTGAACGTAGAACTGATTAGTTTTCCATAAATAACAAAAAAAATCTTCATATAATATCACGTGTCAAAATTTTGAAAATGCTCTCGCGTTCTTTAAAACAAAATTTAACTGCTTTTTTTAAAATATTTCATACAACATAAGCATTCTTCACTATACTGCATTAATAGTTTGTTTATCTTAACATAAAAATATACTATCGGAAGAAAATTTATATTCCTGATAGTAACATTTAGTATGAATAAAAATGTAATTAGATAAATTTCTATGTATGGAAACGTGTAGTAATTTGATTTCATGATATAATGTAAAGAGCTTGAACATAGAACTGATTAGCTTTCCATAAATAACAAAAAAATTCTTCATATGATATCACCTGTCAAAATTTGAAAAATGCTCTCGCGTTCTTTAAAACAAAATTTATCTGCTTTTTTTAAAATATTTCATACAACATAAGCATTCTTCACTATACTGCATTAATAGTTTGTCTATCTTAACATAAAAATATACTATCGGAAGAAAATTTATATTCCTGATAGTAACATTTAGTATGAATAATAATGTAATTAGATAAATTTCTATGTATGGAAAAGTTCAGTAATTTGATTTCATGTTATAATGTAAAGAGCTTGAACATAGAACTGATTAGCTTTCCATAAATAACAAAAAAATCTTCATATCATATCACGTGTCAAAATTTTGAAAATGCTCTCGCGTTCTTTAAAACAAAATTTATCTGCTTTTTTAAAAATATTTCATACAACATAAGCATTCTTCACTATACTGTATTAATAGTTTGTCTATCTTAACATAAAAATATACTATCGGAAGAAAATTTATATTCCTGATAGTAACATTTAGTATGAATAATAATGTAATTAGATAAATTTCTATGTATGGAAAAGTTCAGTAATTTGATTTCATGTTATAATGTAAAGAGCTTGAACATAGAACTGATTAGCTTTCCATAAATAACAAAAAAAATCTTCATATAATATCACGTGTCAAAATTTTGAAAATGCTCTCGCGTTCTTTAAAACAAAATTTATCTGCTTTTTTTAAAATATTTCATACAACATAAGCATTCTTCACTATACTGCATTAATATTTTGTTTATCTTTACATAAAAATATACTATCGGAAGAAAATTTATATTCCTGGTAGTAACATTTAATATGAATAAAAATGTAATTAGATAAATTTCTATGTATGGAAAAGTTCAGTAATTTGATTTCATGTTATAATGTAAAGAGCTTGAACATAGAACTGATTAGCTTTCCATAAATAACAAAAAAAATCTTCATATGATATCACCTGTCAAAATTTGGAAAATGCTCTCGCGTTCTTTAGAACAAAATTTATCTGCTTTTTTTAAAATATTTCATACAACATAAGCATTCTACACCATACTGCATTAAAAGTTTGTCTATCTTATCATAAAAATATACTATCGGAAGAAAAATTATATACTAGAAAAAACAGTTTATTATTATTACTCTCCACACTATGGAATAGGGGAGAGTAATGATTTCGCAAAATTTAAGCGTATTTTTTTTACATCAATTTCTCAATGGGTATCATGTAGAGAATGCACACTATGAGTTTCGTCGTGATGTGTTTGTGTGTATGGCGTATACGCTGTACGCCGTACGCCGTACGCCGTACGCCGTAGCATTTATCTTTTTTGTGTCCTCTCTACAGCCCAAACTATAAGTCTGATCGACTTCATATTAACATCATATGTGTAAAGTGCAAAGACCTAGAGCTGATTAGTTTTCCATAGACAACTTTTGATTTCTTCTCTATGAATTCATCATTTACGTTGTTTTTTTTTTGTGTCCTCTCTGCAGCCCAAACTATAAGTCCGATTGACTTCATATTGATATCACATGTGTTAAGTCCATAAACTTAGAGCTGATTAGTTTTCCATAGACAACGGTTCATTTTTTCCCAATGTTTCTTTATGATTTCATCTATTAAAACTGAAAAAATGCTCTCACGACCTGGAAATTAGAGATATTTTAATTTGGTTTCAACTATTTATACAACACCAAGAATCTTCATAAAATTGTATTCAAAGTTGGTCAATGTTAAAAGAAAAATATTCAACGGTTTCAAAAATTATATTTTATTTAATGGATATTTGTATGAAACTTATATGTAACAAGAGAATTTTTTTATATTTGGCAATGATCAGTTCATTGATTTCATATTGATAGAAGAATATTAATAGCTTGAACTTAGAACTGATTAGCTTTTCATAGATATCATATAATTTCTTCATATGATATCACGTGTAAACATTGTCAAAATGCTCTAACGCTCTTTGAAACAAAATTTATCTGCTTTTTTTAAAATATTTCATACAACATAAGCAGTCTTCACTATACTGCATTAATAGTTTGTCTATCTTAACATAAAAATATACTATCGGAAGAAAATTTATATTCCTGGTAGTAACATTTAGTATGAATAAAAATGTAATTAGATAAATTTCTATGTATGGAAACGTTTAGTAATTTGATTTCATGTTATAATGTAAAGAGCTTGAACATAGAACTGATTAGCTTTCCATAAATAACAAAAAAAATCTTCATATGATATCACCTGTCAAAATTTGGAAAATGCTCTCGCGTTCTTTAGAACAAAATTTATCTGCTTTTTTTAAAATATTTCATACAACATAAGCATTCTTCACTATACTGCATTAATAGTTTGTTTATCTTAACATAAAAATATACTATCGGAAGAAAATTTATATTCCTGATAGTAACATTTAGTATGAATAATAATGTAATTAGATAAATTTCTATGTATGGAAAAGTTCAGTAATTTGATTTCATGTTATAATGTAAAGAGCTTGAACATAGAACTGATTAGCTTTCCATAAATAACAAAAAAAATCTTCATATAATATCACGTGTCAAAATTTTGAAAATGCTCTCGCGTTCTTTAAAACAAAATTTATCTGCTTTTTTTAAAATATTTCATACAACATAAGCATTCTTCACTATACTGCATTAATATTTTGTTTATCTTAACATAAAAATATACTATCGGAAGAAAATTTATATTCCTGGTAGTAACATTTAGTATGAATAAAAATGTAATTAGATAAATTTCTTTGTATGGAAAAGTTCAGTAATTTGATTTCATGTTATAATGTAAAGAGCTTGAACATAGAACTGATTAGCTTTCCATAAATAACAAAAAAAATCTTCATATGATATCACCTGTCAAAATTTGGAAAATGCTCTCGCGTTCTTTAGAACAAAATTTATCTGCTTTTTTTAAAATATTTCATACAACATAAGCATTCTACACCATACTGCATTAAAAGTTTGTCTATCTTATCATAAAAATATACTATCGGAAGAAAATTTATATTCCTGATAGTAACATTTAGTATGAATAATAATGTGTTTAGATAAATTTCTATGTATGGAAAAGTTCAGTAATTTGATTTCATGTTATAATGTAAAGAGCTTGAACATAGAACTGATTAGTTTTCCATAAATAACAAAAAAAATCTTCATATAATATCACGTGTCAAAATTTTGAAAATGCTCTCGCGTTCTTTAAAACAAAATTTATCTGCTTTTTTTAAAATATTTCATACAACATAAGCATTCTTCACTATACTGCATTAATAGTTTGTTTATCATAACATAAAAATATACTATCGGAAGAAAATTTATATTCCTGATAGTAACATTTAGTATGAATAAAAATGTAATTAGATAAATTTCTATGTATGGAAACGTGTAGTAATTTGATTTCATGATATAATGTAAAGAGCTTGAACATAGAACTGATTAGCTTTCCATAAATAACAAAAAAATTCTTCATATGATATCACCTGTCAAAATTTGAAAAATGCTCTCGCGTTCTTTAAAACAAAATTTATCTGCTTTTTTTAAAATATTTCATACAACATAAGCATTCTTCACTATACTGCATTAATATTTTGTTTATCTTAACATAAAAATATACTATCGGAAGAAAATTTATATTCCTGGTAGTAACATTTAGTATGAATAAAAATGTAATTAGATAAATTTCTATGTATGGAAACGTGTAGTAATTTGATTTCATGATATAATGTAAAGAGCTTGAACAACGAACTGATTAGCTTTCCATAAATAACAAAAAAATTCTTCATATGATATCACCTGTCAAAATTTGAAAAATGCTCTCGCGTTCTTTAAAACAAAATTTATCTGCTTTTTTTAAAATATTTCATACAACGTAAGCATTCTTCACTATACTGCATTAATAGTTTGTCTATCTTAACATAAAAATATACTATCGGAAGAAAATTTATATTCCTGGTAGTAACATTTAGTATGAATAAAAATGTAATTAGATAAATTTCTATGTATGGAAAAGTTCAGTAATTTGATTTCATGTTATAATGTAAAGAGCTTGAACATAGAACTGATTAGCTTTCCATAAATAACAAAAAAAATCTTCATATGATATCACCTGTCAAAATTTGGAAAATGCTCTCGCGTTCTTTAGAACAAAATTTATCTGCTTTTTTTAAAATATTTTATACAACATAAGCATTCTACACCATACTGCATTAAAAGTTTGTCTATCTTATCATAAAAATATACTATCGGAAGAAAATTTATATTCCTGATAGTAACATTTAGTATGAATAATAATGTAATTAGATAAATTTCTATGTATGGAAAAGTTCAGTAATTTGATTTCATGTTATAATGTAAAGAGCTTGAACGTAGAACTGATTAGTTTTCCATAAATAACAAAAAAAATCTTCATATAATATCACGTGTCAAAATTTTGAAAATGCTCTCGCGTTCTTTAAAACAAAATTTAACTGCTTTTTTTAAAATATTTCATACAACATAAGCATTCTTCACTATACTGCATTAATAGTTTGTTTATCTTAACATAAAAATATACTATCGGAAGAAAATTTATATTCCTGATAGTAACATTTAGTATGAATAAAAATGTAATTAGATAAATTTCTATGTATGGAAACGTGTAGTAATTTGATTTCATGATATAATGTAAAGAGCTTGAACATAGAACTGATTAGCTTTCCATAAATAACAAAAAAATTCTTCATATGATATCACCTGTCAAAATTTGAAAAATGCTCTCGCGTTCTTTAAAACAAAATTTATCTGCTTTTTTTAAAATATTTCATACAACATAAGCATTCTTCACTATACTGTATTAATAGTTTGTCTATCTTAACATAAAAATATACTATCGGAAGAAAATTTATATTCCTGATAGTAACATTTAGTATGAATAATAATGTAATTAGATAAATTTCTATGTATGGAAAAGTTCAGTAATTTGATTTCATGTTATAATGTAAAGAGCTTGAACATAGAACTGATTAGCTTTCCATAAATAACAAAAAAAATCTTCATATAATATCACGTGTCAAAATTTTGAAAATGCTCTCGCGTTCTTTAAAACAAAATTTATCTGCTTTTTTTAAAATATTTCATACAACATAAGCATTCTTCACTATACTGCATTAATATTTTGTTTATCTTAACATAAAAATATACTATCGGAAGAAAATTTATATTCCTGGTAGTAACATTTAGTATGAATAAAAATGTAATTAGATAAATTTCTATGTATGGAAAAGTTCAGTAATTTGATTTCATGTTATAATGTAAAGAGCTTGAACATAGAACTGATTAGCTTTCCATAAATAACAAAAAAAATCTTCATATGATATCACGTGTCAAAATTTTGAAAATGCTCTCGCGTTCTTTAAAACAAAATTTATCTGCTTTTTTTAAAATATTTCATACAACATAAGCATTCTTCACTATACTGCATTAATATTTTGTTTATCTTAACATAAAAATATACTATCGGAAGAAAATTTATATTCCTGGTAGTAACATTTAGTATGAATAAAAATGTAATTAGATAAATTTCTATGTATGGAAACGTGTAGTAATTTGATTTCATGATATAATGTAAAGAGCTTGAACAACGAACTGATTAGCTTTCCATAAATAACAAAAAAATTCTTCATATGATATCACCTGTCAAAATTTGAAAAATGCTCTCGCGTTCTTTAAAACAAAATTTATCTGCTTTTTTTAAAATATTTCATACAACGTAAGCATTCTTCACTATACTGCATTAATAGTTTGTCTATCTTAACATAAAAATATACTATCGGAAGAAAATTTATATTCCTGGTAGTAACATTTAGTATGAATAAAAATGTAATTAGATAAATTTCTATGTATGGAAAAGTTCAGTAATTTGATTTCATGTTATAATGTAAAGAGCTTGAACATAGAACTGATTAGCTTTCCATAAATAACAAAAAAAATCTTCATATGATATCACCTGTCAAAATTTGGAAAATGCTCTCGCGTTCTTTAGAACAAAATTTATCTGCTTTTTTTAAAATATTTTATACAACATAAGCATTCTACACCATACTGCATTAAAAGTTTGTCTATCTTATCATAAAAATATACTATCGGAAGAAAATTTATATTCCTGATAGTAACATTTAGTATGAATAATAATGTAATTAGATAAATTTCTATGTATGGAAAAGTTCAGTAATTTGATTTCATGTTATAATGTAAAGAGCTTGAACGTAGAACTGATTAGTTTTCCATAAATAACAAAAAAAATCTTCATATAATATCACGTGTCAAAATTTTGAAAATGCTCTCGCGTTCTTTAAAACAAAATTTAACTGCTTTTTTTAAAATATTTCATACAACATAAGCATTCTTCACTATACTGCATTAATAGTTTGTTTATCTTAACATAAAAATATACTATCGGAAGAAAATTTATATTCCTGATAGTAACATTTAGTATGAATAAAAATGTAATTAGATAAATTTCTATGTATGGAAACGTGTAGTAATTTGATTTCATGATATAATGTAAAGAGCTTGAACATAGAACTGATTAGCTTTCCATAAATAACAAAAAAATTCTTCATATGATATCACCTGTCAAAATTTGAAAAATGCTCTCGCGTTCTTTAAAACAAAATTTATCTGCTTTTTTTAAAATATTTCATACAACATAAGCATTCTTCACTATACTGCATTAATAGTTTGTCTATCTTAACATAAAAATATACTATCGGAAGAAAATTTATATTCCTGATAGTAACATTTAGTATGAATAATAATGTAATTAGATAAATTTCTATGTATGGAAAAGTTCAGTAATTTGATTTCATGTTATAATGTAAAGAGCTTGAACATAGAACTGATTAGCTTTCCATAAATAACAAAAAAAATCTTCATATAATATCACGTGTCAAAATTTTGAAAATGCTCTCGCGTTCTTTAAAACAAAATTTATCTGCTTTTTTAAAAATATTTCATACAACATAAGCATTCTTCACTATACTGTATTAATAGTTTGTCTATCTTAACATAAAAATATACTATCGGAAGAAAATTTATATTCCTGATAGTAACATTTAGTATGAATAATAATGTAATTAGATAAATTTCTATGTATGGAAAAGTTCAGTAATTTGATTTCATGTTATAATGTAAAGAGCTTGAACATAGAACTGATTAGCTTTCCATAAATAACAAAAAAAATCTTCATATAATATCACGTGTCAAAATTTTGAAAATGCTCTCGCGTTCTTTAAAACAAAATTTATCTGCTTTTTTTAAAATATTTCATACAACATAAGCATTCTTCACTATACTGCATTAATATTTTGTTTATCTTAACATAAAAATATACTATCGGAAGAAAATTTATATTCCTGGTAGTAACATTTAATATGAATAAAAATGTAATTAGATAAATTTCTATGTATGGAAAAGTTCAGTAATTTGATTTCATGTTATAATGTAAAGAGCTTGAACATAGAACTGATTAGCTTTCCATAAATAACAAAAAAAATCTTCATATGATATCACCTGTCAAAATTTGGAAAATGCTCTCGCGTTCTTTAGAACAAAATTTATCTGCTTTTTTTAAAATATTTCATACAACATAAGCATTCTACACCATACTGCATTAAAAGTTTGTCTATCTTATCATAAAAATATACTATCGGAAGAAAAATTATATACTAGAAAAAACAGTTTATTATTATTACTCTCCACACTATGGAATAGGGGAGAGTCATGATTTCGCAAAATTTAAGCGTATTTTTTTTACATCAATTTCTCAATGGGTATCATGTAGAGAATGCACACTATGAGTTTCGTCGTGATGTGTTTGTGTGTATGGCGTATACGCTGTACGCCGTACGCCGTACGCCGTACGCCGTAGCATTTATCTTTTTTGTGTCCTCTCTACAGCCCAAACTATAAGTCTGATCGACTTCATATTAACATCATATGTGTAAAGTGCAAAGACCTAGAGCTGATTAGTTTTCCATAGACAACTTTTGATTTCTTCTCTATGAATTCATCATTTACGTTGTTTTTTTTTTGTGTCCTCTCTGCAGCCCAAACTATAAGTCCGATTGACTTCATATTGATATCACATGTGTTAAGTCCATAAACTTAGAGCTGATTAGTTTTCCATAGACAACGGTTCATTTTTTCCCAATGTTTCTTTATGATTTCATCTATTAAAACTGAAAAAATGCTCTCACGACCTGGAAATTAGAGATATTTTAATTTGGTTTCAACTATTTATACAACACCAAGAATCTTCATAAAATTGTATTCAAAGTTGGTCAATGTTAAAAGAAAAATATTCAACGGTTTCAAAAATTATATTTTATTTAATGGATATTTGTATGAAACTTATATGTAACAAGAGAATTTTTTTATATTTGGCAATGATCAGTTCATTGATTTCATATTGATAGAAGAATATTAATAGCTTGAACTTAGAACTGATTAGCTTTTCATAGATATCATATAATTTCTTCATATGATATCACGTGTAAACATTGTCAAAATGCTCTAACGCTCTTTGAAACAAAATTTATCTGCTTTTTTTAAAATATTTCATACAACATAAGCAGTCTTCACTATACTGCATTAATAGTTTGTCTATCTTAACATAAAAATATACTATCGGAAGAAAATTTATATTCCTGGTAGTAACATTTAGTATGAATAAAAATGTAATTAGATAAATTTCTATGTATGGAAACGTTTAGTAATTTGATTTCATGTTATAATGTAAAGAGCTTGAACATAGAACTGATTAGCTTTCCATAAATAACAAAAAAAATCTTCATATGATATCACCTGTCAAAATTTGGAAAATGCTCTCGCGTTCTTTAGAACAAAATTTATCTGCTTTTTTTAAAATATTTCATACAACATAAGCATTCTTCACTATACTGCATTAATAGTTTGTTTATCTTAACATAAAAATATACTATCGGAAGAAAATTTATATTCCTGATAGTAACATTTAGTATGAATAATAATGTAATTAGATAAATTTCTATGTATGGAAAAGTTCAGTAATTTGATTTCATGTTATAATGTAAAGAGCTTGAACATAGAACTGATTAGCTTTCCATAAATAACAAAAAAAATCTTCATATAATATCACGTGTCAAAATTTTGAAAATGCTCTCGCGTTCTTTAAAACAAAATTTATCTGCTTTTTTTAAAATATTTCATACAACATAAGCATTCTTCACTATACTGCATTAATATTTTGTTTATCTTAACATAAAAATATACTATCGGAAGAAAATTTATATTCCTGGTAGTAACATTTAGTATGAATAAAAATGTAATTAGATAAATTTCTTTGTACGGAAAAGTTCAGTAATTTGATTTCATGTTATAATGTAAAGAGCTTGAACATAGAACTGATTAGCTTTCCATAAATAACAAAAAAAATCTTCATATAATATCACGTGTCAAAATTTGGAAAATGCTCTCGCGTTCTTTAGAACAAAATTTATCTGCTTTTTTTAAAATATTTCATACAACATAAGCATTCTACACCATACTGCATTAAAAGTTTGTCTATCTTATCATAAAAATATACTATCGGAAGAAAATTTATATTCCTGATAGTAACATTTAGTATGAATAATAATGTAATTAGATAAATTTCTATGTATGGAAAAGTTCAGTAATTTGATTTCATGTTATAATGTAAAGAGCTTGAACATAGAACTGATTAGTTTTCCATAAATAACAAAAAAAATCTTCATATAATATCACGTGTCAAAATTTTGAAAATGCTCTCGCGTTCTTTAAAACAAAATTTATCTGCTTTTTTTAAAATATTTCATACAACATAAGCATTCTTCACTATACTGCATTAATAGTTTGTTTATCATAACATAAAAATATACTATCGGAAGAAAATTTATATTCCTGATAGTAACATTTAGTATGAATAAAAATGTAATTAGATAAATTTCTATGTATGGAAACGTGTAGTAATTTGATTTCATGATATAATGTAAAGAGCTTGAACATAGAACTGATTAGCTTTCCATAAATAACAAAAAAATTCTTCATATGATATCACCTGTCAAAATTTGAAAAATGCTCTCGCGTTCTTTAAAACAAAATTTATCTGCTTTTTTTAAAATATTTCATACAACATAAGCATTCTTCACTATACTGTATTAATAGTTTGTCTATCTTAACATAAAAATATACTATCGGAAGAAAATTTATATTCCTGATAGTAACATTTAGTATGAATAATAATGTAATTAGATAAATTTCTATGTATGGAAAAGTTCAGTAATTTGATTTCATGTTATAATGTAAAGAGCTTGAACATAGAACTGATTAGCTTTCCATAAATAACAAAAAAAATCTTCATATAATATCACGTGTCAAAATTTTGAAAATGCTCTCGCGTTCTTTAAAACAAAATTTATCTGCTTTTTTTAAAATATTTCATACAACATAAGCATTCTTCACTATACTGCATTAATATTTTGTTTATCTTAACATAAAAATATACTATCGGAAGAAAATTTATATTCCTGGTAGTAACATTTAGTATGAATAAAAATGTAATTAGATAAATTTCTATGTATGGAAAAGTTCAGTAATTTGATTTCATGTTATAATGTAAAGAGCTTGAACATAGAACTGATTAGCTTTCCATAAATAACAAAAAAAATCTTCATATGATATCACGTGTCAAAATTTTGAAAATGCTCTCGCGTTCTTTAAAACAAAATTTATCTGCTTTTTTTAAAATATTTCATACAACATAAGCATTCTTCACTATACTGCATTAATATTTTGTTTATCTTAACATAAAAATATACTATCGGAAGAAAATTTATATTCCTGGTAGTAACATTTAGTATGAATAAAAATGTAATTAGATAAATTTCTATGTATGGAAACGTGTAGTAATTTGATTTCATGATATAATGTAAAGAGCTTGAACAACGAACTGATTAGCTTTCCATAAATAACAAAAAAATTCTTCATATGATATCACCTGTCAAAATTTGAAAAATGCTCTCGCGTTCTTTAAAACAAAATTTATCTGCTTTTTTTAAAATATTTCATACAACGTAAGCATTCTTCACTATACTGCATTAATAGTTTGTCTATCTTAACATAAAAATATACTATCGGAAGAAAATTTATATTCCTGGTAGTAACATTTAGTATGAATAAAAATGTAATTAGATAAATTTCTATGTATGGAAAAGTTCAGTAATTTGATTTCATGTTATAATGTAAAGAGCTTGAACATAGAACTGATTAGCTTTCCATAAATAACAAAAAAAATCTTCATATGATATCACCTGTCAAAATTTGGAAAATGCTCTCGCGTTCTTTAGAACAAAATTTATCTGCTTTTTTTAAAATATTTTATACAACATAAGCATTCTACACCATACTGCATTAAAAGTTTGTCTATCTTATCATAAAAATATACTATCGGAAGAAAATTTATATTCCTGATAGTAACATTTAGTATGAATAATAATGTAATTAGATAAATTTCTATGTATGGAAAAGTTCAGTAATTTGATTTCATGTTATAATGTAAAGAGCTTGAACGTAGAACTGATTAGTTTTCAATAAATAACAAAAAAAATCTTCATATAATATCACGTGTCAAAATTTTGAAAATGCTCTCGCGTTCTTTAAAACAAAATTTAACTGCTTTTTTTAAAATATTTCATACAACATAAGCATTCTTCACTATACTGCATTAATAGTTTGTTTATCTTAACATAAAAATATACTATCGGAAGAAAATTTATATTCCTGATAGTAACATTTAGTATGAATAAAAATGTAATTAGATAAATTTCTATGTATGGAAACGTGTAGTAATTTGATTTCATGATATAATGTAAAGAGCTTGAACATAGAACTGATTAGCTTTCCATAAATAACAAAAAAATTCTTCATATGATATCACCTGTCAAAATTTGAAAAATGCTCTCGCGTTCTTTAAAACAAAATTTATCTGCTTTTTTTAAAATATTTCATACAACATAAGCATTCTTCACTATACTGCATTAATAGTTTGTCTATCTTAACATAAAAATATACTATCGGAAGAAAATTTATATTCCTGATAGTAACATTTAGTATGAATAATAATGTAATTAGATAAATTTCTATGTATGGAAAAGTTCAGTAATTTGGTTTTAATGTTATAATGTAAAGAGCTTGAACATAGAACTGATTAGCTTTCCATAAATAACAAAAAAAATCTTCATATAATATCACGTGTCAAAATTTTGAAAATGCTCTCGCGTTCTTTAAAACAAAATTTATCTGCTTTTTTTAAAATATTTCATACAACATAAACATTCTTCACTATACTGCATTAATAGTTTGTTTATCTTAACATAAAAATATACTATCGGAAGAAAATTTATATTCCTGATAGTAACATTTAGTATGAATAAAAATGTAATTAGATAAATTTCTATGTATGGAAACGTGTAGTAATTTGATTTCATGTTATAATGTAAAGAGCTTGAACATAGAACTGATTAGCTTTCCATAAATAACAAAAAAAATCTTCATATGATATCACCTGTCAAAATTTGGAAAATGCTCTCGCGTTCTTTAGAACAAAATTTATCTGCTTTTTTTAAAATATTTTATACAACATAAGCATTCTACACCATACTGCATTAAAAGTTTGTCTATCTTATCATAAAAATATACTATCGGAAGAAAATTTATATTCCTGATAGTAACATTTAGTATGAATAATAATGTAATTAGATAAATTTCTATGTATGGAAAAGTTCAGTAATTTGATTTCATGTTATAATGTAAAGAGCTTGAACGTAGAACTGATTAGTTTTCAATAAATAACAAAAAAAATCTTCATATAATATCACGTGTCAAAATTTTGAAAATGCTCTCGCGTTCTTTAAAACAAAATTTAACTGCTTTTTTTAAAATATTTCATACAACATAAGCATTCTTCACTATACTGCATTAATAGTTTGTTTATCTTAACATAAAAATATACTATCGGAAGAAAATTTATATTCCTGATAGTAACATTTAGTATGAATAAAAATGTAATTAGATAAATTTCTATGTATGGAAACGTGTAGTAATTTGATTTCATGATATAATGTAAAGAGCTTGAACATAGAACTGATTAGCTTTCCATAAATAACAAAAAAATTCTTCATATGATATCACCTGTCAAAATTTGAAAAATGCTCTCGCGTTCTTTAAAACAAAATTTATCTGCTTTTTTTAAAATATTTCATACAACATAAGCATTCTTCACTATACTGCATTAATAGTTTGTCTATCTTAACATAAAAATATACTATCGGAAGAAAATTTATATTCCTGATAGTAACATTTAGTATGAATAATAATGTAATTAGATAAATTTCTATGTATGGAAAAGTTCAGTAATTTGGTTTTAATGTTATAATGTAAAGAGCTTGAACATAGAACTGATTAGCTTTCCATAAATAACAAAAAAAATCTTCATATAATATCACGTGTCAAAATTTTGAAAATGCTCTCGCGTTCTTTAAAACAAAATTTATCTGCTTTTTTTAAAATATTTCATACAACATAAACATTCTTCACTATACTGCATTAATAGTTTGTTTATCTTAACATAAAAATATACTATCGGAAGAAAATTTATATTCCTGATAGTAACATTTAGTATGAATAAAAATGTAATTAGATAAATTTCTATGTATGGAAACGTGTAGTAATTTGATTTCATGATATAATGTAAAGAGCTTGAACATAGAACTGATTAGCTTTCCATAAATAACAAAAAAATTCTTCATATGATATCACCTGTCAAAATTTGAAAAATGCTCTCGCGTTCTTTAAAACAAAATTTATCTGCTTTTTTTAAAATATTTCATACAACATAAGCATTCTTCACTATACTGCATTAATAGTTTGTCTATCTTAACATAAAAATATACTATCGGAAGAAAATTTATATTCCTGGTAGTAACATTTAGTATGAATAAAAATGTAATTAGATAAATTTCTATGTATGGAAAAGTTCAGTAATTTGATTTCATGTTATAATGTTAAGAGCTTGAACATAGAACTGATTAGCTTTCCATAAATAACAAAAAATTTCTTCATATGATATCACCTGTCAAAATTTGGAAAATGCTTTCGCGTCCTTTAAAACAAAATTTATCTGCTTTTATTAAAATATTTCATACAACATAAGCATTCTACACCATACTGCAATAATAGTTTGTCTATCTTAACATAAAAATATACTGTCGATAGAAATTTATTTTCCTGGTAGTAAAATTTAGTATGAATAAAAATGTATATAATAAGATAAATTTCTTATGTATGGAAAAGTTCAGTAATTTGATTTCATGTTATAATGTAAAGAGCTTGAACATCGAACTGATTAGCTTTTCATAAATAACAAAAATTTCTTCATATGATATTACGTGTCAAAATTGTCAAAATGCTCTAACGTCCTTTAAAACAAAATTTATCTGCTTTTATTAAAATATTTCATACAACATTAGAATTCTTCACCATACTGCATTAATAGTTTGTCTATCTTAACATGAAAATATACTATCGTTAGAAAATTTATATTCTTGGTAGTAAAATTTAGAATGAATAAAATATTTCATTGTCAATATTTGTGGTGTGGAGAGTTTAGTGTTGGCCACAACCCACTCGTTTGATGTCTGTGATCATTAGAAAGTAATTATTGAGGATATTTGAAATCCTATCTAAGCAAGAGCTATTAGTCTGTCGTTCGTCCTGTACTGTGTCATTTGTAAGTGGTTGGAGTGTTTTTTCAAGTTCTGAGATTATTTTATTCTGAAACTTCTTCTGAAACGTGCTTGGAGGCTACTGGTCACCTACAAAATGTAGTAGAGCAGTTACCCTGCGAGAAGAGGGATATACATATAAACAAATTGCTGAAAAGTTGGGACACAGAGCGTCCAAGTCTGGAGTTCAAAGGTCTGCGAGAGGTTCAAAGTCTCCAAAAGTTTACACAATGCTGTAAAATCTGGCAGAAACCAGAAGACGTTATTGATAGACGACAGAAGGATAACGAAATTAGCTCTTCAAGACCGTAGATCCACTTCGAGTGATATCCAACACATCCTTGCTGAGAGTGGTATAATTGTAAGCGATAGGACGATTCGACGACGCCTAGTCAACAATGGATTAAGGGCCAGAAGGCCAAGAAAAAAGCTTACTTGAATAGTAAACAAAGGGAAAAAAGACTCATAGTTTTTTCAAGTCAAGTTTGTTCAAAATGCAGAAAAAATCAATAAACATTAGGTTTCCGTTGATTTAATTCACGTATAAAACTTTTTTAACGCTAAATTACTAGATTCAGCGTTATATGTTCTCTTAATTTCTCCCAAATGTAAAACAAAATGTTTAATTTTGTTTTATAAAAGACTGTACTTAACATCTATAAAACATATTGTCACATAAAAGGAATATAACAGGTTCATCGACAACTACATATTATGTTTTATAAAAGTTTTTGTTTTTCATTTATAAAACCAACTGTTGAATAATAGGTATATAAACGTCACACTAATAATTTTATGTCCTATTGAAGTCATCCATAATACCACTATACAATCGTCTATTAAAGTTTTTTCTAAAACGTTTATAGGCCAATAAGTTGTTTAGATGTTATAATAATACACTTTTTATGACGATATTGTCTTTTTAAAAATCTTTATACAACTGAAATGTTTTTACGACTTACAGCTTTGTTAAGTTAACATTTCGATTAAGACCATTATGTGATCCTTGTATAATTACGTTGCAAAAACGTTTATGGGACGTTGCAATTAGACTATTTAGTTAGACGACTTAACCGTCAGATGTACAACGTCTATACGACTAACAGAGTTAGTTAATAACCACTATAAAACTCCTATACGACTAAAAGTCATAGGTATAACTCTTATTTATACGACTCGTTTGCTAGTTGGATTGTCTCTGGGGGAAACATAAAATTAAAATAGTCGCATCATTTCTATCTTCGGCCTTCGTGGCTCAGTTGGTTAGGTATCTGACTACTGATCCAAGGGTCCCAGATTCGATTCCCGGTGGAGACACAGTTTTTAATTGTGTTTTAAGTCTGGCTCTGTGAGACGATTAATACCATAAGCAGATCGTAAGTCTCCAGAATGTGGCAGCTTGTTATTGGTGCATGTTAAATAATTATTTGACATTGTACCTGTTAGTTGCCCGTGAAGCTACATAAAACAAAAAGTTATAATATAATATTATGCTGATTAATTATTTAAATGTTTTATCAAATGACAGAACGAACGCGTATAATATCTGTCAAATGACAAATGTCAACCACGGTGGACGGTGCTGCCAGGACTTAAATTTTTAGATATTATTGGAGAGTTGCACGAAAAAAATATGAATCCTTATGAAGAAGGGGTTGAACTTAACATTGTTTTTACTCCTCACTACCCCAAGGGGATTTATGAATTCGTAATTTTTAAGGTAATTTTTTATTGCAGATTATCAACAAGTATCATGCTGGGATTGCATTCTGAAAGTTTTATCACAATGTATCTGTGTGTGTGTGTGCTGTGTACTATAATATGCTACGTACGGCGTGTTTATTCTAGATTATCGATTATAGACTAAAGTGCTCATTCGATTATTTTCAAATTTTGCAAATTTGTATATCAAAAACTCGCATAGACCTCATTAGATTTTGAAGGATATCTGAATAGTGCTTCTCATTTTTTTTAACTGTCAAATATTTCAAAGTGACTCCCATGCTCAGGAAACTCGAAATTTGTTATTTTTATTTTCAAATTGCTAAAAGGGCACATCACTTACATAAAATGTCATTAATAAATATCAATTTTTCATAATAATATATTTAAATAATAAAAGAATTAAACTCACTCATTTCATAAAATTGCCGAAAACTTTCTATAGAAACTTTGAATACTCTATAGTGACTTGTTAGTGAGGAGTTTAGCGTTGGCCACAACCCACTCGTTTTCATTTAATTTTGTCTTTGCACCTATTGAATTGATAATATTATGATAACAACTTTCGGTTTTTTTAATTTTACTTGTAATTCATATTTAAAAAAAATACCCTATGGTACCATAAGCGTAAATATTTTTAAAAAGTTTAAATTTTATATTGAAAGATCCGCATTATTATCTAAGTAATAAGACAAACTGTATTTTTTATTCATATCAACGCGAGGGGAATACTGGGGGCAAGTCCGGTCAAGTGATGGAATCAAAACCCTCATGATAACCAAAAAAAACGAAGATAAAATTATCTTATGGAGTTTTATTTTTATTTTTCATAATTTACAAAAATCATTTAGTACATAATATTGTACCGAGGTGGAATATTTAACAATAACTCTAATATGTAAGTACATCTTTATAGAATACATGAATCGTATTTTATTCAATTTTGTGACAGTATGTATTCTATGTATATAACAACATGATATATTTATAACTAAACAAAAATATCTAACAATTAATTGAGGCGATAAACATAAAACCATATTATGAATATGATCCGATTTCATTTTTAGAAAATAATAATATTTCGCTTTATTACGATAAAACAATATTAACTGACCGGTCAATTCAACATAACAGACCCGATTTAATAATACATTATAAAATTAAAAAAATAACATATATTTGCGATGTGCCTATTCCAAATTCAAGTAATATTATAAAAACTTTTGATGAAAAAATTAGAAAATACACCTCTTTAGGTAACGAGATTAATAGACTTTGGCATTCTCGTAAAATAATAATATTACCGTTCATTATTTCAGCCACTGGCATTATTCCAAAATCGTTAATCCGTAATTTAGAAATTATAGATTTATCGAAAAATTTATCGATAAATATAATTTATCGAAAAATTTATCGATATGCAAAAAACGGTAATTATGAATACATGTAGAATTGTTTAAGATTTTTTAAACGTTAATATTCGGGAATCAGTAGGGTTGTTAGGTAGTATAGAGACCTCCTCAGAGCCTAATCCTTTGATATGTTAAGTATCTGGATGGGTGAACTATTCCCAATTGAAAGCTTGATGATGCGTTTGTTGCATTTCATTTTGCTCTTTTAAATAAATTACAATTTACGCATTGATCTGCTAATTCTTTTGAGGAAGTGTATAATGGTAATAATAATAATTGAGTGTTATTATTTGTAGTGCTTAATTGTTATTAATATCATTAGTAAATCGGCCAGCGCCGCGTAAAAGTAAAAAAAAAACACAACTATATCAAACAATATCAGATTGGCCTGTTTTGCACATACTCACAAACATCCCAACATGCACGCACGTACGCAAGCACGCAAGCACGCACACACCAAATCTTAAGATATTACAGAACTTCATATTATAATTATATTCATGATATGGGTAAACATGAGGGTTTTGATTACATCGCTTCATCGGACTTGCCCCCCAGGATAGAAATTATTAAATAGGTACATACGATGTTTAAAAGATACGTACCTGAGAGCCGCACTAAAAACGCCACTAACAAAGACTCCGGGAAGTCCAGGAATGGATCCAGCTATCTCCATCACAAAGTATGGCAGTAATTGATCACTTTTACTTATGATACCTGTTGTCAATGGATCACAGTCTTGGAAGGTGGCATATATTACAAGTCCTGTGTAACAACACATGGACACTATAGACGAAATACCAACGGCCAGGATTCCAATTGTACTGAAAAATAAACGTTAAATTTATGTTTCACATATAGGTACATAGTGCCTATACTGAATTATCTCATAAAAAAAACAGTAACTATATTGAGGATGGTGGTTGTATTCAATCACAAAATCTCATCCCATGGTTCTCAAAGTTGCAATTCTGTTTTGGATTGGTCTATAAAACCTCTTCATTCGTCACCTGGTTCATGCTCATCCATGCAGTTTTGGTTAGTGATGAGCAAATGCAAACCATGACCAAAACCGGGATGGTCTTGGTCTTGACTCCCCGGTCTTGGCCTGTCATTAATAGATGTGGTATTAGTCTCACAAAATCGATCGATTCTTGGTCTTGATCTTGCAAACTCGATCGAGTCTTGCTCTTGCATACCCAATCTTGGTCTTACAAACTTGATTGTGTCTTGGTATTAGTCTTTCATACCCAGTCTTGGTCTTGGTCTTGCAAACTCGATCGTGTCTTGGTCTTGCATACCAAGTCTTGGTCTTGGTTTTGTAAACTCGATAGTGTCTTGTGGTCATGGTCTTGCAACTTTTATAAAAAAAAATATTTTATGTATTTATTTTACAAATCAATAATTGCAATGAAATATGTGAAAAAACGTAAATTTATAGTAGGTATTATGTCGATGGTATATAGTTTATAGCTTACTTTTCAGTTTATTATATTTTTGTACCCCCTGGTCATGGTCTAGGTTTTGCAGCTACACATGCGGTCTATGTCTTGCGAGTCACGTAAAACCAAGACTGCAAGTCTTAAAAGGCTTTTGCTCATCACTGGTTTTATTTACTTATTTGTTTTAAACGTTTTACAGATATTACACAATAAGTGTATCATGGCGGAGTATGTAATTGCTATATGTTAATATCTTATATTCTTATAACCAACCACGTCCATTGATGATGTGAGTTTTATTCTTGCATTTGACGCAAGACCAAATTTGATTTTGCTCTTCACTATTTGTGTATTTCTAAATTCATTGCAAAAAAATAATACAACAATCTTACATATTAGCAGTTCTCAAAGAAGGCATCGACAAACATCGCTGAACCATGGCTTGATTTACCGAACAAGCAGCTAACCAACTAAAGTAATTTCCAATTGTAGTAGACCAGAAAGTATGCCGAATAAATGGACTTGTATCAAAACTGAAATAATATAATTTATTGTTAGTTGAATAAATAGTCTAATAGATAACAAAGTCAAAAAACAAATTTATAGTTTTCATGTCTGTTTTTTGATATTTCCTTCCTTATTGAAAATAGGTATGAAAAGGTATGTCTTGACACCTGGGAGTGGTAGCACATCCCCTTTCTATAGGTCAAAATTGCAGATTTTCTTTTTTTTATTTGTATCTTTGTTATAATTCCTTTTTGTGATCTTATACCATTCACCTGATTGCAATGAAACTTGGTGATTTGTTCAGCGCACATCCGGGAAGATTTCCGGATATTTTTTTTAACAGTACCTATGTGCATATTTCATTTGAGCGATCGGACAGACAAATTGGAGGACGCTTGCTGTCGACAGGGCGAGATGGAGGCAGTTTCTTGAGGAGGCCAAGGCCCACACCGGGCTGTAGCGCCATTGATGATGATGATGATGAGCATATTTCACAAGCGGATGGATTTTATAGGTACAAATGACATACAAGTACAAATTATATTGAAATAATATTAACATCTCCAACTTTGGCCTGGTAAACGCAACCACTCTCAGGTGCCAGACTTACGTTTTTCTTACCTACATATATTATATTCAATAAGAAATAAAATATCAAAAAACCAGACATTAAAAAATGATTCAAAGAACACGTTGCTATCTCTCGGACTACACTTTTTTATTATATATATCCGGAGACTGTGCTTACGAGTATACATCGTATAAAAGCAACTTTAATATAATTGAGAAATTCAAACATAAAATCACAACTGCAATAAGTACAGTGAGAAGGATCCGAGAAAACAAAAAATAATATGTAGGTAGGTACAATACACTCGAAATGTAATATTTATAGCTTAAATGCATACATATCATCACGCCGTTTCTCTATTTGGGTTAGGCAGAGAGAACTGAACGCCAGACTCTTATTTTGACATTTACATCCATATGTCACGTCGTATTATTATTATTCTTACTTTGTATGTTCCTATCTCCAAAATTTTATTTAAGATCATGACAACTTTTTCTCAGCCGACCCCTATATCTCATTTCACTCATTTCAGCCTTGTATACTATCTTTGTCAGTCGTTCATTGTTCATTCCCTCACATATCCGAACCATCGCAAAGTATTTATTTTAATTTTGCTCACAATATATTTTTCAATCTAACATTCTCTTCTGATATCTTGATTCATTTTTCTATCATAAATTGTTTTGTCACACTTTCGTCTTAGGGATCTCATTTCCACACCGTTAATATGACTTCCATGCGTTTTTTGCCATATCCATGTCTTTATTGAATATATTGTGCACAGCAAGTTTTTCTGTCCTTGAAATAATTTTGTAAGCCACTATTGTTCTTAAAGCATCATTTACTCTATTTGCTGCCGTAACCCTTCTTTCTATATCATATTCCAATCTTCCATCACGCTGCAACATATTTCTTAAATACAAATATTCATTCACTTATTCTAGTATTTCGCATTCTGTTCTTCTATCGCTTATATAGCTTACTTAAATAATTCAAGACGGTCTCCCGATTTGGCTCTGCTGAAAACAGTTTCTACTCCTCCAACCATTACTGTACCATAGACCATCACAAAGATAACTCCACCAAACATCAGGATAGTCTGTAGTGTATCCGTCCATACAACTGCTTTCAATCCACCCTGGAAGTTTAATACAAATTATATATAATAACTTGAAGGTTTTTTCGTTGACACAGTGGAAGTTCATAATTATAAATTGTAAAAAAACTTATAAAATTGAAACACAGTTATATTCCACACTGAGTATTTTTATTTGCCTAAGCGCTTTCGCCAGTCACAGCTGGCATCCTCAGAGGCACACTATATATAGTATACCTCTGAGGATGCCAGCTGTGACTGGCGAAAGCGCTTAGGCAAATAAAAATACTCAGTGTGGAATATAACTGTGTTTCAATTTTATAAGTTTTTTTTACAATTTACAAATTATATATTATAATATGTAGGTATCTATGAATGCAAATAAAGCAAAAAACTTAGCTAATATGATTAGTCAAAATAATATTTTATGACATTCGTGTTTTTTATGCCTATACTACTAATATAAACATACTAATATATACTACTAATATAGACACGACTAATATAAACATACCTACCTATATGTTTTTTTAACTATTCAACCTTTCAAATTTTACATTAAAACATTACATTTGCACTCAATCGACAGTTAAGAATGAGTATTATTATAAAATGCGTAGTTTCTCTTAAAATGCAATTCATATTTATAGTCAATTTAAACCTAAATTTATAGCATAAGTATAAAAATCACCATTTTACAATGAAAAAAATAAAATAAAAAGTAACAAAAAAATAAAACAACTTAAATACAGTATATTGTCAATTGTAAAATTCTTTCAAAAGTTTTTTAAAAATTCTTTTGTTGTACAAAAAAAAAACAACAATAGTATTCTATTTCTATATTTAATATTTTACTTACACCATAAAATAAAATTATAGTGTACAAGTTACTTTAGTAAAATTATTTAGGTATTTTGCACAAATTTTACAGCATTCTGCCTGTAAATTTGTTTTATCAATATGTATTTTTCAAAACTTGTAAGAAAAACAACAATCAATGAAAAGAATTATTATAAACAGAAAAAGTTAAGTACATAGGTCAATGTAAATAGTTAAGAATTTAATTTTAATAAATTAGTAATTAAAAAAATAATTTTACCAGTGTAGTATAGAAAATGCAGACCAGACATACGATTGGGGAAATCAAGTGAAGGTTTATTCCAGTGACTGAAAAAAATACAATGAAAATTAGTAGGTATAAAATAAACCTAAAAAAATCCTTGAGTCGTGGTCGAATCACAGTTAAATTTAACCCGTATGAACCCTAGTTCAGTTGATCTCGATTTAGAGCTCTATTTCATACGACAACACCGAATTTAGTTTTGTCAAGTTTGTTGTCATGATCGCATAAAAGTATGCGCGGCACGGGCCACGTGTGCGACATGATTCTGTTCTGTTCTGTCAAACTCTAATATTATACCATTTTTTGGCATTCGATATTTTGTTTGAATTCAACATCAATTCTTATGGCGCTTTTTATATGTTTTTCTAATATCTTATGGTCATAGGTATTAATATTATCAAAATTTTGAAATGTCAAGTTGAACCAGTGTTAAACTACCCCAGTCGCCGTTTCAATTTGACATTTGAGTTGAATCGCGTTTCAACTCTTGATTCATGTTTATAAATAAGAAAATTATAGTTCAACCACAGTTCAATATTTGAGCCACCTTTATAAATAACACTGCTAATATATAAGACACCTAAATTTGAATCCTAAATCGCTTAAATTTTTTGTTTTCAAAGGATTTTTTAACTTCTTGTCAATATATAAAGTTTTATTACGATTGTATAGTTTTCGCCAAATATCTTGAACCAGGCTTCCGGTTTGTGTCTTTTTGCTTTATTGGTATACGTGCAAATCGCCTCTTGTTTTCGGCAAAATGGCTCAAGATATTTGGCGACAACTACCTTTACCAGCACCGTATACCTTAACAGCTATCAGTGATCTGTCCTGTCTTTGCTTTCGTACACTGTATTGCGCCCCGAGAGAGTAGGTATAAGGTATAGCATAGAATCATCAAGCTAAATAAAGCTTTAATATTATTTTATCAGAAGGTGTAAGCTCTAATAAATGCATACATACATACATGAGACATAGTATTATTTCGATTAAGTATTTTTAGAAAAGACGAAGCAAAAGGTTCGTTATTTCTATTAAGTGAATAAGCTTAAAAAAAACAAGTAAATGGACACCTGATAGTGATAAATATTTTCATGTATTTAAATGCCAAAGTGTCTTTAACCTTGGTCAATAAATAACTTAAATAACCTAGACAGTATTAAAAATATATCATTCCATGATATTTGCTTATAAAATATTTTTATTATTCATAATATTTTTCGTAGTAGGTGGTATATCGTTTGAAATCGAAGGAGTGTGATACGATGAGATCTGAAATTGTGGAGAGTGGTGAAAGTGAATTGAAGCTTTACTAAAAAATACATCAAAGGACGATAGAAAAAAGGGAACGAAGAAAAGAAAGCCATACAAGATTATATTATGGGCGAGGGGTGGGTGATCGACTAGGGAAGGTTTCTTTGGGATCGATTGAGGGCGTTCGGGTTTGAAGTGGTCACTCTCGATGTCGGTTGCTAAGGATTATTAAACAGATTTTTTTGCAAAGGGATCTTCGCTTGGAATTTGTTTGAAAAAAGAATATGAAATATTTTATGGTGAGACTATTTTTTTAAGTATCCTGGAAGAAAAAAAGTCTTCTACGAATTCTTCAATACTGCTAAGGAATAAATGGATTGTCTTAATTTGTGTTTCCAGTAAATGAACACAGAAAAAACAGTTTTCTTCAGTCAAGAATATTTTTTCATATATAACGAAAATAATATTCTCTCAAATTAAGATTTTTTGTTTAATCTCAAAACAATATTTTCTTAATTCAAACAAATTTATTTGTATTAAGAAAATACTGTTTTGAGATAAAACAAAAAAAACTTAATTTGAGAGAATATTTTTTTCGTTATATATGAAAAAATATTCTGGACTGAAGAATTTTTTTTTTCCGTGAAGGTACATACATCATGGCGCCAGCAGCATAGTTACCTAACAGCAGTCGTCATGCAAATTACAAGGGCCCAGACAGTGGGGACCATATTTCTAAGAACTCAATTTAAAAATATCTTCTTCTTCTTCTTCCTCTGGTTTTATTCTTTTTGCTAGTCACCCCCTTGCTCTACGACCCTCCGGGACTTCCTTGGAGACAATTTTGAGTAGGTAGTCGTTTCTTTTCTATTCTCTCGACATGGTCTCCCCATTGACGCCTTCGCCCTCTACCCCAGCGGATGATGTCGTCTATATCGCATCTCCTCTTTATATCCTCGTTCCGGACTCTATCCACGAGTTTTAAGCCCACTATGGAACCCAGTGTTCTCATTTCAGTAGTCCGGAGGAGATTTTTTGTTCTGATGGTATCGGCTCTGGCTTCGACGGCATAGGTCATTGTGGACCTTACAAAATTTAATCAACTGTCGATGTGTTCAAGAGAATTAACATATCGACAATGTTTCAAGCCAGGATACGCGGGAATTGTATGCAGGGTCTACTTTTTTCACGGTGTGTGTGTGTGTGTGTGTGTGTGTGTGTGTGTGTGTGTGTGTGTGTGTGTGTGTGTGTGTGTGTGTGTGAGGGTGTGTGAGGGTGTATGTATGTGTGTGTGTGTGTCTGTGTGTGTATGTGTGTGTGTGTGTGTTGTATGGCAGTCGCCTATACACAATATATTATGTAAGAAGACTTAATGGTTTGATACTTAAATCTCCAGACATACACACATACCATCATACTGTTTTCATATTTTGTGTAGAAAAAAGGACTGACCTCCATACTGTCCTACCTTGACATATATACCTACATGTGTTGTATAGAAAATAAAATATCCTAAAATATTCAATAATTTGGATTTATGAGTTTATAGTTTGGTACTTATCCTTCAACTATACATACTATCGCTATCGACAGTTGGATCTCATGTGTTACATGCAACTAGTAATATATTATTTGTAAAAAAATATCAAGAGTTTTCTTCACTCTGGTACTGTTCCAACTATATGGCGGGCTTATTGCCACATGGCAATCTATTTCAACCAACCATATTCATTTGGTGAGGTTATTTTTTTAGCTTTTGGCCGCATATATCACAAATACAAAATAGAATTAAAATATAAAATTTGGTGAGGTATATTGTGCTTATGACACTAACCAATTTATGTGAAAAAAATACGTATTGAACCATATAAAACAAAAACAATAAAAAAACGGAGGGGAGAGGGGAGGAGGGGACAAGGATATCACAAGGAGACAAATTTAAGTGTTAGATATGTATAAGGAAAAGATCAAAAAATACATAAAAATCAGATATCTTTTGACGTGGGAAGTGTTGATGATAAGCCGGGCTGCTTGTACGCAGAGAGATGTAGTGAAAAAGAAATATTGTGTACTTAAATTATATTGACTATATATGTTATTATAATATTGATTATATGTATGTATAATATTATGATGTAATAAACATACCTTGACTAAAAGCTAAAGCAGGAACATATATGACCATAGGTATGTACAGCAGCATTTTGACACAAAATATTACAGAGCCCAAAACCCGCACTGGTTGATTGAACCGTAGACGTAGATACTGAAATAATTGTTATAAATTTAACTTCATAGGTTGATAAAATAAAACTGAGAATGTCAAAAAATGAAAAGATTTATACTTGTGTAATGAAATAAACATGCAATATGTTTAAATATTTTTAATGTAGAATAAAAGTTTAAACTGGGTATCCTTTAAGTTTTGATTTTGACGGGTTCCAATTTGTAGAATTTCAAAATCATGAAATTCTACAAATCTATCATAAATCTACTTCTTCTTGTGCCGCTTCTAACGGAGGTTTGCGACCATTCTTAACTACTGTCGGAGATTTTTAAGCCACGATATTCTTTTACGACCATTACTCTCTCTTCCCTCTGTCTTTCTTCAACTATAAATTGTAGATGGGCATATCTATCACCACGGATTATGTGGCTAAAATAATATGCGGCTTTGCGTCTCTTGTCAGTGGTCAGTAACTTTCTCTCTTTCTCCATAATATTTAGAACTCTTTCATTGGAGACTATCGACCCATGAGATGCGAAAATATAAAATATACATATACAAAGGAGAAATAAACATAAATGTATATTTTTCAAAATTTTCTAACAATCAATAATCGACGAAGTTTTTATTTTGTAGAATTCCATTGTAAATTATGTCTATAATTAAAAATAAACTACTTTTTGATTCTACATGAATTTTATTACGTGCGATAGGCCTATTTCGATTTGTTAGGGCATTTTCTAGCTTACTCATGTAGAATCAAAAAGCGGTTTACTTTTAATTATAGACATAATTTATAACACCTTCTTCGTTTTTTTGTTGATTTTATTTTCTGTTTTCATATATATCTACTTATAGTTAGGTAAGTATTTTTTATTTTCGTATCATCAATAAAAAAAAATCACACACACGTATGTATAAATAAGTAGGTACCTCATAGCTCGATGTTATTTGCAGCTTGTAGAAAACGGGTAAGTAAACTATAGCCATTGTGAGAGAGACGAAGCATTCTGATGTCATTATCATCCAGTACTGTGTTCCAAAGGTATACATCTCAGCTGGTAGACCAAGCAGTGATATTCCCGATATATAGCTGGAACAATGATTTATAAAAATAATAGATACGTTACTAGTCTTTAAGTTTGACAAATAAAAAGCAAGGCGCATACCTCACTTAATTCTTACTACACTCCAGTAACACGATGTTTTAGTGTTCGGACGTAAGGTCGTAGTCAAAATGCCATCTTGTGTGATGAAAACATGTTGAAATATACTCGAAATGTGAAGGAAGGACCAGACATAATATCATTTCATATTGCATATATACATAATAATAATAATTTAACAAAGAAATATAATTTAATAGATTCTTCACCACCTTGGTTTCAATATTCCCCATTGGCAGTCATTGAAAACTACACACATAAACTTTATTGGAACAGAGATATAATTACAGATAGAACCAACCTGCACAATAGACTCGATATATGTAACATTGAGAAAAATACAAAAGAAACCAATTGAATTGAAATATCTATTCCTAATACAACAATTTTAGAACAATAATATACAGAAAAGATTCAAAAATACTTCCCTCTAGCTGAACAGATCAAAACCCAATGGTGACAAAATAAATTTACAATAATACCGTTTATTATATCATTTACAGGAGTTGTAATTCAAAAGAATGTGATTATAAACACATGCTCGATAGTTCGAAATTTTTGTTATTACCACATATAAATATTATGCATAATAACTAAGCAACTTGAGAACTCCTCCATTATTTAGTTTTTTTCACCGATTAACCCGTGAAGGGACAGTAAAAATAATAATAATAAATAAAATTATTATTACCTTAAATAAAATTCAAACAAAACATCATAATCTATGCTAATATATTTATATGGATTTCTCTATAGTTATTTTTGCTATCGATTTTTCAGTCATTATACTGGAGTAAAAGAGAAAATATGTCTACAGTATGTGTCTGAATATATATTTTTATATTTGTGAGCTCTTCTTGGTGATATAGTAAGAATTCGTTAAACTGTACCATTTTTGTAGAGCGTTTTGCTCTCAAATAAGGTGTCTATATATATACCTAAAATGTCATCGAGCTGGAATATTAATTCTGCATAAATACTATACAGCCCGGTGTGGGCCTTGGCCTCCTCAAGAAACTGCCTCCATCCCGCCCTTTTGACAGCAAGTCTCCTCCAATTTGTCTATCCGATCGCTTACTAAGTAGATAATTTTTGTCGGCCCTCGTGGCTCAGTTGGTTGGATATCTGACTGCTGATCCAAGGGTCCCGGGTTCGATTCCCGGTGGAGACACAGTTTTTAAAATTGTGTTTTCAGTCTGGATCTGTGAGACGATTAATATCGTAAGTCTCCAGAATGTGGCAACTTGTTATTGGGTGCGTGTTAAATAATTATTTGACATAGTACCTGTTAGTTGCCCGAGAAGCTATATAAAATAAAATAGGTATATACATTTCTAAAATTTGGCGTGACACTTTAAGAATTTCGCGGCACACAATAATGCTACGGCACAGTGGTTTAGAATCACTGGGTTAGTCCTCCAAAGAAAAACGTTATTTATGAGAAATTAACTGTTATATGATATAAATTGTATAATGTAATAAGTTGTTACAACAGTTAAGTATTACAGCAAGGGCGATTTCCGCGTAAACGGTGAATTTCACTAGATATGGAAATATGGTCCCTTTTATGTGCACTCTAGCAACGAAACGGTTAGCCTTAAAAAAAAGTTTATACGAGAAATATAGTGAATTTTGTCTACTTTAATTTTGTACAGAATGGTTTGTCGAAAAAACGTTTCCTTTTTGCCATATAGGCCGAAAACTGAAAAAAGTGCCCAAAAAACAAAGTATCGGGCAAAATTTTTGCCCGCAAACTTCAAATTCGTGTTCAGCGACCCAAAAAACATAAAGGGTGAGAAAAGAAAAACTATAGCAAAATATGCTTCTGAGCCCCTATTTTTTTGCTAATATGTCTATCCTATATACTTTTATAAGACGGTATTCGTTTCGGGCCACAATATAGGTATGAAATAACATCAAAAATGTTTGTATTATAATCTAAAGTAATAAAGCAATCAAAATGTTAGTGTATGTGTGTGTGTATGTGTGTGTGTGTGTGTTTGTCTCACGCCTTCTGAAAAACCAAGAGCATCTAAAAATCTAATTTATGTGCGAACGTGTACCTGTATACCTGATGCAGTGTCACGCTAAAAATAATGCGATAAAAATGCTGAATTTTAAAAATATTTCAATAATTATTTTTTTCATACAAAATTTTCCAAGTCGTATCTGTCAAAAAAGTGTACATTTTGCACGCATATATCTGTTAGTTTAAAAGTTAGAAGTACGTATTTACACGAAAAAAATTTACTTTCAAGTATAACTTAGCGTTTAAGTGAAAAACATGGTGAATATTTTGTATAATTATAATGTTTAACTTATTTTTAAAGTAAGCGTTTTGTACATAAATGCCGCCATTTTAATATCTTTTCATACAATAATTCATTTTCCTACCGAATGAATATGTTCTTGAAAATAATAAACCTTTGAAATAAATATAAATATGAAATAATAAAATGAAACACAAGACATTACAGCAAGTTTTAAGACGTATATTGTAAAAGTCTGTTAATTATTAGTAAAGATATGGGCATAATAAAATTGCATAATTTGTATATAATATTTGATATTTCGGACAATTTTCATTTTTATGGCATCGAACAAACCAATGTAGGTACCTACATATTCAAAAAATGTATCCGAACCATTCGATATTACTTACGTGTTCGAATCGTTTCCATGGCTACAGAAAGAATGTGATATTCAAATAAAATTTGTTAGGAATCGAATTTATTTAGAAGGTTGTTGTAGGTAGGTACCTACCTAATACTATTTACTTACAAATCAACAATAATATACCTATACTGATTTCCTATAGGAAAATTATTTTATTTATTTATTTATCAACCGTTTGTCCGATTATAATGAAACTTTGGTGAATTGTCGAGCGTATGCCCAGGATGGTTTTTGGATTTAAACTTTTTTCTTATTCTTCTTCTTCTTCGTGTATTATGTCGTTTTACCTATGAAGGGGGAGTATCCTGGGAAAAGAAGGTCCGACTGTCCCTCCATCTCTTCACAGGTCTTCCAGGACGGGTTCTGCATATAAACTTTTTTCTTCTTTTTCTTCAACGTGTACTTGGTCATCTTACCTATGAAGATGAACTATCCTGGGAGATGAAGGTCCAATTTTCCTTCCATCTCTTCGCAGCTTTCTGGATTTAAACTTTTTTCTTCTTCTTCTTCATCGTCTATTTGGTCATTTTACCTATTAAGGTGGACTAACCTGGGAGAAGAATGTCCAATTTTCCTTCCATCTCTTCGCAGGTATCTGGATTTAAACTTATTTCTTCTTCTTCTTCTTCATCGTGTATTTTTGGTCATTTTACCTATGAAGTTGGAGAATCCTGGGAGAAGAAGGTCCAACTGTCCTTCCATCTCTTCGCAGGTATCTGGGTTTAAACTTTTTTCTTCTTCTTCGTGTATTTAGTCATTTTACCTATTAAGTAGAGCATCCTGGGAAAAGAAGGTTCTTTCATCTCTTCGCGGTTCTTCCAGGATGGTTTCTGGATTTAAACTTTTCTTAACCGACTGATGGGACGGGATGTAATGAAGGGAAGGGAGGCACTAAAGGGCCTGAAGGGACGGGAGGTATAAAACTGCCTGAAGGGACGGAAGGTACTGAAGGGCCTGATGGGAAGGGACGTAATGAGGGATTAAAGGGACGGGAGGTACTGAAGGGCCTGAAGCGGCGGGTCCTGGAGTCTAATTCTTTTTCTTCTTAATTTTATGTAGACCTTTAGGGCAGTTTTTATACAAACTATTTCCTATTGTCTAATTCATCTTCTTCTTCTTTTATGTATACATTTGGGTCATTTTTTTATAAAAATTATTTCCTTTAGTCTAATTATTATTCTTCTTCATTTAAGTACGTAGACTTTTGGGAGAGTTTTAATACAAACTATTTCCAATAGTCTTATTCATTTTCTTTTATGTAGACCTTTTGGTCAGTATTTATACAAACTATTTCCAATAGTCTAAATATTCTTCTTCTTCTTTTTTGTAGGCCTTTGGGTGAGCTTTTATACAATCTATTTCCAATAGTCTAATTCTTCTATAAGTTATATGTATTTTTACTTATTTTATGTAGACCATTGGAATTGTTTTTTATACAAACTATTTCTTATAGTCTTATACTTATTTTTCTCTTTTTTATTTAGTCTTTTGGGTTAGTTTTAAGTCTAATAGTCTATTGTGCAGAAATATTATTAACGATATGCACACTTGATGAAAATACATATGAAATGAATGGGATATGGGATGTGACGATATAACCTGGGGGTTGTGGCCATTACTGAACTCTTCACAACATTTATATTCAAATTAAAAACTATTTACTATAGTTCAAGTCTTCTTCTTCTTCGTTAATGAAGACTTTCAGTCAAATTGAGCAAAAATATAATGCACACTTGATGAAAAAATATAAAAACGAATGGGATGTGACCAATACTAGATCTTTTCAGTACCTACGTTTGTTTAATCAAATTTTAACCACATCCCAACATCCAAAATTACTAAATTTTCAATAGGTACACATTACAATTTGTTTTCGATGATAATATTTAAAAATGGGGGTTGTGGCCAAACCAATCTCTTTACAACGTTGATAAACAGTCATATTTAAAACCATTACGCATAGTCCATGCGAGCAGAAATTGTATAAATATTATACTTCATTCACAATTTATAGCAATATATAAAAAAGAATGGGTTGTGGCCATCACTTGAACATTTTACAATACTTAAACTCAATCAAATTTCAAACCACTTTTCATAGTCTGATATTGCAAAATAATTGGGTGACAATATTATAAAAACGATTGCTTTTTCTTTCACAATTTTACATTCTTGGCCAACGGCGGGACATAAAAGCTAGTACATAATATATGACGACACATTTCATTGATATAATATACTCGTATCACATTCATCAATCATACTAAGACCCACACAATGTAATAAATCTATCTCTTAACGGCATTTATTTGTCTAACCTAAAATTATGGAAGATTTGAGTAGTTCCTTCGCATGAAAATTAACTGACGCTATTTTAATCCTGAAGTATAAATAATTCGAATAAATTATGTAAATAATACGCACCTTTGCACAAAAAATGCCGAATTACCTGCTCCTTTTTGAAGTCGGTTAAAAAATACCACAAATATTTTATTTGTGAACTTTTTCGATCGACATGACTTGATGGAATTCCATTTTACTATATATTATATAAAATACTGATTTATAATTTCGACATCTCAACCTTTGTACTTACAGGTAACTTCATGACCAGATTCTATTATTTTATACTTATTTTTAGCTTTTTAAAGACATATCATTTTATATTATATAGCCACATATTTACAAAAAAATTGCATTACATAATTTAGCGCCAGATATGTTTTTATTTGTATAACTTCTTGTTCACTTACCATTGGTTGTCAATCACTGTACTAATATATATAAATACTCCATGTTATACAAAAAACTCTTCACTAACCTAAAGATGATCGTTTAGAGCGAAACTAGTTAGTCTATTAAATCAAGTGGAAGAAAATTATAAATCAGTATTTTATTCTGATATTTTACCACAAATTAAATTAAAATATTGTCCTTATATTGATACAATTGTATTGACTATTATTAAATAACTGTCTTCAATATTTTTAGTAAATTGAAAATGTAATACCATAATACGCGTTTGTAGCAAGGTATTGAAATGCATTAAATTTTCATTGATTTTTTACAGCAAGCTTATATCAAAACATTTATTGCAAATATTTTAAAACATATTATACGCATTGTTCGCTTTAGCACTGCGAATCTCTAGGTATATGTATTAGGTATCGCGTGGGAATCGAATAAATTTTGAATTAAATATAACAACATAAAAATACACATTACATAATAAATAAGTCTTTCAAAAGTAAATAAAACAAATTTAATTGCGAAGGTAGGTATTAATAAGATATATACCAGGGGGGCAAGCCTAGTTAACCGGTGGAATCAAAACCATCCATGTTTACCCATATCACGGATGTAATTATCATATGGAGTTCTATAACATCTTAAGATATTATAGAACTCCATAAGATAATTACATCCATGATATGGGTAAACAAGGACGGTTTTGATTTCGCCGGTTGACCAGATTTGCCCCCCGTTTGGTTTTTCTTCCACTTAATAATATCATAGGTATCTTATTTTTAGCAATATTTTCACGGCAAATGCAAATTTAAAAATGGATTAATTTTATAATCTAGAAAATATCAAAGTGAGACATGGATGCTATTGAATTACATAAAAATAATATTATGTAATTAATATAACTGCATAACTCTTTCTTAGTATTTCTTTCTCGCTGGGTCTTGATTGTGTGTGTGTCTTGCAATAACGCATATAATTTTGGCCTCGCGTACTAGTTCATCATTATTAAATACTTACTCATAATTACTGTATCGGTAAAATTATATGCATATATTATACTATCTCATAGTAAAGAAAGGACGTCATTATGGTTTAACGATCTCCAAATGAGGTTTATTTCGCATAGCCTAATAGATGATTATTCCATTCGAATATTTAAGAAAAATTAAACTGATTATTGATTTTTTCAATATTTGAAACTGATTATTGATTTTTTCAATATTTGAAACTGTCACTTCATGATAGAACTCCATAATCAACTAAAATTATGAAAAAAATATATTTAATTTTACGTTCTACTTAAATTTTTCGCAAACGCGACTCCCATTCACCGGTATCGCTCTATGCTGAGCATCGTCAGAATGGTGAGCAATAATGATGAATACCATCTATATATAGATTCACAAAGAGGATAACAATAATACATAAGGATGGGAGTCGCGTTTGCAAAAAATTTAAGTAGAACGTAAAATTAAATATAATTTTTTCATAATTTTAGTTGATTATTGATTAATTATTGATTAGATTGTCTTTCAATTTATGATTGCATAGTCTGCTTATTGTTGTATTTTTTCTTCTTAGGTATATTACTATTGAATCAAGGCTTAACCTTACTTGTGCTTGTTGGATGAAGGTATCTTATGAAAATAAACCCACATTTGCTGAATTCATACCAATATCTGTACAAACGCAAAATAAATAAATAAGTGACGAAATTTCCATTATTTTACAAGAAGGTGTCTTCAACTGTTATATTTCAATATTTTATATCGTTTTTATCGCAATAGCAACATAAAGCAGATAATATGTCCAATTCTGATTCGTTTCAGAATACGAAAAAGTCTAAATCAACGGGCAAACATGGTTAAAAGAATTTTATACGCGCGGTGTGACGTAAGGAGTCCCTTATAAATTGATAAATTCAGTCAACTTTTTAACATTTTTCAAATACTAAAATTCATACAGATATATCAGAATTGGACATATTGTATTGTAAAATGAAGATGTAGGTATGCACTAACAGAAAATCACAATGTACGTACTACTAAATATGCAATGTGACATATAATGTAATGATGAGCGGAAAACCTCTATTAAGTAATGATGTCTATCGAATCTTGACACGCTCTGTGTAATGATACCTAATGGTAACTAACCTCAGACATATGTACATTGCTTGGTAACTAATTTCTTAGTCAAAATATTAATAATAATAATAATAATAACCATTTCTTATGAAATAATATTTTTCACATAAAATGGCGCCTTATTACCGGCAGGCAATTTCTACCAGTCAAGCACACTCGTAAATTCATTTGTAGCGAGTAAATACCAGATTTAATACAAAAAACACAATTTAAAAATGATAAAATACTGGTAAAAAGAAAGGATGGGATGAGATGCGAAGGGGAGAAGGAAAAAGCAATTATAGGTACCTATGTGACTTCTGAAGCTTCTTGAAAACCATCGAGCTATAGAAGTAGGTATATTAGACTTTTTTTATATTCAGAACAGGTTTTTACTAATCATTATATAATTTTTCAATATGTATGATATAAATTTAAATATCTATTTTTTAGAAATAATGATGTTTAACAAATATTCAATAAAAAATACTTGAAATACAAATGAATGAAATAGATCGATATTGAATTCAAATCAAAAACTAATAGAATAGTATTTTAGTGTATCAATCACTCCACTCAGGTTTCCATATTTTCACCCAATTTTTTTTTTTGTATAAATAATACACAAAATATGATGTTTTTGTATTGTTAATGTTTACTGAATTTATGTTGTAGAATGTTGTTGTGTCTTGTATTTTTTTTTCAAATCAATCAAATTGATTGTTGTTCCTCATGTGTAATTCCTTTTGACAGGTCGTTTCGGCTGACTAAACCCTTATCTGTTGACGGTTGGTCCTGCCAAAAGGAAAAAAAACACATGGAACTACAATCAATTTATTTGAATTTACAATACCTCATATACTGTATATATTATTTGCATACGTTATATAAATAAAATAAAAAAATTAAGTGCTTATACCTACTTAAATTAACGAATGAATATAAATTATAAAATTAAATGTTAATTGTTTCCTCACTTTCAATTTATTTCATTATGATACTATTAATCAATAATGATAATTTCAGAGTTTTTTGTTAGAACAGTGGAAGTTTTAATTATAAATTAAATTATATATAAAAATAAATATAAACACAAGAACGAATTGTGTTTTTGTATATTTTTATAAATAATTTAATTAATAATGAATACTTTGTGTTTAGCGAAAAAGTACGATTACTTTCATTTTAAAGAATATTTAATATTGAAATCTAAAATCTTTCGGTTTATTTATATGACTTTACTTAAATTCGCTAAATGTATTGAAGTTGCTGTATTATATTATTTCTTTAATGATCCTTTGACTTGTTCCTTTGAGGTATATTTATTTTTATTTGAATTTGATTCCTTTTCTTGTTATTTTCTAAGGACACCTACACATTTTTCGATCGATCGTGTTTTTAAATAACTCTACCTTTCTTTGCTTGTTCAACATTTATAAAAGGCTTTTATATGGGTTCGAAACATGAAAAAGGTAAGTACATTGTGTTGATTAAAATTACATTCTGTTGACTTTATAAAGGTTTTCCATCGACAATATACTTACATAATAACTCATATAACAATGATCTATTTTGAGACATACCGTCAGAATAACATTTTTCTGACGGTATGTCTCGAAGATAACACATCAATAATCAAATGAAATAATCAATAGAACCAAAACAATGATTTTTTTTATAAAATCACTTTTTTTCGTTTGAAATTTGAAGAGGATTTGAAAAAAAAGCAGTTGACTTTTTAAAAGTGGTTTCGCTTATTTTCTCTAAGCCTAAAAGTAGGTACTAATAATTCATTGGTTAAATACATAAAAATGATATGATGATTGTAGAAGTATGGTAATTGAAAATCAGGGGGGGTAAGTCCGGCGGCTAAACGGTGGAATTAAAACCCTCACCATAACCCATATCGTTTATCTTCGTGAGTCCTATAATATCTTAAGATTAGTTTAAGGTTTTGATTTCTCCGTTGGACCGGACATTCCCCCGCCCCAGATTAAGTTTTGAAAGATCGAGCATTTTTATATAAGTAGGTATTTAGGTACTCGTAGTGAGTAGGTACCTACTTTTAAAGACCAAAGTAATCTAATTATGATTGTTGAATATTAATTTGTCGTCCTTCGTGGCTCAGTTGGTTGGGTATCTGACTGCTGACCCAAGGGTACCGGGATCGATTCCCTGTGGAGACACAGTTTTTAATTGTGTTTACAGACTGGATCTGTGGGACGATTAATATCGTAAGTCTCCAGAATGTGGCAACTTGATGTTGGGTGCGTGTTATATAATTATTTGGCATAGTACCTGTTAGTTGCCAGAGAAGTTATAATACATACATAAATATAAATATAAACATACCTGGCTATAAGAGACATTGATATTGGAAATATTCCCATCTTCTTTCCTCCCATTAGGTATTCTTGAGTCGTGTTTTGTTTATGTTTTGCGAAGAATGCGAAATATACCCCAATCATAGCAGAAAGAAACAGCATCCCGCCAAAAACAAAATAATCCAACATGTCAAAGTAGCGCAGCTCGATGGTCTCTCTGGGATGCATCTTGATTGATTGTAGTTTTTTTTTTACTCTCAGAAAAGAAATATAAAATCACGTGTGTTTATTTAAGAGTGCTCCATTTCCCACAAACTTTAGAATTTTTCTTTCCAACGAACCCCTTGATATATCGGTAGAATTTGATCAGTTTCACTTTCATATTTGTTTCCCGCGTTTTTTTTAATCTGCGGCAAAACCAAAAGGGATCCGACCCCTTGGAGTCAATACTTATATTCCAGGGGACCTAATTTGTCAGGTGACAGAAGTTGAAATACATCCAATCAATTGGACGCTATAGTATACAAAACCTCCTCACAAGTCACTGATATAACAAGGAATGGTTCGTCTCAATGGAAGACCGCTAACTTGAATAATTGGCAATTACATACACTTGCTCCGCTGCTACGATTTAATCCGGCCATACATATGTCGTCTAGTTCACAATGAGTCGATTCACTTTATCGATGTTGCTACTCGAGGCAAATGGCTTATCCGCCAAAGGTATATTACACTGTTGTCGAATTAGGTCACCAATTGAGAGAGTTTTGAAAATTGTTATATCGCCTTGGTTTTTCTATACAAATTGTTTCGCGAGCGAGATTACAGTAGGGCAGAATACAAATAATATTACATGACCTGTGACTTAAAGGATCGACCTATCTACGGCCGGATCAACCATAGGCTTACTTGGAGGTAAAAACATTTATCTAGACAAAGTTGTTAAGTATACACAAAAAACAGAAAATAAGATGCATATATGCAAAGTTAAGCGACAAATTGTTTTAAATTAGTTAACACATAAATTGGTTAGTGTCATAAGCACAATATACCTCACCAAATTTTATATTTTAATTCTATTTTGTATTTGTGATATATGCGGCCAAAAGCTAAAAAAATAACCTCACCAAATGAATATGGTTGGTTGAAATAGATTGCCATGTGGCAATAAGCCCGCCATATAGTTGGAACAGCACCAAAGTGAAGAAAACTCTTGATATTTTTTTACAAATAATATATTACTAGTTGCATGTAACACATGACATCCAATTGTCGATAGCGATAATATGTACCTATAATTGAAGAATATGTACCAAAATCCAAATACATCCAAATTGAATATTTATTTTCTATAACAGACAACAAAATTTCATCCTTTTTAAAAAGTCCGAAAGATAAAATACCATTAGAGTCACACGGTATTTACGAAATCCCATGCGGTGATTGCTCAAAAACTTACATAGGCAGGACAAATCGCAGAATCTCGGCGCGCGTCTCTGAACATCTAACTTCAACTAACTTCATCTCTTGTAAATCACTCATTGACCGAAAATCACTCCATAGACTTTGAAAATTCAAAAGTAGTCGCGAATATTAACAATGAAACATTTAGAATTTACAGGGAAGCAATCGAAATATATAAAAGAAGCAACAGTATAATGAATAACAGGGACGATAGCATTCGAATCCCGACCGCATGGACAAGTGTACTTGAAAACAACATTTTTAAAAACCATAGTAATCAAACTACCGATATTTCAAACAATAGTCACATTAAAAACATTAGTAAAATTCTTAGTAAGCCGAAAACTGATAATCCACCTGTAAACAATATACCGTTAAGTACTAGAGTCACTAGAAGCCAAACAAAACGCAATAATGACGTCATTGGGGAAACCCACCCCTCCACTAACACTTGACGCGGCTTCCTTTCAAACTTTCACTTGGTAGTAAGCTTTCGACTCGAACGGACGTGCGTGCACTATCCCTCGAGACGAAAATTTATTAACAAGGCGCCTTTAGAAAATGTCTGATGTGATTCAGACGAAACGTCGGCAGACGACTGATTCTCTCGGGAATCATAATTTGACGCGGGTTATCCCCAAAATACTTAATAATAACACATATATATATATATATATATATATATATATATATATATATATATATATATATATATATATATATATATATATATATATATATATATATATATATATATATATATATATATATATATATATATATATATATATATATATATATATATATATATATATATATATATATATATATATATATATATATATATATATATATATATATATATATATATATATATATATATATATATATATATATATATATATATATATATATATATATATATATATATATATATATATATATATATATATATATATAACAAACTTCTGAAGATGGAACAAAACTTCGCCGAAAACAGGTCTCGAGAAGCATACAAAGATATAAACTTCTTCAAAAAGGGATTTAAGCCAACAAGTCTGTGCAAGGATGCTAACGGATATATAATTTTATCCAACGAAGAAATAAAGAACAGATGGAAAGAACACTTTGGCCAGTTGCTAAATCCAAACAGAGATGTTAGAGAGAATGCCACATATATCCCCCAGGAGTCAGGTAATGAAGATCAGATATCAGTCGCACCACCAACGATTGTCGAAATAACGGCAGCTTTAAAAATACTTAAAAATAATAAGGCACCAGGGATTGATAATATACCAGCAGAGCTGTTTAAATATGGAAATGCACACTTAATAACCTTATTGTGCAACCTGATATCAAAAGTGTGGACCCTAGAAAAGATACCAGAAGAATGGCAAACAAGCATTATATGCCCTATTTACAAGAAAGGTGACAGGTTAAAGTGCGAAAACTTCAGGGGGATATCACTATTATGTACTGCCTACAAAATACTCACCATAATATTAAAAAGAAGACTTGAGCCATATGCTGAGAACATTCTAGGGGAATACCAGGCAGGCTTTAGAGCGACAATTATAAGGACTGTGGTTACATATGGGTGCGAGGCGTTGACCCTGAAAGTTCTCCGCCGCATATGTGGACCAGTGAAGGATGGGGAAGAGTGGCGTATAAGGCAAAACGATGAACTGTCCAGAATTTATGAAACACCCAGTATCTCAACATATATAAGACTATCGAGATTGAGATGGGCTGGACATGTTCAGAGAATGCCAAATATGCGAATTCCCAAGAGAATTATGACTGATCATCCAGGAGGAAAAAGGAAGATAGGAAGACCCAGGTTGCGATGGCAGGACGAGGTGAGGAGGGATGCGGTACAGCTCCTAAGCATTACAAACTGGAGGACGGCAGCTGAGGACAGACGGGGTTGGAGGCAGAAGTTGAAGGAGGCCAAGGCTCGACTTGGGCTGTAGCGCCATCGAAGAAGAAGAAGAAGAATATATATGAAGAATTATGGTTTCTGAGATATATGGAAAAAGAAAGTAAAAATTCAAGTTGATAACCCCTGACTGAAACGAAAATTCAAAATTCTGAGTAAAAAAGTTTTGTAGGCGTATAACTATTTATATATTCTGAAATTTTGGGTTTTGTGAATCCAGCGGATCAAAAGATATAAAGGGAGAAGGACACACACAAACACACACGCACGAACGCACGCACGTACACACACACACACACACACACACACACACACGCACACACACACACACACACACACACACACACACACACACACACACACACATACACACACACACACACAGACACACTAAATGTTCTACTCAGAATTCTTATTAAATCCATATGTTTTATTTTATTTTATATGGTGTTATTAAAATTATTACAAGCCAATAGGTACTGTTTTCTTCCATTTAAATGAATGAATTAAAAATATTTAACTAGTAAATATTTAATTTTGTAAATAGTCGAGTAATATATGTAATTAGTATGGCAAATATAACATATTATGCTGGGAAGCCTCTAAGTTGTTTTTTTTTAACTTTTTTTGTTGTTCATTCTAGTGCTCTGCGGAGCGGGTGGTGGTGGGAGTAGCGAAAATAAATAGATGGTCTTCATCACTATTGTTCACCATTCTGACGATACTTGGCATTGAGAGATACCGATGAATTTGAGTCGCGTTGGCGAACTGAATTTAATTGAACGTAAGATAATGTTTTTTTTATATCTATAAGACTACGGGGGCAAGTCTGGTGCAACCGGCGAAATGAAAACTGTATATTATCTTTAGATGTCATAGAACTCCATATGATAATTATATCCATGATATGGGTAATCACGAGGGTATTGATTTCGCCGATTGGACCAGACTTGCCCCCTATATCAAAATATACCTAGGTACTTACGTTATATTCTATTTTGTATCATAGTGAGTATTTGTTTCAGTACCTACCTATCTATTATTCCTTTAAGTGAAGGGTCCTTCCGCTAATTTCCTCTTTATTTCGTCTTAATACATATTTGATAATATTAAGTAATAACTGGTTTTTTTATTAATATTTTACATCAGATTTAAGGGGGCATATTATAAACCTACACACAAATATGTTAAACAATGTTTTTCTAAAGTATTTTCAAGATATCTGAGTGAATGCTCCTCACACAACTTTAAAATTCAGCATGTACTTCCCTAAAAAAATATTTATAATATCCTTTATGTAGCATTTTTTTGTACATTTCTCCAAAACTGTGTGCTTAAAAAATTCATAAAATCAAATTGAATGAAGTTTTTTTCATTTTAAGTCAGGTTTGTTCTAAAAATGCAAAAACCAACGAATTTTGGGTTTCCGATCACACGATAGTTACCCTTACTAACACGTCTCTTCATAGTGCATTAAGTAATTTTTATATATCATGTTTTCAGTCACTAGATTTAACGTTATAAGTATGCCCTCTTAATTGAAAAATGTATGATACCCCGAGGGAAATCGTAGTCATGAATGTGTGACAACTCGTAGTATTTTTAACATTATGTAGAATTAACCAGAAAACAAAAACTTTTTAATTATGTGTATATGTTTTCGTTCGCTATTTCCTTTGTTGTTAGGAATTGTTTTTGGTTCCCATTTATTTATCAATTATTATAAGGAAGGAATCTGGAGTAATTGAGCAGTACATAATAAAAATAACATGATACAATAAAACAAATAGTTTGGTAAAGAAAATTTTTATTCACTAAATAATTTTTGTGTAAATTAAAATAATGAAATTTTAATTCTTTTATACGATTTAGTGGGTGAGAAAGCAATCTTTCTTTTAGACAATCTTACATTCGATTAAGCATGATTATTCAATTAAATATTTTATAATAAAATATGAAATAGTAACCTAAGACAAAATGTGTGACAGAATTGAAGCCTGTACTATGTACTTTGCATTTTTTACGTCAAATTTTAATGAAAAGGTGGATATATGTATCTATCAAATTTCAGTGAAGTAGAGTGAACCCTTAAATATATTTCTATTAATAAGAAAATGATGTTGATGACTGGAAACTCGATCATTTGATTATTTTCAATGTGGATTTTTCTATATCAACTATATTATAATTTTTTGAAGCCAATATTTGGAAAAAAACTTGTGAATTTGTCAATATGGTCACTATTGGATATATTAGTAATTTTTCAAAAGGAGGTTTTATTTATCGAATAAATTTATGGCCAAGTAATTTAATTTAATTTTGTATTGTCGAATATTTCAATAACTTACATTTTTAATTGTTAATTATCTTATCCTTGATTAAATTGTTAAAAAAATCGGAAAACTATTGAGATAAAACATTGATTATTGAGCAATCCACGACAAATCAAATATGTAGATTATTGCATTCCATTTTGCTTCTTATTTGTTAAAATGTATTGTTTTTATAAACTGAGCAGTTTGTTATTTTTATTTCATCTAAGACAAATATCACAAAAATTGTCGTGCAGTTTTGTTTAACACATAAATTTTGAACAAGATAGATCAATTTGTTATTAATATAATTTTGAACAAGATAGATCAATTTGTTATTAATATAATTTTGAACAAGATAGATCAATTTGTTATTAATATAATCACATACATTTATGTTACATGTTTCGAATTATTTATTTTAATAGCATGACAAAAACTGAATTATTTATGCCGTGGAAATATTTCATTAGACATTAAACTGTCAACTTTTAAGACTTAACAATCGATTTCAATATAGTTTTTTTCTATCTAATATTTTTTTATTACATATATGTGTCGAATAAAGGCAAGAATGCGTACGTTTTACTTGCAAAAATATACTTTTTGAAACACGTACTGCTACAAGGAATGACTGAATGCCAATATTTTTGATATTTATATAAAATCAAGTTATTCTTTTGGCAATATTGAAAATATTTTCTATTATTCAAAACATTTAATTAGATATTCACTAACCTAACATCTTGTACCCCGCGTATCATACAAATTATCTCACAAACTTGTAAATAAAAGTTACAAATATGTTTTATATCATAAAAGTAAGAGAATTTAAATACATAGGCATAGTAAATTCTATACACAATTAACCGTTGCAAACAAAGACTTACGGTCGTATTACGAGAGTTATAAAAATACCCAATGTAAGAAAAAGTTGAGGTCCCGTAAGCACTTAAGCAGTGTTCTCGCAGTACGGGACCTTTACTGTTTCTTACATTGTTCTCAAATAACCCTTGTAATACGACCCCATAGGAATTTTCTTATAAAATTAGATGATTATATAAAATATACATAGCATATATTTATTTCGTTTTGGTGGTTATAAATTATTTAAGAAATTAGATACCGATGTTTTTGTTATTATTGAATCAATTTTAAGAATCAGAAAATATTTTAACAGAAGTAGTAATACGTAGTTGTATTTACCGAACATTGTTAGCCTTGCATAGATATTCATAATACGGATTAATTAATTCTTCAGTGATAAGTGTTTAAATAAGTGTCAATCATCAATGGTTTATAAAAATTTGCAACGGTTAAATATAACGAGTGTGCGGCAAAATGGCCAGAACTTTGATGTTTTTAAAATATGACCAATCATTTTCATTTAAATGAATCTCAAACCCTGTTTCCCATATCCTTCAGTCATACATAGTTTGACGTCCCTTTCATTATTAAATTTTATAATACATATAAATTATGCTTTAATCCTGTATTATATTAAATTCGTTTAAAACATTACATGTGTTGCGTGTTGAAGCTGTTTAATTTTTCATTTCATATCACAATCCAATAAACGATGATCATACAATTAAATTGCACATCGATCCTCTCTACGATCAACATCATATCACAGAAAAATTCTTAAGGATTAAGCTACGATTTATATCATTTTTTGAGTTTAGCTTTTGTAAATTATGTGTGATATTCAACTAAGAGTTGTCTTTTTTGAAAAAAAAAATTTGATTGATTTAAAAGTATCTAACAAAATTCAAATAATGAATAAATTTTTGTAGCAATTTTGAAATATGTTCATATATTTTTTTAAATTATTTAAATAAAACTTAGATAAAATGCAATTTATTTTAAAATTCCTCCTTCAATATCTTTTTGAATCTTTTAAAATCTAAGACTTAAATAAAATAAGTAAATTTCCAAACTTTTTTTAATTTTTAATACAGACATAGTCGCGACTTTCAGTTTGATGTTTCATAACAAATTATCGTTCAGTAAATAATTATGTCAATCTGCTTGATGTTTGACAATATTTCCAATACAAAATAATACGTCTATATATTTGTCATACCTAACTAAATCAAATTCCAACCAGATGACTCCATATCTACACCATTCAATATATTACATACTATTCAATTATGTTGGTCCAAATTCTAATTTTCCGACCATTTTGCCAGTATACAATATTATTAAATAAATTATAAAAATATCTTTTAAATCAATACAAAATAAAATATACTGAATTTCTTCGGAATGAATTGTTTATGTGGAAATAAAAAAAAACATACGAAAAGACAAAAAAATACTTATATAAAATTATTTTTTAAATAAAATCTACGAATCATCATAATGTATGTTATAATACATATTAATTGACTGGTTTCAAATAAGACTTAAGTTCCAAAACATGATTATTAGAAAAATGTAGAAACCTACCCAAAAACCAAAAATAATATTAAAAATAAATAAATATAACTCTTCCTCGTTCCAAACAACTTAATATTTGGTTTCACTCAGTATAAGTTCGTTTATTGTAGTGTTCGTATTAATTCAAGCAATTCAAATGCGTGTTTGTTTTAATTGAATTGCAAACATTTCATAAAATGTTCCAAACTAAATACATATAAACACATTTTTAAATATATTCGTATTCGAAATGAATTTCAATTCGAATTTTTCCAGCAAAATGATTGGAAATGATTGTTCGCGTATTTTCCGCTATATAAAACATTCCCACATTAAAAATTATTTCATATTAATTCGAAAATCAACCAATAATTGAATTCACAGTACATTTGTGCACATATCAGAACTATTTTTAAATAAAAACATGTCTAAAATATTTGTTTTATAAGTAGGTATTGATAATTTAAACAGGAAAATATATAATATTATAAGTAGTAATCATCAAATTGTTCCCAAAGGATGCCATTTAGAATTATAAAAATGTAATATTTTTAAATTCTAAATTAAGAGTTTTTTTTAAACCCCTACGATTTATTTGCATTCTAATTTAGTTTTTTTATATGGTGAGTAAAAGGCAATATGATTAATAAATTTTGAAATAGTAATAGGTATCTACTTAATTCACTTGTATCATTTATGATGTTTTCTCTCTATGTGAGTTTACGATTTATTTTCATGTACCATTTTATACCGATTAATATTTAGATGTACTTTCAATACAAACTAATATTATACATACTTATGTAGTTAATATTTATTTTATTTTACAGGTGCAATTTTTTTCTCTAAAAAATAAATCGATAACACACATAGATCTAAAACAATTATAACATAACATTTTATAAAAGAAGGGGTATGTTAATTATTATTTATACAAAATTATAAAATGCTTTTATTTTATGTACATGAATATTAAAACTGTGACAATTTTAAAAATTTCAGTACCTACAAAACTATTCCTCTCCATTCAAATATAAAATTATTCTACATTATGTCATACAAAAAATACTTGTACAAAAATATTATTAATATAAAACATAACTGACACTTATCATGTATAACAATGTTAATGAATTCGCCTTGTTAAAGAAAATATTTATTGTCTGTATGTAAACAAATAAATTTACCAACGTTTGAATTATATGTTTAAAATTAAGTATTATATTATCTTTTATTACACAATTCCACGTTAATGAGAACTACATATTTATTTTTTTTAATAGTAGGTATGTCACTTAAGTGATTTGTATGTTTGAAAAAAATAAATTGGAAAAATTTGGTAGGTACCAAAATAATTCGAATATTGAGTAAAATAAGTGTATCGTAGCTACAAAATTTATTTTTATTACAAAAATAAACTAAATATCTTAATCAAAACCTCTACAATATATATATGAGTAAAATACTAATTTTTAAAAACGTATTCAATAACGAACATTTTATAATAATCTCATGCTGAAAAATAAACCTATAATTTCATCATAGCTAATGTCTAAAACAAATCACCATAGATATCGGTAATTATTAATAAATATTATTTAGAATAAAGAATAAATATTAACGTTATTAATAAATTATGGAAAAATAACATAATAGCAATCATTTAGTACATAAGTAGTTACATTAAAAACAAACTCTCATTTGAACAATTAAATTAAAAATAAATTATTCGTACAAAAAATCAAAGTACAATATACAATAATTATAACAAATGACTTATACAATAATTATAAATAAATATTTTTTTTCACAACATTTGCACAACTTATAATACATTGATGCCAAATTCTCTTTCATAATCAAACATTGGTGATTAAACAACACTTACCCTTAAAAATAACACAGAAAATATACTATGTAGGTTATAGAAAATACTTGAAATAATGCGTTAAGCCCATTTTGAAGAAATATAATATATTAATCCTAGATAAGTGGATCAGTGCTTCACCAGTTGATTAGTTAAAAATTATACTACAAAAATAAATTCACTCATATCCTTTAAAGACTACACCATGCCTACTGCATATGCATGTAATGTATGCTGTCTAAATAATCATTTAATTCTTATATATATACATGTATGTAGGTCTGATTTGAACCCAAGTAGGTATTATGTCTGAATAGAATGTCGACCAACGGTCATAATAATTTTGACGAATCATTATTTAAGTGAAAAAACAAAAAGACGAATTCTCGATTAGTACGTATTAAATGGCTACTTTTATAATAATATAATTTAAGATTATTTAATTATAATGAATATTTATTAATAGCATACTTAAGTATTTATTATTATAATATATTTATAACCAACTATATTTTTCATTTATATGTATTATAACCTATTTTTTTAAATATACTTAATATATTTTTAATAAACTATAAATGAATTAAATTATTTTTATAAACAAATAAATTTAATAGAAAAATATCGCATACCTAATTATACACATATGTATTATAAAGTAAGACAGATAAGAATAAGTATATAGAACATAGAAGAAACAACGAATTATGAATATATTATGTGATTTCTTAAATAAACAACGATTTAATGTACAGATTAATGATACAAGCTTAACACAATTCAAATATATTTGAAGTATTTTTCTAAGCTACTTTTTTGGAGTTCATGTCACCTACGGCTGTGAAATAGTATAATATGTATTGATAAAACAATTCTAACATCGATGATTATTATAAAATATACAAATTATATATTTTTTAACATAGCTAATACTATGATTATTATATTGAGTAAATATATGGTGTATATTAATGTATAATATACTCAAAGACTCTATTTCAGTGATTCCCAACCTGATACGGAGATTAGAAAAATTGTATCGCTGGAAAAATTAAGGTACTTTCAACATATATGACGGTTTAAAGCACATTCATGTGATTTATGTACAGTTTGTAATAAATGGTTATTTTTTTAATTATATTGATTTTAATTACATATATTAAATTATGCATTATAATAAAATATTTAATATAAATTAAGTTATAAAAATTAAACGCTTGTTTTTTATTTCTACATTTATTTTGATTTCTCTCCAGGCGAAACGGTCGACCTGGAGAGGAAAAATAAATGAAGAAAGAAAAAACAAGTATTTAATTTTTATAATGGAATTCTACATAGTCAACGCTGTCAGTGTAAATAAAATAAAAAATATAAATTAAGTTGTTTTTTTATTGGTTGAAAGTTCCAGCAAGATTCAACAAGACGTTTTTACATCAATTATAATATGCGATTTTTTCTATTCAACGTACGCTGTTTAAATAGGTTGGAAAACGCTATTTTATATAATATTATTACCAATTATGACATTTATTCATTAATTATGCATTTGGTATTGATTTATTTAAATAAATTTAATACTTGTTTATTATAGGGGCTCCAGGAAATATCTTTTTGGTTCTGTATCTCACGGAATAACAATTTAAAAATGTTTATTTTTAAACAATTATTTTTACCATATTGAGTTGCAGAGTTGCCCTTATAATCAACAATTACTTGTTTGTTCTATGTATATTGATGAATTTGTATTTTTAAATTATTAATTATAATTTTTTCAATAAATCTGCAAAATCTATATGTGTCTGTCATGAAATAAGATTATTAATTTGATTTGACTTATTTAAAAACATGCGTTGGCGCAAATAATTGGTGACTAGAATGAATCAAAATTAAAGAAGTCATAAAAAATATATTAATTTTAAACAAAATATCGAGAAATGTTTTACTTAAGAAATTTATACAAATTATCAGATCATACTGAAAATCTGAAAATGGTCTGTTTGGGTTAATTGAAAAAGTTTTGAATGAGAGTGAATTTGAGCGTTTTTTAATCTTTGAGCTTTAATATGAATGAGTAATATAAGGTAAGGTGATAATGTTGCTATTTATAGGTTATATAGTTTGATACATGAAGATAGGTATAAGTAGAATGCTAATGATTAGAATAATTAATATGATATAAGTATACGATTAAATATAAATAGTTTGGTAATTTAGCATGATAAATATCAAATATGAAGATATTACGAATCAATATCCTAATAATCTATACAAAGGATAATGTATACGTATAAGTAATAAAATTAATTTAAACTACATGTTACAAAATATTTATTGAACAAATAAACTGAAAAAGATATAATCATGCATCTGTAAAAAAAAGATAAAAGAAAAATACTAAGATTTTCAACAAGAACAAAGATTTTAATGAATCACATTTTATTAGGTTTTTAAAATATAACCGAAATAACAAGTACACTTCAATCATTTTAATAGAAAGAAAATAGAAACCATATTTTATAAAGTGAAATAATTTAAGGAGTTTTTATGAAAAAAAAAGAGTAGGTAGGTACTTATGAAAAAAAAACACTTCTGATTAAAACATATTTCATATTATTATATTATTATTATTAATATGTTAAATATAGGTATATTATTGTTCAATACATTTATAATATTATTATTAATATGTTAAATATATAATTACTACGTCTCATTATAATTTAAAGTTAGAATTATGCCTTTTTTGCATTGTGTAAAATTACATCTTATAATAACTTATTCTAGTTTATACATAAGTTATTAGTTTCATATACATATATTTTGAAATATGTATAGGATAATTACAGCAAATACGCACTGGTAAAAATATGTATATTATTCGGTGAAAATGTTCGAGTACCTATACATATGTTCAAATAAAAATGTTCAAATAAAAGTCTTACACCCGTATTTACAGACAAATATGAGAACTGAGAAAACCTTAGGCCTTAATTTTTCTCTTTATTCGAAATGATATAATATAGTTGTTTATTGATATATTATTTCAAATAAAAAGGAAATAGATAACTAACACAACAACCACAATCCTAATATTTTGTCATAGTTATGTCATATAGATACGGGTTAAAAATCGGAAAATGACTAGTTGTTATAAAAAAGTTATTAGGAAAATAAATATTTTGATGAGTTTGCTGTATCCTTAGCGGAAGATCTTAAAATCATAAATAATATACAAAACACTTAAGATAAGCGTCAAATTATTGTTTTAAATCGAGTTTCGTATATTAATTAACTTTAATTAAGATAAACATAAATATTTTATTACAAAAGCAAGTAATAGAATGAAAATGAAGAAAGTTATGTTGAAAATACTTTCATCAGTAAATAAATAATACGCACATAATTGTATTTATTAATAATCGTACTACTTATAAAGCGTTTGACTGACTTCTTCAATTAAAAATATTTTTCATATTTAAACGTCACACTTCCGAAACATTAATAAAAGCTAACAATATTAATTTATTTTATAGCTTTAAATAAACACGAATATAGATAGTTAATATAGACGACAATATAATAGATAGTTAATAAATATTTAAAAATAATAACCACGTGGCATTAAAATCGCCACTTGCGCAGGGTGCAAAGAAGTGTTTATTATTATTATTTACTAACGAATCATACAATTATGAATAAATTAATGTTTTATACAATAGTAATATTATAGACATGAAGTTATTATAAATTTATTTTGTTCAATATGATCTAAACAATATCGTAGATAACATATGAGCATAATATATTTTTTCTTCTACATAAAAGGCATCGCGTTGTGTTTATTCGTTTTCATCTTTTAAATATATTAATGTACATATTTAAAAATAGAGTGTGAGTAATTTTATTTTTTTATTTATATATCTAGAAAAATTAATAATGTACAAAAATAAAAAAAATACAATATAATAAATTAGAATAAGATGAGTAATTGTAAGTTAATCAGCCCACTTTTGATTTCATGTATCATGTACTCACTTCTGGTACAAAAAAAAATATTCCTGTCTAAATAACTCCTTAAAACCGTCCTGGACGTACAGAATATGTCCACGGACATGATCTTTCCGAATTATTATAATTATGTATGTGGAGAGACATCGGTACAATAGTGAATTCTGAGTAGAAGTAGTGTTTATTTCGTCTAAAAAGAACGATGAGGTGTGCCTTGTTTGTCGTTAGTTTGGTATTATCGTAGTACCTATACTAATGCATGAAAACAGTTTAAGTTAAGATATTTGCGGATAATTACAGTATATATTGGATAAATATATAGTTAATTGCGAATGTATTGATTTTAGTCTCCATAAGCAGAACGAGAAGAACAATGTATTGAATAATACATTTAATGATTTTAAAAATCAGTCAAAAGTTAAACGTATAATTAACTAAATGTAGGTATGAAATGAACATATATACATAGATAGTACATTTACCATATCTTCAAGTCCGGAACAATGTAAACAAAAAAAAATATCTTCGTAAAAGTATGTATGCTAAAAGACATGCATCGTGTATTAGACAAAAATGTATAGAATGCAAAAAAAAACTAATTTAATATATATTATGTTGATTTAAATTTTTTTCACGTATTTTACTGAGATAGATAAACATAACAGATTGATTAGTGTTGTTAATAATTAAGTAATTAATACATTGTTGTTTATTTTCTCAAATAACGCACATAAATAAGTAAAGTATAATAGTAATATGTATTAATAGTAAATCATGAATTAAAACATCCTTATTTAACAATTTATATACATATGTATGTAATATTATATAAATATCCACAATTAATAATTTCAATATATTGTAAGTTTAATATAGAATCATTTTAACTGTTGTAATATAAGAGAAACAAAATAGAGAACAATATCTTCAACGGTTATGAGAGAAATTAATTATTTTAATTAAATAAGTTTGGAAATGTTAAAATCAAATATACGAATGATTATCAATATTCAGATGAGTGGATACATGATAGTCAAAATATTGATAAGAAAAATGGGTATATATGAACAAAAAAGAAAAAATTGAATAATTGTGACGAAGAAAGAATTGAATAATTGTGACGAAGAAAGAATTGAATAATTGTGACGAAGAAAGAATTGAATAATTGTGACCAAGAAAGAATTGAATAATTGTGACGAAGAAAGAATTGAGTAATTGTGACGAAGAAAGAATTGAGTAATTGTGACGAAGAAAGAATTGAATAATTAATGTAGGAAGAAAGAATTGAATAATTGTAACGAAGAAAGAATTGAATAATTGTACGACGAAAGAATTGAATAATTGTGACGAAGAACAATTGAATAATTGTGACGAAGAAAGAATTGAATAATTGTGACGAAGAAAGAATTGAATAAATGTACGAAGAAAGAATTGAATAATTGTGACGAAGAAAGAATTGAATAATTGTACGAAGAAAGAATTACATAATTGTGACGAAGAAAGAATTAAATAATTATTCTACAAAGAAAGAATTGAATAATTGTGACGAAGAAAGAATTGAATAATTGTACGAAGAAAGAATTGAATAATTGTGACGAAAAAAGAATTGAATATTTGTGACGAAGAAAGAATTGAATAATTATGTCGAAGACAGAATTAAATAAATGTACCAAGAAAGAATTGAATAATTGTGACGAAGAAAGAATTGAATAATTATGTCGAAGAAAGAATTAAATAAATGTACCAAGAAAGAATTGAATAATTGTGACGAAGAAAGAATTGAATAAATGTACGAAGAAAGAATTGAATAATTGTGACGAAGAAAGAATTGAATAATTGTACGAAGAAAGAATTACATAATTGTGACGAAGAAAGAATTGAATAATTATTCTACAAAGAAAGAATTGAATAATTGTGACGAAGAAAGAATTGAATAATTGTACGAAGAAAGAATTGAATAATTGTGACGAAAAAAGAATTGAATAATTGTGACGAAGAAAGAATTGAATAATTATGTCGAAGAAAGAATTAAATAAATGTACCAAGAAAGAATTGAATAATTGTGACGAAGAATAGCGAGAATGAAAAGAAATAATAAACACATTAAATTGTACAGTATACATGTTATTATAACATATTATGTCCTCTAAATATTCTTATATTATCCTAATTTTATATTATTATATTATTTTTCTCTATTTCTATGTAAGTATTTACAATCTACTCGTGTGTTCAGTGTGGTTGCATTGTCGTCATTTGTTGACTCGGGTTTAGCCCTAGCGAAGCAATTAGATGTTTTTAATTTACATTTTATGTCAATGGGCAATATCTTAAAATTAATTTAAAAAATATGAGTAAATCGAATGTTGTATATTTATATTCTGTAAATCAGAGGTTGTAACGTTTTTTATATGTATGTAGTTCTTTTATATGTATGTAGGAACTTATGTGATATTGAACGCTTGGAACAAAACTATTTATTTCAACGCTTTGTGCTAACTTCGACCATATCATTTGAACTAAATAAAATACCTAAGATATTTTGTCATATTCAAAAATAAACTCCGCCATTGCCGGTCCCAAGCCCGGATGCAAAAGGAGGAGGGTTCTTAGGTGACGTCAGCAGCCTACCTGGGGTAAAAGAAAGAGCAAGCTCACAGCCCGGAAAACCAAGCCTCGGAAACAAGAGCTGACACCGCCAGAACAAAAAACCCCCTAAGAACCACTGAGGTGAAAACTCTACGACTCATCGCAAGCGTAACACTTCTTGACAGAGTAAGGAACTCCGAGATAAGAAGAATCTGTGATGTCGATGATGTTGTGCGATGGGGAAGAACACGAAGACGATTCTGGAGAGAACATGTGGGGAGAGCTGGTTCGGATCGAGTTGTGAGGATGGCAGCGGATGGGGAGATAACAAATGGCAGAGCCCCTGGAAGACCACCCAAACGATGGAAGGATAGCTGGACGTCCACTTCACAAGAGCAGGCTCCGAGAATAACAGGACACAGTCCTAACTAAAGCAGAAGAAGAAGAAGATTCAAAAATATTGAATATTGAAAAATATTATAACACCTCTGACTTATTTTATTGTTACAAGTAAATAAGTTTTCGGTCCTGATTTTGAAATTATACGAGTATTTTTATAAGAAAACAGAATTTTTTATAAGCAACTGTGCATATTATTTTTTTAGTGAATAACAGAATATCAAAGCTTGAATTGTTCCTCTTTTTACTACGACTCAACGTCTACGATCTTCCCTTTGTCGATACTTTCTAGGTTCAATAGCTTTAACTCCGTTTAAATGAAACGTAGATGACAATTTGTATTTGGTAATTGTCCAAAATGTACTATTCAATAAATGAGAGAAGGAACGTGAATTGAGTAATGTTCATTAGATTTAAAGAAGACAAAAGTAAGAAACATAAAAATAAATAAAAAATGATCAAAGCCTTCTGAAGTAGAAATATCTTTAGGCAGCCCTACACAGTCAATCTTGTTGACGATCCGTGATAAAAAAACTATGATTGCGATCCAGATTGACTGTGTAATTGATTGATTGACAGACGAGCTGCTGTTCTATATTACATAATCTGGATCGTGATTATTGAATGACTGTGGGCTGGCATAGGAATTACATTCGTAGATCTTCTTCTTCTTCTTTCTCAGCCATCTCTCCACTGCTGGATGTAGGCCTCTTCTAATAGCTTCCACTCGTCTTTTTTCTGGGCTTTTCGAACCCATCCGCTTCCAGCGACAGGGACAATATCATCGGCCCACCTTTTCTGGGGCCGGCCTATTCCCCTTTTCATATCCCATGGTCTCCAATTTAGAATTCTGGGTGCCCATCTGTCCGTACCCTGTCTGGCAACATGACCTGCCTATTGCCATTTAAGTTTTGCAACTCGATCCATGACATCAACAACTTTTGTCTGGCGTCTGATTTCTTCATTTCTAATTTTGTCTCTTAGACTTACGCCTATCATTTGCCTTTCCATGGATCTCTGAGTGCATTTTAGCTTATGTATGGTCCTCGCAGTTAGCGTGATAGTTTCCAGACCATACGTAAGCACAGGCAGGATACATGTTTCAAAAACTTTTCTTTTCAGACATGTGGGAATATCTCTGTTTTTTAGGACATGTTTAAGTTTTCCAAAGGCTGCCCAACCTAGTCCGATCCTTCTGGGTATTTCTGCTGTCTGGTTATCCTTTCCTAATTTTATCTTGTGTCCAAGGTATATATATTCTTCAACAGCTTCAATTATTTTACTATCAATTGTGATAGTGCTGTTAGATGATGGACTCATGATTTTCGTTTTGTTGATATTTATTTCCAGGCCGACCATTCGTAGATCACCACGCCGTATTATTTGTATTGTACAAAGGAAAACTATGGAAATGATAAATCCATTATACCTATTTACAAAATATTTAAAAATACCATTGTAGTATGAAAATGATAACCACATATAAATAAGTGTACATTTTAAATGAAATTACAAATTCGAACGACTTGAAAAAATAACAAAGAAAATAATATTGTTTAGCAATTTTTTGAAACTGAAAGAGATGGTCCACTACTCATTACGAATCCCAAATCATAAAGAAATGACATTGTTATTATAAAACATTGAAAGACTTGTGGTAGTGAGTATTATATGGTTAAATATTCTTACTTATAATATTATAATATTTTAATTACTATAGTGAAACATACAATTTGGTTAAATAATTATCATACGAATATACCGTTAGGTTATATATTATTATTATTAAACACGTACATTTTCAATTTAATTCATATCATTTTATTTACACATAATTTTACTGGTAGAATTTCTTGCAAATGTGTTATCTCATCAAATGATTATAAAACTTATGAAACATTGTATTTTTTACAGTTACAACCATATAACTGTGAGTGTAATGTATAACTACAGCATAGCAAATAACTCATTGTTTGTGCCTCGAAGCAAACTTGACCATAGCTTCGTCAAAATTAAACGATACGGTTTGGAAATCAGTGTTGTGTTGAAATAAAATAAAGAAATTAAATAACTAAATAAATTTATAATTCACTAGGTAAGTATATAAAATGAAAATAAAAATATTTTTTTTTTATAATTAAAAAAAACAGTAGATAGTAAGGGTCGATAAACATACATATATTTTATACTTGTGTAAACCATGTAATTGATTGCATTTATGCGACCGATTACAAAACTTACCGTTCCCTCTTTAGGCAAAATTGCAACTATGTAAAATAAAATGTGACGGTGTGCTTAAAAAAACTATGGGATTTGAAGTTTGGGGGAGGTAATTAAGGGTAGAGTAGGTATGATAAGTAGAACATATTTAATAGATTTTTGAATTTATTATTATTTTTTATTTCCAGTTACTCTTAACTATCCGAACGTAAACCAACTTTATTAGTATACATACAATACTTTTGTACCCGTTTGAGTATTAAAATGATGATCGCTTAGTATTTAATGTTGCGCCGTTGCGCGAATACAGATGCTTTTGTTAATTCAATATTTGAGAATAATAAATTACACACTGTTTTTTTATCCATTTATGAATATCTACGTACAACTGCAGACATCTTCAATACTTTCTATATCATATTTGTTGTATATTTTCCCTTTTCATGGTGGAACGAAATTTTCAACATTGCATTTATACTTATAATTGTATCGGCACATGTAGGTATATGGTTTGCCGATAATAAATTAATGAAATATTAAACCAGATTATAAAAAAAATAAAAAAGATGCTTGTAGCTGAAGTCATCCACACAAATGATCAATATTTCAAAAGTTTTACTATCAATCGATTCAATAAAGTTCCTATTCTATAAAACTTACAATACTTATCAATATTGCTTTTTTAATACTTAGTTCCTTATAAACTATTTACTTTAAATATTTGGTTATACAATTTATTTATATAAACATTAAAGATTATTCGAAATAATTAGCTAAATTGGCATCAACCAAATATATTTTTAAAAATAACTGCAATTGTATCTCTCTTTATTATTTTCCATGCAAAGGATTCGTATGCTCCATAGGTACTCAAAAATTTAAAACCCCAATATTACTTTGTCATCGACAGTGAAATATTCCCTAATAATAACTTCATTCAATATTAAAATATCAACCTCCCTTCTCCTTTCAGATGCAGTCTCAATAACATTCTTTATAGTCTTCAAGCAGATACATATTGTTTTAAAAATAGTAATTTACACTACTGAAGATGATGCACGATGCTCTCAAAATTAGGATATTTTTAGTTAATTTAAAACATACATTTTGAAAAAATATCCCAGTACAGAACATCCGATCAATAAAATCATCCATTTCTGACGATTTATTTTTTCGCAATCCAGTAAGTATTCAAAATAAAAAACGCCAACCATCATACATGAAGATTTTCAATGGATCTTTATATTCTCCTTAAGTTCCAAAAGTTTATTTTATGCCTAAGCCTTGGTTCACACGACATAGTATGTAGTATGTACTACACCTTTTTATATATTATAAAATCTTACCGAATTGACAGTTACGCACACGTCATTCTTACTGGAAAAAACGAACACCGCTAAATATGTTTATCGAATTCTCACCGGACTTGTTAATTAAATCGAATGAACTTTAACGTATTCGGTTTTCAGTGGCACATAATAATATTATACCTTTCATACGGTGCGATCGGGGGCGTGCCTAGAACCTTCGGACTAGGCAAACTCTGAAAGAAAATTGGGAAATGTCGAAAATTGAATATTTTTTAGCATATTTGTTCATTTGAATGGCCATAAAAATATTTTAAAATCACATGTCAAAATAATATTCGCATTTGTGGCCCTGTCAAGCATCGTATCTACATTCGGTTCAATTTTTAATTTTGTAATATGGTTTGAAGAATAAAACAGACGTAAAAATATTAGGTCTTGAATTTCTTTCATAGGCAAGCCAAGAATTTCGGCTTCTATAAGCAATTCCGCTACTGGCGTGCGATACCACACGTTTTTTTAACGAATATCTCCGAACTAGCGTTTTTCATAATTTCTCAGATTTTCAAATGATTTAATGCGCACTGCTTCTTGATTAACCTATAACCCTCTGTTATGCGAACGTTAATGGCGCTGGCGGATTTTATACCAATATACCTAAAAGTACAACAAATCGTGGATCCATCACAAACGTCTATTTATAATGAATGCTGTATGAAAACTGAGGTTATACGTCTTTTCCACGAATGAAAAGCTATTGTGAGAACATCAATTTTTTATCCGGTTAAAGTCGAATACTGTGATAAGCGCGCGGTATATTACCGTGTGAACTAAGCTTAACCGTTCGGCTACTGAGCAAACAATAATTTTGAAATGTGCTTTAAGTATTCAAACGATTGATTAAAATAAGATCTACGTAATTATAGTAAAATCTTAACTTTATTCATACTTACTTACATCAACAACTTAAAATATGCCTCAGAGTGAATGCTCATTTTTTATGTATCATAACTATATATTATAATATCAGATACCTATAACAAATATTTAGATATAATATCAAATATATTCAGCTACTCGGTAAAAAAATCTATATCGTCTATAGATTTAATTTTATACGTAGGTAATGTAAAGGTAAGTTTATTTTGTGAAAAATTAGTCATAAATATAAAACATGAATTATATATTAGGAGACAACTAAAACATCCAATTATAAATCTTACATATGAATCCGTACTAAAAATAAATAACATATTTTTACTGTTTTTGAAAATGATTTTCATTTGAACTGATAAATTTAATTACAAAATGGGCTCGTCCAAAAAAATAATTTAATTATATTTTTAAATACGAGATTTTTTTTATTGAAATCGTTGGAAATTCGTTAGGTATACAATAAAATCAAATATACGATGTAAGTATTGAAAAAAAAATTGATTCCATTTTGAGAAAAATGTTTTAACCACGAAAAGTAAAATAATATGATTATATAATAAAATAGTTATGAATGTATATTCAAAACAACAATATAAACTCCAAAACATAAATAAAAAATAATTTTTTAAGATACGAAAATCCGAAATAATACAAAAAACAGTAATCTCATAGCTCTTTTAGACAAAATATCCTTATATATCAGTATTAATTTGGTAATATTTTTGCTTCACAACACAATTAAAAAAAATTAAACAGTTTTGTAAAGAGAATTTGGCATATTATAATCAAATTAACTCAATATATTTATTCTTAAAATTAAAAATATTATAAGCTGCGCCTTCTTTTATAAAAGTTACTACATGTATTTCTATTTCCGTACAGTAAATTTACAATTATTTATCTTTTTTAAATGACATTAAAAAAATTTACATTGCCAGAAATTACCTTATAATGCTACACAATATTAAAAATTTATCTTTTTCTTTAACGGATCGGGTATATGAAAATAATCTTAATACAAAATGTATGTATTTACAAAATAAAACCGTAGGTCAATGGCATGAAAATTTATTACAAAATATGTTTCCTTTACAAATTATTATATTATAATAATACAATTTTAATTTGGACATTCACTTTTTTTCCCGAAGTTGTGCGCTTGGGGGGTGCTAATGTTTGCACTCGAATTTCATTGTCAGATTGATGGGCGATTCCGTGATTGTGGTATCAAGCATTGGAAGCGCACATTGTGTCAAAAATGTTCGTGTTAATTCAATATTATAATTATTGTTTAACTGTTGGATAACTTTAAAAACTAGCGCGGCATTGGAGTCTCAGATAATTTTATTGTAATTATATTTTCTCATTCGTAACACAGCAATTAGATATTTTTCTATTGTGTGAAAAGCCGAATAACGTCGCAATGGCGTGTGCATGTGTGCGTATCGTGTCACAAGCCATCACTGTTTTATCACAACGAAGCGAAGTACTTTATTGACGTCATAAAATTTAAATGAATTAACATTTTGTCTCTTACAGCAAAAACATGTTGTTTATCAATACATTGTGAAGTCATATGGAAATTTTGACAATCAAAATATTTCATTTTATTTCGATTTTATAAAGGTATCTACATATAAAGAAAAAAAATATTTTAAATACATATAACGGATAAAAGTCGCTTAAGTAACGACCGGTTTTGTGTAATTTTTTGTAATACATATCTTGACCAAATGTCACACCTTTAATTACAAAATGTCTAACTTTTCACGTCATTTTTTGTATTAATTAAACGTTATAGGTACCTACATCAGGGGTCGAACCCGGAACCTGTAGCCCAAGAGTCAAATGACCAACTAATCAAGTCCATGCGGTGTATTCAATCATAATTTTCTTCAATTGTTTGTGTCATTATTTGATTTGAATCGATAACGTAAAAAATAGTATTTATAAATGAAACTCATTTTAATATTTAAAACCATAGTTATTTAAGGTTGGATGTTGTTTAGAAATATTTAAATAATAATAATAATCGTTTTGATTGAAAAGGCACCAAACGTTTCTACATCATATAAGTTAAGCTAGCAAAATTTCAACTGTTTGGTAAGAATATATACCTACATATACCTAATTATTGGATAATAGGTATGATGTAACCATCCTGTTTCTTTTAATATGATTGTTTTATCGTCTCAGTTATTACTCGAATTAACCAATCTGTAAAATATTTAAGTAGTTAAATTTGAAAAATAAATAAAATGAAATATTTTTTTATCATTTTTCCATAGATTATAATTTTTGCTGGACATTTAAAAATATGTATTTGTGTGCTTCGCTTCGATGTTAAAAACTTGTGAACAAAGTGATGGGTTTATACGTCGCAGGGGCTTGAAAGCTCGGCTCGCGAAATGCGGCGGTCCTTGAGGATCTGTCCCGACAGGGAGCGTTGCATGGAGCCAGTTCGAAGGTGGGTTCCCCCCTCCGACTTTGACTTCTTCACCTTGCTCCCACCGGCTACCGGCGTCTTGCCCTTGCCAGAAGACTGGGGACCATCGGCCGGGGACAGTTTTCCTGATGAATCAAACACTCAACTTACATCTACCTAATATTTCAATTGTTCAATCATATTTTAAACCAGTTCCTTTGTACCTAAAGTGATACCTAAACGAATCAAAAAAATGATTTTTTTTCTAAAGTAGGTAATGATTTCAAAGAATCATCTTATATCATTACTTACATCTTCTATGAAAACTGTATAAAATATAGCTACATAAATTTATTGTTTATGTAGATTAGATAATATGTATGTATTCTATGAAATAACAAAATTTCAACTATAATTGCCTATACTACATATTTAAAATAGGTAAATAATCATTCTGACTAAATATATTTAAAATAACGTATATTAAATGTTATCTTTTTCCTGTTTTTTTTAGGTTTCAAATCTACATATATTATCTGACTTAATCTACTTAGATATTTATGGTCAATCTGTTTCTATAGTAAAATATTTTTATTTTTTTAAAATATGCAGCATTTAGATCTATTTTTTTAATGAATGTGTCCTTGTTAAACAAGTACATATAAATCTTCCTGCATTCCCTAAATTAAGCATAAATGCTTGTGCTATAGGTAAACGAAATCGGTTGAGGCAGGATTCGAACTCGCGACTACTGCATTACAAACCCTATCGCGAACCGCTCTGCCACCAACCCATCTTGTTTAATTATATTTTTCCTCATTTAGAACATTATATTTGTTTCGGAAGAAAACTATAAAATAAACAAAAAATAAATTGGCTGCCTTAAAACAGGAATTATTCCTAGTTAAGCAGACAAAGGTAAAAAGTGGAACACAACCTATATACCTACCACAAATTTATTTTTTACTATTTATTTAACTGTGAAGCACCGGCTTAGAATAGTGCTTCCACACTTTTCTATTATTGTTTTCGAGTGTCCCATAAGAGCCGGGCAATCGAAAATACAACAGGCAACAATAACATCTCACATAGTTCAGCAATGAGGTTCACCACCCATTCTGAATATAGTGCCTTTTTAGGTGAGACGAGACTGGTGTGTAGGTATACACAGATATGTTGTACTCCCTTTTATAAGGCAATGCACAACCGCACACCTTTCGCTGGTTACCCCACATTGTGGGATATGCCGTGATGGTATGAATGAATGAATGAATTAATGAATATGAATATTTAAAAATACTGTATTTCCTAATATAAATTAACTATGATGAAGTATAATTGCCTTATTTAAAAATGGGAGAGATAATTAAAAATGAACTTACCCTTTTCGATATCAGTATTGGACGAAGCTTTGCGACATACAACTACACCAGCGTTATTAAGAAAATATTGCGTTTTGCCTTCCTTAGAAGAGCTAGCGTCCTGCAAAGAAAAATGATTAAAAATATGTTACATATGTTTCCACGAAATGCATAATAATATGTTTTTTTTAACTCGAAATATATTTGATATGGTAAGTGTAACGATTCACTTTTAACTATTTGTTATAGGGTCGTATTACGGGAGTTATTTAAAAATAATGTAAGAAAAAGTTGAGGTCCCGTAAGCAGTATTCTCGCACTACGGGACCTTACCTTTTACTTACATTTTTCTCAAATACTTCGAAATACGATCCATAATATATAAGTTAGTTTTGGTCACTTTCCAATGAACACCGTTGGTTGGTTGGCTTAGAATTTTTTTATAAGGGGTTTCGCGATTCCTAGCAGTTGAAAGATTTACATAAAATCACTTCTAACTCAAATTTTGTTTATCTGGGCTGGAAACACTGATGATTTGGAATAATTACTTATTGGTAATAAACCTCTCATTTATAAGGATGTACAGCATTGCCTTATTATTAAAAAGAGAGGTGATACGTTAGTATTTAATTATAACTATAATTTGTTAACTTTAAATTAGGTTAATTTCATAAATAAATTAAATTAAATTTCATAAATATGTGTATTTAAAAATATATAGTGAACATAAAGGTAGTCGGAGTCATAAAAATTCAGTGACTACGTTGAATTGGCCATGTTTGCCGGATATATGATGACTCAAAAAAAAATAGAGCTTGGGAGCTGACCAATTGGAGAAAACTGACGATCGTAAGCGATACACGAAAAATTAAAATAATTTAGTACGAAAGGATTAAATATTTAATATAATTTTTACAATTAACTTACTTTTGCTTTTTTATCTGAGGATTTCTGCGAGGCGGACTCTCCACTGCCGCGCCACAACAGTCACTGGATCTCACAGAAGGCATTGGTTTTCTGTTCCTTGACTGCTGGAGTCTCTGCTGTTGTAGACTCTGCTGTACTTCCTTCCGCTAATCCATCCTTTGGACTAATTAAACAAGATAAATATTTACTATGAACTTGGATCCAAACATTTCAATTATTTCAAGGACATATTGTAAACTAATTATCATCAAGGATAATTTTTATAATGTAGACTGGCAATTCTTGATGAAATTCCATTACAAATAAGTGGTAGGGTAAAAGAACATTTTATTAAGGTGGCATATAAAACTAAACACCCAAATTTGTAATCAAATTTTAAAACACTCAAATTTGTAATCAACTTTTAAATAAAAATAAAAAAAAAGTATTTTCAACATTTCTCTAGTGAATCATCGTCACACATTTTAAAATTCAGCATAAATTCTTCTAAAAATATTAATAATATCCTTTTTTACAGATTTTTTTAAAAATTACTCCATAGCTATATGTCGTAGAAAAATCAATTGTTTATGTGCTTAAAGAGGGCATAAAATCAATGTGAATGACTGATAAAGTTTTTTCAATTAAAGGTTTATTCTTAAAATGCTAAAAATCAACAGATTTTGGGTTTCCGATAGTTAAAATCACGTATAAACCCATTTAAACGCACGCGATAGTTACCCTTACTGACAACGTAACTAAACAGTACATTGAGGCTGTTTAGTCACTAGATTTGCGTTGTATGCACTCTGAATACGACATCCTAGTCGATAGTAGATTATATTATATAGGTACTTTATTTCAGCGTCAAACTTTTGATCGTTTGAATCAATTTACTTCATATAATATGGGGTTCGAAAAATTGCCACGTCTCTAATGAGAAACCATTTTTTTCATATTTTTCGATGTTATGAAATGTTAAAAATTGATTGTAATTAAAAAACTGAATGATAGCAATGCTGTAAAAAATATCGTAAAAATTATAATCATAACCATTCAACCGTCGATTTTACAAAGAAATACATTAATGTTCGATTTGGTTGTACTCGGTACAAAATAAATAAGCAGGTAGGTAGATATAAATTTTTACCTCTCAACTCTTGGCATCCCTGGACTGGCTTGACCTCTAAGTGCGAGTGTCGACACCATCGGTGGTCTTTGAGGTTTATTATCTATTATACGCTCAATTTCAGTCATTATTGCAGGGGACAGCTGTGGAAGAATCTACAAAACAAAAATAACAACAGCTCTATTGATATTAATTTATTAATTTGATCACAAAAAGGAAGATTGAAGGACATAGAGGGCTCCGAAATATTTAGGAATGGACTGGAATAAGGCGTGCGGAGAACCTGTTCCGCACCGCACAGGACACGGAGAGTTTTTCCAAAGTGATCGTCAACGTCGGGGGCACCTAACAGCACGCACGAAGAAGATAGGCCCTTAAAAGAGCAAATATTATACAGACAAAAATAATATATTACACGTAGGTACCTACACATTTTTTTTATTTAAAACCAAACAAACATACATACATTCATATTAATGTTCTTATAAAATTTTCGTGCAATGAAATAGTTTCTATTAAAAATTTGGTATTTTTTTAACTTTGAGAGTATAATAAAAAATATTGGATTAAATTGACCGATCAATTTAACATATCAGACCCGATATTATAATACACGATAAAATTAATAAAACAACATACATTTGCGACGTGGCTATTCTAAATTCTAGTAATATTATAAAATCATTTAGAAAAGTAGAAAAAAAACATAAATTACACCGTTTTAGGTAACGGGATAAAAAGACTGGCATTCGCGAAAATTAATAATATTACTGTGCGATTTTTAATTTTCGCGAATCACAAAAATTAATAAAAAAGATTTATCACAAAATTAACAGTAAAAATGCAAAAAATAGTAATTATGAATACATGTATAATAATCGATAAAGATGTTTTAAATAATCAGGAATCATTAGGGTTGATAGGTAGTATAGCGACCTCCTCAGAACCTACATAATCCTTTGATATGTGGATTGGTGAAATATTCCCAATTGAAAGCTTGATCGGTGCGTTTGTTGTATCTTATTTCGATCTATTAAATAATTCACAATTTATGCATTCATCTGCCAATTCTTTTGAGGAAGTGTATAATGGTAATAATAATTATTGAGTATTATTATATGTAGTACTTAATTATTATTGATTTCATTAAAAATCGTTAAAAAAATGGTTAAATTTAATATTAATTGTGTTTTGGGTATGCCTGCGCTGGGACTGGTCTTTCGATTGACCCGACAACTTGTTTCTCCAAAAGGGAGCTAATCCCTCTCCTCTCCTCTTCCTTTTCCCCTCGCTTACCCTTCCCTAAATCCTAAACCCTCTTGCAATGCGATATGTAGGTTCAATAGTTTTTTGTTATTAATTCACTCAAACATTTTATTCATAATAAGAACATTGTAATTGGCGTTATGAAAAATTGAAATTTTTATACTATTTTTAAATAAAACTTTAGCTGTAATGTTCATTCAAATAATAATAAAAAATAAAAAAATCGACCATCGCCGTATAAAAAATACTCGTTCGGTTCACCAGATAAGTTTGATCAAATCGATATCTTTACAACGGGCTATAGAGCATACAAAAAATGTTATTGAACTTATAGTGAATACTCAGTCTTTGCTATATATGTTAGGTTTATATATTTTTGTATTTTGTTTTTTTTTGTATTTCTTTATATTGTACCTATATTTTTTTATGACAAAGTTTTTCTCTGGTAGTTAGATGAATAAATAAATAATGTAATATTTTATACCTGAAGAGAGTGGATATTTTCATACAATTGTTCAACTGTAACAGCACCAAGTAGAAGACAGTGAACTGATTCATTCTTTAAGCACCAGGCGACTGCTAACTGAGACACCGTACAATCTATTAAAAAGAAAAATCATTTATGGAGACAGGAAATAAAGATCAAATTCATAAATAATAAATATCGGTTTTTGTAAAAGAAGGGGATTCGTTTAGTAGGAACATTTTATTTAGACATAAAAAAAAATTAAATAAGAAAAGATCTTCATTTTCCACCCATGGTGTTTTAATACCTTTATAGATGAGTAAATTCAATACACATATAATTTGAAATAGCCTTTAAAATATAAAATATATGAAGGTACTTACTAAGACCAGCAGCTAGTTCAGATATTTCACGTAATTTTTCACAATGTCTTCTAGATTCATCAGCTTGACCTCTTTCTCGAGTCGCTGTTGCACATGCCTAGAACACATTATATACCTAGGTATGATATAATTTTATATAAGGTATATTATATTAAGCTTTAGAAAGTCTGAATTATGACCAAACGATAAATCAATAAATTTGCATAAAATGTAGTAGACGGGAGAAGGTTTGAAATCTGTCAACAATATAAACTCTTGGTGGCCCCACTGAGAGATGAATTGGCAGCAATACATATTGTGTAAACATTGGCTATTCTCACTGGACATCATAAAATATCTGTACCTACTCAAATTTTAGGTGTTTTTATATTATTTATTTTAAAACACCCTAATCAAATTAAAATTACGAATAGTATTGTAAATAATATTATAATTTTGAAAGAGCATAGCTTACCTCTCCTGCCGTTTCATCTTCTGCCCAACTAAAAGAGCTATATTTTCTATTGAAACGAGATCTTGCAAATATACTGGGAACATCCTCACGGGATAATCCTTTGCCTGTTGTTATTGCAGACCAAACCATAAGACCTATTGAAAAAAAATACAAAGAGAAATGAAAATATAACAAATGTCAATTCGCGATAGATTTATTTACATACATTGTCTTGAACTACTGCCATTTGATTTTAAATTCTGCTGAACTGCATATTTTATTATACCACTCTTTTTTATTAACAGGCTCTGCTCAGGAAGTCATCAAGAATATCATTTTTGAGCCGTTTATTTGGTATGATTTATTATGTTCACAAAGAGTAAAAAAAATATCCAATCAATAAATTAAAATTAACATACATAAGGAAGTTTTAAAAAATATCTGATTATGTAGCCATGATCCAATTTGTATAGTTTCCCTTTCTAAGAGTTACGAAGGTCAAATGACAGTCGCTTCAATGTAATAACCTGATTCGCCAATTCCATGATCATGGTCAAAGTGTACCCCGATAGAAACGGGTCAAAGCGCTAGGAAGGAGAAGAAGTTTTTAAAAAATCAGTCCCCTTCGTCCCTTCAATCCCTCCCGTCCCTACCTTTCTGTTATAAGTTAATTAATTTATTTATTTATAAACTTAACGCACAAGTACACAAAGGCGGGTTTATTGACACAAGGCAATTTCTTCCAACAAACCCGAGCAAAGTGAAATCTCTTATGTTGAATTGGTACAAAAGTATTTATATTAAGTGCTATTTGGTTCATTTATTTATTCTGTTTCTGCAGTCTCAAATAATGGACATTGGGAAGTGGTTTTAAATTAGATTGAATGAAAACATAGTTAGTAGTGTAGTGTTGGCCACAATCCATTTGTGTCTTAAATAATTTCATAGGATGCAAGTGTGCATGAAATGTATTTAAATAAAATCGTTGGGAAGAGTTTAGTGTTGGACATAACCCATTAGTTTTTAGAAATTGTCATTGGAAGTACGTGTGTTTACAAAATCTCACTATGGACTAAGGAAGATTGGAATATGGGAAGTGGTTTGAAATGTAATCGAATAAATGTAAGTTTTGGAAAGAGTTTAGTGTTGGCCTAAACCCGCTCGTTTTTATTAATCGTCACCGAATGCAAGTGTGTATAAAAAATTTCAGCAAGATTAGTCATTGGGACATTCGTCAATTATTGATAACTAGCTTTTATGTCCCGCCGTTGGCCAAGAATGTAAATTAGTGAAGGAATAAGCAATCGTTTATATACCTACATAATATTGTCACACATAATTTTTTTTAACCGTAGTATGAAAAGTAGTTTGAAATTTAATTGAGTTTAAGCGGTGTAAAATCTTAAAGTGATGGCCACAATCCATTTGCTTTTATATATAAGCACATACAATTTCTGCACGCATGGACTATGGGAAATGATTTTAAATATGACTTATTATAAAAAGACAACGTCGTAAAGAGTTTGGATTTGGCCACAACCCCTATTTTTATATATTGTCATCGAACGCAAATAATGTGTTTTAAATATTTAGTAATTTTGGATGATGGGAAATGGTTTAAAAATTGATTAAACAAAAGTACTGAAAATATTCTAGTGTTGGTCCCATCCCATTCGTTTTTATATTTTTCGTCAAGTGTGCATATAGTTTATTATAGTTTTGCACAATAAAACTGATAGACTTAAAACTGACACATAAGTCTACATTACAGAAGAAGAAGACTTAAGCTATGTTAAATACATAGTTTTTAATATGAATATAAACGTTATATGTCTTAAAACTTGCTGTAATGTCTTGTGTTTCATTTTATTATTTCATAATCACATTTATTTCAAAGGTATATTATTTTAAAGAACATATTCATTCGGTAGGAAAATTAAATATCGTATGAAAAGATATTAAAATGGCGGGGTTATATGTACATTTGTACAAAACGCTTACTTTAAAAATAAGTTAAACATTATAATTAGACAAAATATTCACCATGTTTTTCACTTAAAAGCTAAGTTATACTTGAAAATATATTTTTTTCGTGTAAATACGTACTTCTAACTTTTAAACTAACAGATATTTGCGTGCAAATTGTACACTTTTTTGACAGATACGACTTGGAAAATTTTGTATGAAAAAAATAATTATTGAAATATTTTTAAAATTCAACATTTTTATCGCATTATTTTTAGCGTGACACTGCATCAGGTATACAGGTACACGTTCGCACATAAATTAGATTTTTAGATGCTCTTGGTTTTTCAGAAGGCGTGAGACAAACACACACACACACACACACACAGACACTAACATTTTGATTGCTTTATTACTTTAGATTGAAATGAATTATTTAACTTATTAAAATTATCTTTTTAACATTGTGTTATTTAGTTGGATTTATTTCAACAACTGAACGACCAGACAAATGCAAAGAAAATGCTTAGTGCGGGTTGACTAGGCTACACAAAATAAATGAAAAAAAAAACACTCATATACGAGATGGTACCGATATGTTTGTAGAAGATCACAGGAATATATAAAGGGAACACAACTTAAAATTTTAATGAGTTGAGTATGAAAAGATTCAGATGGAAAAAAACGGTGACTCAGGATATGGTTTGTAAGTTACCCAGAGGATAGGTAGAATCGAGGACAGTGAAAGTGACAGACGCAGAAAGCATAGCCCACAATCTTATGGGACAGTTGCGGAGGAAAATAATATGGTAGGATTGGTTTTAAATTACTCGATCGAGGTATAAAACAAAATGAATCGTAATCATAATAATTGTTTAAAGTTTGTAAACTTTTTACGAGACGCTGATCTTAGACCAAATCGTTATACAAATGCACTCGAGGTGTTCGATGGCAATGGAATTATTACAAGAGTTTTGAAAACATGATTGTTTTTTTATTACTTACCAACTCCTATTTTATTGTACAATTCTGGCATATAGAGTTCAGGTTTTTCTCTACAAAACATGTGATATTCAGTCTGTTCCACGATCGGTGTGATACAGTTGAACTGTCTGCAGTTTGTGTAAGCCTCCATTATCTGAAACATTAAATGGCATCATGCATTATATGAAACGTCAAAATCATTATTTTGGAGATTATTAAAAAATCACTACACTATTTTTTACGACTTACCTCGGCTGGTGACCACCTCGCTGTACCCCAATACATAGCCCATCCTTTATTTATTATGTGATTCATCGCTCTTACGACCTCTGAAATATCAATTAAATATTTTTATTTATAAGATATTTTAATATATTTTTAAATCCCCCCCTTAAAAACCTTCTACCATCGCTGTACATAGATTAGTCAGCTGTCATCGTTCTTGATGAAAAAGCGGTTAACTCGTTGTTAAACGTGATATATATTTGTTTAAATGTGCAGCAAAGTTAAATCCAGAAATATTTATTAGAGAAGATTATCTTTTAAAAAGATACCTTCTTTTACTTAATTGCTCCTTAAATAGATGACTATATTTCCACTCTATTTTTAAACTGTTCTTAACACAGAGTAATAAAAATATTCTTGGTATGATTAAGGAATATAAATATATTCTTGGTCTATGGTTCTAAACAATTAATAATATCATTATCAATATTGATTAATGATATAAGAAAACAGCTCAAAAATATGCTCAAAAAAATCTTCACTTGATTATTGCCATATTGAGAAATTTTCTTCGATCTCTTAAAACAAATGACTTATTTTTATGAACGTAAATAATATATCTTTTATTCTCACCTTCCATTGGACACATGTGATCAACTTTATGCAAAATGATAATATCTATGTAGTCAACTTGTAGTCTCTCCAATGATGCTTTGACACTTTCAATTATATGTTTCCTTGAAAGTCCCCTTTCATCTGATCTATTTAAAGGAAATGATTATATTAGACAAAAAATGACATATGTTTTGTAAACAAATTAATGAAAAGGATGTGGACGCAAAGATAAATAAACCATAAAAATCTAATGTAGTTAATACCATGATAGAAGAAAGTTGATGAGAATTTAGTTTGAAATATCAATATGATGACAAAAATAGGAACGTACGGAGTCTTAATAATATAGGACACAAAATACTGGAGGTAGGCAAGAATTAAATGAGTGGCGTTTTCTGTTCTTTGTAATTATTTTAATTTTTAAAAAGTATGATATATAATGCAATAATGATGAATAAATTGATTGATTTATAAATATATTGACTTACTTTGTACTCCAATATATTTTAGTTGTTATGATGATACTGGCCCTCTTAAAGTTTCTGCGCTGAAGTATTTTTCCCAACTCAGTTTCAGCGCGAGTCCCTGAAAATCGATGCTCAATATACCAATCCAATTGAACAATGCAATCGGTGCTAAAATAATGCATCAGTTAGTCAAAAAAATTCATCGCCGCAAAAAAAAAACAAGTATTTCATAAAAAAGGATACTCATCCTGGATGATGAGTAATTCTTTTTTTCAATTCAGTATTTGCCAGGATCGAACATTAGGAAGCTGACCGTCATAGAATTCAAAAAACTTATATATTCACAATAAAATCATATTTTAATAATGATGCGAGCATTTACTTAATCATTTTTCAGTATATTGCAACTTTATTTTAACATACAATATTTTTTTAAAACGTTTTCAAACTTTCGCTCATCTTCCAGTGGTCATACATTTATTTGTATTGTAAGTATTGAGATAGGTTATTACGTATGTATGTTCATAAGTACTTTTTGTGCCTACTACCCTAATTTTCTGTATGACCTTGAGTTTCAAAAGGATTCAAGTATCGCGATCAAGTAAAACATTTACATAAGCGGATTCATTAAAAACCAGTACAAGTGACTCACTGACATTGATTATAATTTTATCTCTGTTAAATTGAATAAGTAAAAAAAGACGTGTTTTTTAAAGATTAACTAATAAATCAATTATAATTAAACGTGAATTAAACTAAAAACAAAACAAAATACACTTTTGTTCAAAAATGTTCGTAATAAATTCATTTCCCAGCAGACAATAACATAATCGATATAATCTGGGCTATAAATAAAATTTTGTGCGCAGCAATATTAATACGGCAGATTATAAACATCGCACGCAAAGCTTAATCATTTCGCTATAAATATAGGTAGATAGCAATGGCGCCAATCCATCATAGGTAGGTATTTCTCATTAATTTCAAACAGGTATTTTTATGTATTGTTGGTACATCAACGCTTTAGCGCCTACAAATATAAAAACATGGCCGAAAATATCGATTAAAGGATTGGTATATGTATACATACCTATATATAATGAAATAAATTTGAAAAAAAATATAAATTCAAACATATCATTTTCTTCCAATCGTGAATTCAAAAAGGACAAATTTGCTATTTTATGGTTCACAACGTAATAAGATATAAATTGATAATATATAATATTTAAAAACAGAAGTATTTATATTGAAATTACAAGTTTTAACATTTCAACATTAACATTTAACATTTTTATAAGTCCAACCAATGATTTACTAAATCCAACAGTTGCTGCGCAATTTTAAAGGTAAACCGAGAAAAAATATTCGTTCTAAATCTTTCTTTTTTTTAACAAAATTCTGGTTTATTTTTCTATCAGCGATATATAAGGATCCCCATTAAAATTATGCTAGCGCATACATGTACAAAAACATTTTCCGTGTCTATAAAACATATGAATTAATCTCAATATATTAAAAGATCATCAATATGTGATCAATATCTCTCAATAGCAAACGCAAACTTATTTTTAATAATATAAATATGTTAACATATATATGAACTGTGGAGGAAATGATGTTATATGGATGATTTATAAATCGCCATTCTTGTGAGTTCTAAATAATTATACTTATAATTATGTTTTTTTTAACATTTTTTTTTCATATTTGTTACTTTTATATCTATCTTAATTTCTAAGCATGTCTATTGTAACTTCTCTATGGGAAATAATGTGATTACACATATATATCAACTTTATAACATATATAGTACAACAATGTTTAATATGTGTGATGTGTTATTGTTTTTTCTCTTAATAATAAAAAAAAAAAACACAAATAAATCGTTGTTTATGTAGTATCAAATTTATTTGATTAATCTTGACTGACTAATATATATGTATTTTTAGTCGATCAATAGCGTCGCTCTTTATAGCAAATACACTTTTATTTTGGAAAATAATTGATGCCTACCTGAATGTGCTTCCGAGAGATCGAAGAGGTTGATGCCACTGTCGAGTGCCAAGTTGACAATTTCCTCGGAAGTTTCTTCTGGTACGGTCGGTCCAAAGACAGCCCACGTGCCCAAGCCGATGTTGGAGACTCTCAAACCGGATTTTCCCAAGTTCTTATACCTCAGTCCGGGCGTGATGGCAGAGTGCATGGTTAGATGGTTCCCAATGTATGAAGACCCTAGGCGAGTGGCTAGGGGAGAAAAATAATCTTATCTAATTCTTATCGTCCGGTTAGAGCACCATCTGTATATTTTTGAACGTATCATTAAATGGTTCATTGAGTAACTATTTACGATAAGGAGCAAGTGTAAAGATACACAAGCTATAAACTGAAGCATGCATTGAAGTCTATATATATGTCAACCAGTCACTCACCTTTGACAACAAATGATAATTTAAATTTTGTGCTACCCAACAACATATTAAATGGCATAACCCCGATTGCCGACCAAATGAGAGTGATAATACTTGGAGTCTATCCGTACAATATATTTACACTTTTAGTTTCAGTTCTTCTGATTTGTCTTGTACGTGGGCTAAGTAATATAATATTATGTAAACTTTGTTGGCTAATTTTTTGGTTATATGTGTATAAGACTTTTGTTTTATATAACTGTACCTATGTTTACCAAAATATATAAAATTAAAATTAAAAAAAAAAGAAATAGGTATAACACATTGTTTTACACTAATTAATGAGTATCAATAAATTATTTAATTTTATAAAGAATGATCTATCAAGAAACGAGATAGCAGACTTTTTTGTATGACAATAAAATCTATCAAAAACACGAAGACAATGTGTACTTTCTGTGATTACCAATATTTTCTAAAGAAAAAATACATTTGTTGGTAACTTGATATCTATTAATTTGATAAGAAAAGTGTAATAATCTGTAATTAGCAATATTTTCTAAAGAGAGAAGACTTTTGCTGTAAATTGATCACAGTAATAAAGATACATTTTTTTATATTCACTATATGCTTCAAAATCCACAACTATTTTTAACTTTTCTTGAAATGTAATTCGATTTTTAATGTTTATATGCACCTTGTAGATAACAAATTTTTATTTCAAGTAACTGAACATAAAAATTAAATTGGTAAAAATATAAAAAATACAACCACAGCAAATGTATAAAAACATAACACATGCACGTAAATAACTACATGGCAATGAACAAAACCATTAAATACCTCACTTTTAAAATTGAATCTATTTTATAACTACCAATTATAAATGCACCATTATATCATATCTTATTATCATTGAAGAAAGAAAAGCTTTAATTAAATTTACTTTTTTTCGAAAGTCATGAATAAAAGCTAATATGAAGATAGATCATTGCTTGGTATCAATTTCGATTCCTCGTTGAAGGAAATGGAGTTCTGTATCTGGTGTACTGTGTGACAAGAAAATGCCAATAAAAATAAAGGATCAGATAAAAATCTGTATCTGCACCTGGGGCCTTATTCCAGTTCACGTGTAATATTTTGCGATAAGTTCCGCTAATCTTTACGTATCACAGAATGTAAAGTGAAATTTACGTATCAGGAGCTGTCACATTCATAACTATACTCTGTGAAACGAACGAATGTGTGTACGCGTCGCTTTATGTCTTGACACAAAACTTAACATCACCTCGATATGCCGCATAAAACATTGCGAATAAATTCACCTGTCGAATGTCATACTATGTATTTTGCTCCAATCAGAATACCGCGTTACGAACGGCGAACGGAGGTTTTCTCGACATAATGCGCGGAAAACAGAATAACGATCTGCTATAAGAAACGAATGTAGTGTAAATAGAATATTCTTTTTTAATTGCATATACGCAAACATTGGATTTTTTTCCCCTTTCAGGAGTCAAATGATATTTTTATTGACAAACATTTTTTTTCCAACATCTCAATAGAGACGAAGTTGGGATATTGTAGAAGAACCAAGAACTCGAGGCACCTACAGAGCCTACGACCTGTCATCGGCTGGTTTAGGTGATCACTTTATGCGCTTGCGCAACGTTCACCAATTATGCCTTCTTATTGAGTTCCCTTATCGATGTAATTTTGAAAGTTCTATATATTTGAATAGTGTGTAAAATTTTACCTGAAAATAATGCATTATTACTATTGCCATCTATGGAGCGACTGAGTAACCTTTTTGTAACGCCATCTATTGAGACATTGGGAAAATAATTGTTTGTCAATAAAAAAAAAGAATGTAGTGTAACTTGTGTATATTGCCACGATAAAAGAACCGGAATAGGCCCGCTTGTCAACTTGATCAATGAATCTGGAAGGTAATTTGGCCTTAAAATAAATGCTCTCAAAACAAAAACCATATTAGTAAGAAAAAGGAGATCCAACAACATAAACCTCTTTATTGATGGCTGTGTAATAGAGCAGGTTTCCCATTTTATGTACTTGGGGTGCTGGTTGAATTATGAGTGGAACCCAGATTCCGAAATAAAGACCAAGATTGAATTCACGAGATCTATCTTTTTTTTAAGTACAATATAGAGAGCTGTTCAAGCATAAGTATTGCCGGTAATGTTGTATGGAGTGGAAGTTTGGGCTCTCAAAATCTCAACAATTAATGAAATCGAAGCATTTGAGATGTGGCTATACAGATTGTTGATGCGCATCACATGGGTCGATAGTCTCAAATGAAAGAGTAGAGTTGCTGGCCAGTAGCGGAATTGCTTATAGAAGCCGAAAATCTTGGCATGCCTATAAATATTATCTATATTAAGAAATTCAATAAATAATATTTTTAATTTATTATATTGCAACATTGCTACCACACTACAAGATTAAAAATTGAACCGCATGTAGATACGATGCTTGACAGGGCCACAAATGTAAATATTATTTTGAATTATGAGTTAAAATATATTTCTCATGGCCACTGAAATGCTAAAAAAAACCCAGTTTTCTATCATTTCCCAGTTTTCTATCAGGGCTTGTCTAGTCCGAAGGTTTTAGACAGGCCACTGTTGCTGGCCACTGTTATGAGACGCAAAGCCGTGATAGATAAGCCCTTCTACAACTTATGGTTGAGGGAAATAGAGGAAAAATGGAGTTTAGGTGGTAAAAGAATATAGTGGCTTAAAAATCTTAAGGTGTGGTTCGGGATTCCGGCACAAGAAGAAGAAGAAGGTATATAAAACGGTGGTCAGATCAATAATGATCTACTCATCTACCTACTTTCCAAACTAAATAATATACGTTTTATTGCGGGTATAGAATTTTATAACAACATACTTTCGATCAAATACAGAATTACAGCACGGCTGACAGGTCTCCCGAAATTGACATAATATAGGTAATACCGACTCCCTTTTGAATGAAGGATTGTTGCGTGGCACGCTATAACAACACGTACTAATGCACTTAAAATGACATATTTATTAAAACTACTGCATTCTACGTATTGCAAAACTTGAGGCAGGAAAATGACTAGGTATGTGAAAACGATGATTTCTGACAGAGGGCCAAAACTAGTATATAATATTTAATTTATTATTTTTCAGATTAACCTATAAGAAAAACGAGTGGGTTGTGGCCAACGCTATAAAGTATTCAAATTTTGTATGGATAATTTTCAGTATTTTTATGAAATGAGTTTGTCAAATTATTTTTAATAAATAGATTTTTTTAATCAATAATAAAAAACAAGTAGATTATTTCCTCGACAATGGAATAAGTAAATACATGATTAGACCCGCGTTCACAAAATTGTTAAGTAAATACATGATTAGACCCGCGTTCACAAAATTGTTAAGTAAATACATGATTAGACCCGCGTTCACAAAATTGTTAAGTAAATACATGATTAGACCCGCGTTCACAAAATTGTTAAGTAAATACATGATTAGACCCGCGTTCACAAAATTGTTGTAAATACATGATTAGACCCGCGTTCACAAAATTGTTTTATGCAGTAATGTTCAGTAACCAATTAATATTTATACGTACTAGTTGCATGTCGATGGCGATAGTATTTATAGTTGAAGAATACTTAACCAACTAAAAAAACCCATACATCCAAAATATTGAATATCTGAAGATATTTTGTTTTCTATACAAAACATGTAGGTAGGTATCATGTTAGGATATCAAAATATGAAAACAGCATGATGGTATGTATGTTTGGAGATTATATATCAAACTATTGAGTCCCCGTAGATATTAGTACCTACAGTATATTATACTGTCATATAAATTCTATGAAACTATGTCGTCACTAAATTCAATTTTCACAAAAATTGTTCAGTAAAGTTTGAGATACATACATTTCTCTTTTTTTTCAATTTTTCATGAAAATTTAAATTATCTAGTTGGGATGTTTCGTTGTTTCTCGATATTTAAAAAGAATGGAAATATAGGCAGTCAAACACATTAATTTATCATAAAAAATGTTATTCTTAGTAAAAAATGTTTGTGAAACCCTGTAATATATTAAAAAAACCAATTTGAAATATTGTATTTTTCTAGATTTACCTATATAAATTTTCAGCGTTCTAAAGTTAATGGTATTTGATATAATATATGTATGTATGTATATGAAAAAATAAAGCAAAAATTCAAAATTTGATAATTAATAACAACAAAATTACTTTGTATAAACCACTTTTATTAGAAACAAATTAACATGTTTAAAGAACAATGTTAAGTGCCCTGAGGAAGAGAATATTGTTCTTGAAACATGTAGACTTGTTTCTAATAAAAGTGGTTTATACTAAGTAATTTTGTTGTTATTAATTAACAATGGAGCCTGAAATCTGAGTATATAAGTTATGTAGGCCTATAACTTTCTGTATAACCATGAAAAATATAGACCTGGGCATACAATTCTCGCGTATCTTGGCTTGATAGTTTGTCGATTTGTTAAGAGAAATAAATCCCCTTAAGCAAATCGACAGTTGGATTATATAATATATTGGTATGTACAGTATTAAAACCCAGCAATGAATCGATTTATCACAGTTCTTTTTAGACCCGATTATCTCCTTCCCATTCAGTGCGTATTTTATTACATCCTATGATTTATGGGCTCCGAATGTTTCCCATCCTCAAATCACCAAATGGCAAATTTATAAATCGATAGAACGATTCACAGCTATCTCCTTCGGATATTTGTATCTAGGGAATTCTTTAAAGCCAACATCCCAAATGTGAAATTAATTCGTTATTAGCTAGCTGATATAATAAGCAGGCATAATTTACTCCAAACATCCTGAAGGACTTTCCGGTTGCGCAGAGCGTAAATTTGTGAATTTTGCTTCGTTGGTTTACGTGCAAATCGCCCCCCTTCACGGCTAAAAGTTCAAGATGATTGTCTACAACTCTAAAAACAATCGTTATTAGAAAAGAAAAGATTTTAATATGTCCATCTTAAATTTGACGTTAGTATTTTTAAATACTTAAAAGTAGGAACAGGATAAATAATATATTAAGTAAGTGTATTTCCTATATATTATATTTTATAAATTTTAACAACTTAAACTGTGTTTTTCGAACAAAGATTAAAGTAAAATAAAAGTATAGTTAAAATACTTACTAATTAATTATTAAATAGGTAGTTTTGGTTATTTCTTTGAAATCTAATGCCGTCAAACGACGCAATTTTAAACAATTTTATGAAATGTTACTGATACTTATATTGAAACAATCCAGGATTAGTGTTAAACAAATATAAAATGAAAATATGAAGACATTTATTTTTTATTTTTAAAACAATGAATATTTCCTTGTAACAAAATTTGTTTCAAGGAAATATTAATACATTATATACCTACATCCTCATACATTCCCTAGCCTAAGCATAAATGCTTTTACTATATGTGAACGAAATCAGTAGTGGCAGGATTCGAATTCACAATCAGTGAATTACTAACCCAGCGCGCTAACTGGTCTGCCACCTCCCATCTAATTGTGGTCATTGATAAGAAAGCTTTGGAGCTATAGAAATACGTGGGTGAAATAGCTAGAAAGGCATGGACTCAAGAATTAATCGTATACGAAGACAGAATACATGGAGTGTGACTTTGGAGGGAATGAAGACATAAGTTGCGAGATAAGTATATAATTGATAACACAAAGCTATCCAAAGTGTCACACTTCAATTATCTTGGATCCGTGTTGATAAATAATGCCCAAGTAGATGAGAATGTTAATCATCGTAGCAATACAGCATAGTTGAAATAAAAGCTCATAATGGACATTCAAAGATAATATTAAAATGTGTAAGCTGTAGCCGATTGACCGCGGACTTATTTTTCAAACTCATGTTTTCAATAGAAATCAAAAAAGTTTTAATTATTTCGAAATGTACTCCATATAATTAGTATAAATCGATATCCTTTTCAAAAAAAAGAACAAGAAAAAGTTTAAAAATAGACGTCTTCTTAAATCTCAAAATGTAGCAATTTTGAACTAAACTAGTTGCATGTAACACATGAGATCCAACTGTCGATAGCGATAGTATATATAGTTGAAGAATAAGTAGATACCAAACTATAAACCCATAAATCCAAATTATTGAATATTTAAGGATATTTTGTTTTCTATACAACACATGTAGGTATGTATGTCAAGATAGGATAGTCAGTCCGTTTTTAAACCCAGAATATGAAAACAGCATGATGGTATGCATGTATATTTGGAGATTTAAGTATCAAACTATTATGTCTTCTTACATATTGTGTATAGGCGACTGCCATACAAATTGTATGAAGCAATGTCGTCACTAATTTTTTTTTAAAGTTTGAGATATATTACTATAATGTATGTATACATTTTTTATAGAAAATTAAATTCTCTAGTTTACATGTTTCGGCAGTTTTCTATATTTTTAAAAGAAATGGAAATAAAGGCAGTTAAAGACAAAAATTTGTAATACCAAACTCACATAAAATATTCTACTCCGAATTCTGAGTAAATCCATGTAAGGGAACATATATGCTGCGAAGCCTCTAAGTTGGTGTTTTTATCATGCAAAAAGTCCACTACGCCATACAAAATGTTCCTAGTATTCCTTTTACGCGGGTCTTGGCTTAATACTTTGTCGATATGTTAAGACAATAAATTCTCTTGAACAAATCGACAGTTGGATAATTATTGCTTATTTTGTAAAATCATGTATTAATCACTGCCGTCATTTTGGATTTCTCGAAGTATTTTGAATTCCAAAAAGGAAGGCAATCGGTTCCTCGCATTAAACAAACATTTTTTTTTTCACGCAATTTCTTAAACATACGAAAAAAGAAAAGGAAGTGAATTGACCATTCGGTGAATTATTCATCAATTGTCCTTACGGTCAATTGTCCGTACGGTCAACTGTCCTCACAGTCAACTGCCGTCTCGGTCAATTGTCCTTGCGGTGAATTGTCTCCACTGTCAATTGTCGATACGGTAAATTGTCCCCGCGGTTAATTGTCCTCACGGTCAATTGTCCATTTGGTAAAAAGGGCGCACTGTCAACTTTAGGCCAAGCGTACTGGCAAACATAGCCACTCCCAGGTGCCAGACTTAAATTTTTCATACTTATATTCCATACGTAAGAAAATTTAAAAAATCCGGCGGTAAAAAAATAACTTTTTTAAATTTCAAAAATCTATCCATACATAATTTTTTTTTTATGTTGCTATCTCTTAGACAAGTATGTAAACTATGAGCTCAATCAATATTGGGAAATGGGTTAAATTCCGATAACAATATTTCACCCGAACTACAAAAGAAATAGCGAGTTGATGAAAACAAAATGACAAAAAAAAAAACACAACGCAATTAACTTTCATGTATGAAAATATAGTTCATTTGGTTCATTGTTTTAGGTAGGTACTTACATAGTATACCCATATTTGTTCAACGCAAGAATAGTTCGTACGACAAACCTTTGAATAATTAATAAGTAGGTATACCTTTTATGTTAATTTTTATTTTTCACTCAATAAAACAACACGAGTTTTAAGAGGGCATATAATCTAAATCGAATAAATATGATATATTGATATGAAATTTTTATATGAAAATATAAATCGTCAAATGCACTATGAAGTTCCGTGTCATTAAGGGTAATCATCGCGTGCTCATGAAAAGATTTTATATACCTGATTCAATGGATAGGGAATCAAAAATTTGTTATTTTTCTGCTATTTCAGAACAAACCAGCCCCCTTGACAACGTGTCATTTTGCTCAAGAAAAGAAAAGTCAATGTATGGAAGTGACAGTAGTGACTGTCACTTCCATACATTGAGTTATCTTTTTTTGTTTAGGTAGGCTTCATCCCTGCACTGAGAGCCATAATTTAACAGGCGGGGTTTGTTTGGGGGGAGCCCATCTGGCAATCTCCGAGCCCTGTGTAAAAAGATTTGCAAGTAGGTAAGTGCGGGTAAAGAGGTGCTAACGCGCCTGAGATACCCGGGTTAGCGGTGGGTGGCTTTCAGTGTTTCTTTTCTTGACCAAAATGACACGTTGTCTAGGGGGTCAGGCCCGAAATGATAAAGAAACTATTACGAAAATTCAGTGTTATTAAGAAAAAAAGTTTTTATGTACGACGTACCTATAGGTACATAAAATAATGCTAAATTTTGTAACGCTTATTCAGTAATGAAATTTGTAAATACTTATTTTTTTTAACACAATGATTCAAAGACAAATGATCGAAAATCTAAAATTTGTTATTTTGGAACAAACCTGACATGAAATAATAAAAAAATAACACCAACATTAAGTTTATACACTCTATAAGAAATAAATATTTTTTTATCTACGATGTATATTTATATAGTAGGAGTAATTTAAAATAATGCTGTAAAAGGGGTATTTTTAATGGAATTAATTTGAAATGTTGTAAATACTTAAGTATGTTATTTCTTTTTCGAAAGACACTTTTAAACATAATATGACTTATGTTCTCTTAACATCAAAACGTGGTGGTATTTCGTTTTTATAACTCATTATGTATTCATATGAAATTATGTGAGTTGTTGTTCATTGCCACGTAGATTTTTGTACAGACAAAACCAACAATTGTGCAACTTACATTGATCTAGCATCTGCTGTGACGTAGCACTGAAGTCATCCATACAGTCCAGAGATGCTATGGGCGCCCTGCAACTTGAAAAGATTACAAATCAGGCAACTGAAATTAGATTTTATAACCATCGTAGAAATTTTAAATCGTCAATATATTCACAAAACTTTACACTGCGTGATAATATTTTCATAAGCTTTATTAGCTTGTATTAAAAATAAGTGACTTGTGTTGTATTGTTTATACATTTCGTTGTGACGTATGTACATTACTACGATTCATACATTTTAATCACTATAATATTCTTCACAATCTAATAACACAAATAAATTGTCCATCATAATTCGAAATAAGTTTAAAAAAATCTTAACCAACACAGAAAATAAAATGTATTGAATTATCATTTTTTTTTAATATTTTAGACAAAACTCCAGTTCAATTTTATACCTATAGTATAAATGTAAATTCAATTTAAATTATTTGATTTAAGATTATGAAATTCCACTGTGTAAACGATAAAGCTTTGAAAAAATGTATTAGGTAGGTGCCTATATAAATGTTTTTTATTACTTTTCATTTAAAATTACAACATATTTTTTACACCACATCATTAAACAAAAGTTACAGAAAACATATTTTCAAAATGGTCAATAACTAATATAGACAAAACAACATTAAATTAGAAATATTTATTATGTTTTACTTGGCATTCGATTATACATAAGAAATTGAATTTTTCACACATTCATAACTATGGTGCATGGGTTGCATCTTTACACATTTTGATGGGACGAATTGTTTTCTAGACAATAAATAAAATAAATAATGGTCAGTGATTTATTTACCGGGTGTTGTTATATAGGATATATTGTTTCGTGGGAAATGCAATGCCTACCTATATACAACAAACTGGTAACCGGCGCGATATTGTACTACTTACTACTGGTCAGAACTTTGCTGCGCGTCCACGATACGAATTTGACATGACAACTGACCCAACTCAATAATAAGAATATTTATTTTTTTACAAAGTCGTCTTGTCTCGTGATTATTGAAAATTGTTTTCATTTAGGTTGTAGTGTAGGGACAAACATCATAATTAAATATGGAGTACTTATCTCAAATTAAGTAAATTGGTCAGTATTAGAATAAAGTATTTTTATTATTGTTGAAACAAAAATAAATGAAATATTTAAAATGATAGCACTTGAGGAAAACAAAAGATAGGATTTTTAAAGAAACCCATCAAATTTACGAATCTTAATTACAAATTGGGAAGCAAAAACATGTCAAATTCCAAAATATATAGTTGCGTATACGCAAACATTGGATTTTTTCTCTATCGAAAGTCAATCATATTTAATCACAAATTTTCAACATCTCAATAGAGACGAAGTTTGAATATTATGGTAGAACCAGAAACTCGAGGCACCTATGACTTGTCATCGGCTAGTTTACGTGATCACTTTATAATAAATGCCAGCTGATGACAGGTCGTAAGCCCTGTGGTGCCTTGAATTCCTGGTTGTCATAAAATAATTCATATATATTTTACAGATTATTCTTCTTCTAATGTCTATAATTGTATTAATAGAATATTAATACACATTTGATTTAAAATATTGATAAAAATTCAACATTTTTAAACAATGCACAACGATGCTCGTGTGAATTTGTCACTGCAGATATGTAAAATGAAAATTACTCAAGAATTAACAAACAATCGGTATTAACTACCCGCTTTGGTAATATGAACAACAATGACAATTTTTACATGATTGTATGAAGTAAAATATTCTGATAAAGAAAGAATATACTGACGCTACGGTAAAATTTATATATATATATATATATATATATATATATATATATATATATATATATATATATATATATATATATATATATATATATATATATATATATATATATATATATATATATATATATATATATATATGTGTGATTCAGAGAAATTATCATTTTCCTACTTAACCAAAGCAATTCACAAAAAAATCACTTTTTCAAAAATAAACTATCGAGAAATAATAGATTGAATTGAACAAAACAATCAATCTATGTATATGGGTTTCTTCTTTACAAAGTACAAACATATAGTACGATTTATCAAAATGATAATTCTTTGCTACCTTAAAGAATGTTGTACATATATATTTAATATTAGATAAATATTATTAAAAATGTATTGAGTAAAATCAAATAGTAGGTAATGTGTTATAACTAACTATGACTGTCTTTAACTTTATTTTATTTCTAATTATTGCATTCATAATGAACTTTCACTCTGCAGACAAAACAACATCAAACTACATCTTTTTGTTACTTCATAAGTAAATTTTTTACAAAATATGAAATATGAAAAGATCACGGATAGTGATAATTTTTATTTACATCTATTGGTGAAACAATAACGAATTTTCATGACGAAAAATTATACATGAGAAATCGTCACACACCTATAGAATATACTTTTAAATGTTATTCGCTTATTAAAATATCAAAACATATTAACCATTTTCGTAAGGATATATGTGTTTGGTAAATTTGAGCCGTGGGTTTGTTTATTTTTAGAATTCACAAAGGGTAATTTCATTTTCGATCGTTATGACAATTTTATTTAAAGGCAGCGTTAAGGGGCTCTATCATATTATATGGACATAACAATATCGATTTTTATGTGCCTAAATATATCAAGTATTTATGTATAACGAATGAAAGATGGCTGTTTGATTATTAGATACATTAAACTTTATGAAACACACAATGAAAAATAATAAGAATTAAATTACAGATTTTATTTTACATAAATCCTATAGTTTTTCCTTTATTTAACGCATTGTTAAATCTAGAAAAATCGTAAATTTTCGAAAAAATCGTGTGTACTAAGAGAATATCAAAACATACCTGTTTATATATTTTGCTTTCAATTGAAAAAGAACGAGCCGAGAACGAGAAAAAGAACCACATTACGATGTGCAGCTCGATTCTCTTTGCCTTCACCATGAGGTATACGGCGTGATGGTTTGTATGTAAACATATAATAAATCACATACATACCTATATATCTAGATAATTTTAAAATACACAATTTTAGATGAAATATCGCTAACTAATATGTGTTTTTTCAAATATTAAACAGCCATACTTCGAAACATAATTCAATACAAACTATTTGAGTATCATATTGTTTGTATAGTAATTTAACATTTTATTTTATATATTTATGGAATACCCGGTTGACTTGCTTAATTTTAAATTGAAGGATATCAATAATAATCTCTATATTTACAAAAACGAACATCATAAAAAAATATCAAATACATACTTAGTAATAACAATATCTAGGTAAACATTATGGGTACTAACTTTAAAATCTTACCATTCTGCAATAATTTAAATCTATTATTTCTACGTAAAAATAACACAATAAAAAATAATATTTAACAATACATCAATAAAATGTCAATTATTACGAAGCTAACATTATTATGAAATCTAGAAGAAATTCTAATAGTGGTACTATCCATATTACAATTGCGATGTAAATTAGTCACTACATATTACGAAGTAAATAGCAATAAAATCAGATTAGGTACATAACATTATTTTGGGAAACTATCTACTACATACATTATGATCTACTGTGAAGAATTACAAGATGGTGAAGAATGCTTATATACTAGTGTAGTAAAATAGGTAAAATTAGTAAAAATAATATGCATTTTGTAGGCGATGAAAATGATATACAAATATTATAAAACAATAGCATAATCGAAAGATACTTTTTACGGATAGTGAAGAAATCTTAAGTCAACGTAAAATGTGATTATACATACTGTAGTAAAATGTGCATTGTTTTCTTAATAGAATAACTTAGAACGAAAAATACAAGCTTTTCATCTGCATCAAAGCTATGTAAATATGAATCGCTGATACTATTACCTATATAAGTAAATTACGAATATTTTTTTAGTATTAATATTTTTTTCTCCTTGTTCTTCTTCTTATATATTCTTTGTATTGATAAATACTCAATTATTTAGTAAGATAAAGGTCTATTTTATATCTTTATAGGCCATTTGAGCGGAATCTTTACTATTTACGAAATTAAATTAGTATTTGTTAAATGCATAAAAATACACTTATTTTATTTCAATTGTTTATAGTAAACTAAATGTGATATTTTTCAATTTATTCAATGGCAATGTTATATGACAATGGATTGAAGAAATATCTTTAAGTAAACCTACACCTTATGATTTCTTCAATCACTGTATATTAATTATTTAATATATTATGAATGTTGAAATTCATTCTATCTAAGGTAATAGAACCAACAATATGAAACTAAGTATATTGATAATAACTACTATCTATAAGCTGAGTGAGTGCAAACTACATAAATACAAATGAAATTATATTGTACTTGAAAAATTAAATTAGTAAACTAGTGTTGCGAGTTAATATTCTTAAAATATATTTTGTATTTTTTTAACATTTTTTTTGCAGAAATATTTCATCATTAATATCTGTTAATATTTACGTAGAAAACCCGTGTTTTCAAGTATTGAGAGGAACTGTTTAAATTGACCCAAAGTTTGGAACAAAAAGCAATGACCACCTTCAAGGGATTTTAATCTAAGGTTTTGTATTTTGTTTTGAATTGTACCCTCTTGACTCTTTATGCCCCTCTAAACTCTTTGTTTAATTACATACAAAAAACGAACTAACTTTTTTCTCTTATTATTATTTGTTTTCAACACACTTCTATATTCATTTCAATATTTAAAGTAGCTTGTTAGAATTTTCGTTTAGTTGATGATAACCATTTATTTGATCTTTTTTTTTAATTATGTAAACTAAAATATACTAAAATAAAATAAAACAAAAAATAAATCAAGAAGCCTTTATTTCTTGAAAATTGAAAATAACGATGTCGTAGTCAGATGTGTATTAAAGCTGATGTTGACACCTACATAATAGTGATCTACATAATATACATTAATACTACGTGTTATTTTTTCTAGACTTCCACTTTAGCATAATTTGCAGCATTGCTAAGAAAGGAGAAGCATTCAAGCACTAATAAGTAAGTATTAGAATAGAGTATCCATATTTGATTTTTTTATTTTGCATGTGTTCTCCTTCCTTTGATAATGGCAAACCTCTACCAAAAGCTAAACACAAGACTCGTCTGAAAACATCGATTAATTATTTATGGAGTGATTGTTATATTTCCATAAATTTACAGTGCAACCTCAATAAATATATATAAAATATTCAATATGTGTTGATGTGCAAAAAGCTTTCGTGTTGCGGGACATGTTTCGTACACATGTTCAAATAATTGTCCAGTAAGGTCAAGAGTGTATTTTGATGTACCTACCATTGCAGTTCAGCAATAGGTAGGTAGGTAGGTAGGTTCTTGAGATGGAATATTATAATATTAGTGAAAAAGGGAGGTGTAAGATAAGCAAATATGCCTTGGTAGAGTAGAGTATTGATCATAATGCAGTTACCGATAGATGGTCGGCACGGGATTGGAGTCTTCGCTGGTGTTGTCAGCATTGTCACTGCTCAATGCGACCAGTGTTGTGGCGGGGGGCGCGGGCGGTGCGGGCGGGTGGGCGGCGGCCGAGGTCACGTGGTTGCACAACACCGCCTGCGACATCTTTCTGTGCAAACCGGCCGCGTGGTTGTTTCCCTGTTGACTATGTCCGTGACCCGACGGATGATGATTGGACGTTGTGGGCGATGTGTTCAAGCAAATGTTGATCATAACAATGCCTGAATTTCTCGATTATTATTAATCCAGCCACCGCCTTTCACAACATGGGCGCCCTCATTAAACTATTCCCTTCCTTCTCTTTTTCAAACATTATACAATTTAAAGATATTCTTTCTTTTAATCGTTTAAGACTCTCGGTAGGTACTTTTTTCCCGTCGAATGTAAAACAAAACAAATAATAAAATGAAAAGAAGTGATGAACAGCCTCCAGCCTGAAACGAAAAGTTAAACAAAAAAGAAATCATACTGATCTAAATAAAATTACAAAGCCACTAAATTACTCATAATGTTGCTGCCGTAAACGAGGAAAGCGTAATACCTACCTATTATCTTTTATTTTATTTATTTTATTTTATTTTGTATTTACCTACCGTTCTATTCAACATTTACTATACAAAAGTGGATTCTACAATAGTATTACGTATTAAAAAAAATACTCAAATCATCAGATATTACAGTTATATTCAATGGATAAGATAAACACATGCTTACGAAATACAAAAAATATATTGGGTTCAAAATAATCTGTAATAATATTCAACATATTCGAATCATGAATGCCTGGAATATTTTCATCAACAAACACTACTGGCATATTAATTACTACTTACAATAATAATGTGAACTACGAAATTAATATACTTCTTTTAAATGTTTTAAATAATTCTACTTTTAGAACTACTATTTAGAACGAGGCATTGGATATTTGGTGAAAAATGGATAAGACCGTATGCCTTTGTTTTTTTTTAATAATATCTACACAATTTAATGTGCTATTAAAATGGAACGGTTCGTTGTTTATAATCTATTAGTAACAAGTAAACCAAAAAATATTTGAGGACATCCTTTTCAAAATTTTCTTCTCGTAAAAAGAAATTCATAACAATGCTCCTGGTTTAATGCAATAAGTATAGCACTATTTTTAATAAGAATAAACACTTCCTTGCCCTCTACGCAAGTGACGAGTTTATTTTCATTTGGCGATTTCTTCCAACTAGCCAGTTTTTACAGCCCAGAAAAGCAATGCTTGCGTGAGAAATGAATATAAATAATTTTCTCATCTGCTGAGGATCGAACCCAGGACGCCCACACAGAAACAAACTATCAACTATGCCACGGCGGTCAGTTGAAAAGTTAAAAATCGATTGCAAAATTCCAGTGCAGAGAGACATGTGAAGTTGTTTAAAAGGATTTAAAAATCAGGTTGCTAAAATGTTGAACTACATAGCTGTGTGTAATAATCTAAGAATTTTTAATAAACGTCATCTTTTGATTACAATGAAATATTTGGCGTATGGCTCACGAAAGGAACAATTATTTGAAAACTATGAGCACAAAACATTTTATTGTTTCAAATAATGCTTTGAAATTGAGATAAAATATACAGTAAATTCAATAATGTTTATAACGATCACATTTCAAAATATCAACGCGCGGATATGAAATTACAAGCAACCAATAATGAGTTATTATAATTTAAAAAAAAAGTTCTGCCAATTGTTTGAATAATTCATGTTGTCCTTTAAAATGTTTTTCTATTCTGACCATTTTTGTTAAAGCTTATCTATATTCTGTATCCATTTTTGTTAAAGCTTATCTATATTCTGTATCCATTTTTAAATTCTATGGCCCTATTTATTCTGGCCAATCAGTTTTTCAAAAGTCCATAACTAATCGATGTTTAAGAATAAATTATAATATGCCTCCTATGGTTTAAATTTTTCACGCACTACAGAACATCGCAAAATGGGGAAAAAATAACGTAATAGAAAGAATAGATTGTCAAAGTCAATATTTACGTAAATAAATTAATGACTTAACTGTTTAAAATTACTCAATACTCCATTTTAAGCTATTCATTATTTTTTAATCGTTTGCATCATGATTGCTTTGCAAAAAAAACGCGATGGTTTCACTAAAGGATTTTTCTTTAATTCGATATTTGAAGATTATACAGTTTAACATACAGAAAATACTTCTTATACGTGCATGAGAAAGTGAAAATAATTTATATCGATAAGAGATGGAAACAATGCACTTTTAACCCGACATAGTTCATTTGCATCGAACATAGCGCATGCCCACACTGATGTGCAAATAAAATTGAATGAATTTAACAAATTTTCGTGAAAAAATATAATTTAATTACTGAACCAACAAAAAAATAACAATGCATTTATAAAATTTCATTATTTCGAAAAAAAAATCATTAATGGATTTTCAAGAAGATCATGGAACGTTTATCAATAAATAAAACATATTTATGTCAACACAAAAAAATATTTAATTATATTTAATATATTTTAGCTAAGTATTACAATTTTGTGTATTTAAGAAGATTATGAAAAGCAAACTCAAAATAATATAATATCTCTCAAATTTTGATGATAAATAAATCTTATAATAAAATTCAAATTGAAATGTTTGTGTGCTTGTAATTTTAATAAATACTATAATGATGTAAAATTATTTAAAATAAAACAATATAGAATAAAAGATAATGTAAAAATCATATTATCGTGTATGATGAAAATATATTGAAAACAATCAAAACAGGAAACTTGGTTGTCAGTGTTGCAAAAACTTAATAATAAAATAATAATATGGATTGAATAGAAATTACAAGTAGTTACATCTAATGTTTGATACAAAATAATATACATATATTCTTGCAGACTTTATATTATAATATGATAGCATCCTGTTATTGATCAACCAGACAAGATTATCCGACACACACACACACACACACACACACGAGAGTTATTTGTTTATATGTATGTACCTATTGGTGTGCATTATAGGTATATCGTGTGCAAGTATAAATGCAGTAAACGCATGTCTACAACTACATTCATACACTGAATACTATATTAACGAGATCCTGGATACTCCGACATAGAGGGAAAATGTATACATATATTATACTGCATAAACATTGTATTCAATCTTTTGAATCACCATCGATTTTTCATCAAAACAGTGTATGACAATGATTATTGCAGAAAAATATAACTTTCATTGAATGCGATTGTACGAGTATATTGCTCAGATGCAATTTGTAATGAAAATGGTTTGTCATATTTCTACTGATGTAGGCAAAAAATATGTATAAATACATCCTTGACGCAATAAATACATCTGAAGATTTTCCTTTTATCGCCATCGCGAAAATTACCTCGGGTAAATTTGATATACAAAAGCTAAAAACAGATTTTTTTTAATGCAAAAAAGAGAAAAAATGAGTAGTGCAAGAAAACTGAAGTAACTTGACATATTACGACTTTCCTTGTTTATCGTTTGCGTCCCCTGAGCAATATAGGGCAAAATAACATATATTTAAAATATTTTAAAAATCATCAAATTCATATATAAAATTACTTACCTTTCCTGATGACAACCAACGCTAAAAGCAGCTACTTCATGGCGAAATAAAGTGTAATTTTTTCCATCGAAAGATACAAAGCAAAAAATAAACAGGAAAATTTATCGGGTTGCGAAACGGTGAAATTTCGCATGAAAAAATGCGGATATTCGCCAAAAACCTTCGAACATCGGAAATGTTTTTGAATAGGTTAATTCTAAATAGTGATGCGTTGTGTTTTTAGCTTCCATTCGTTATTTTTGTGTAGGTTTTATGCCAAAAAGAAGGGGGTTGTAGATAATATTATATACTATTTGGGAGGGATTCCGGGGTATGAGAACAAGCGAACGTCCCCCGAAGCGGCTGCTCAGACCGACGAACACTAGAGACTGTTAGGCGCCGGAACGCTTGATACCGTCTTTTCTATGCTCGCGTCTCAACACCAATACTTAGCACTGCTGTGTTCGTATACGCTAGGTGAGATGTGTGCGACAGGGATGAAACCACCTTCATGGATGAAACCCTACGCTGAACAAACCTTTTTTCAATATTACCCCATCATTTTAATGCCCTTTTGAAAGAAATAATTTTATTTGAAATACTCACTTACATATATTTTATTTGAAATATTTTAACTCGTGTTTGCATACAATGAATAAAATTTTATCGTATGGAGCCAAATGTTTTAAAAAAATCATTGTTTTTAATTTGAATTCCTTTCTAAAATCTGCGTCATATACCTATTATTAATTGTTAATTTATTACTTGATTTAGATTGTGTGTTATCTATTTAATATACTTATATTTTTTTTAATATTTAATTTACTTTCTTTATTAAAAATAATACATAGTATTATCTAGAAAAACCTTTTTATATATTTTTTAATATTACATAAGTATGTATTTTTGAAGTTGAAAAATAAGAACAACAAAATAAATTTCAATATTCATAAACTTTAAGTTATTGAAATTAGTACGCGTAATTGGTTTGTTTTTTGTTTATTTCATAGTGTGTGTTTATATTGTATAATTTATTAGACCATGTTAAATAAATTAATAAATAGGTACCTACACATCTATAAATATTCTACGATAAAATCATCTAGAATAATCAATTACTCCTTGATTTATGCAATCTGTAAAGCAGCTTGTTGATTTTCATGAATATTATGTGCAAGTGGCGAGTTTGTTGCCGTATGGCAATTTCTTCCAACTAACCAGTGTTTCCAGCCCAGAAAAGCAATATTTGCGTGAGAAATAAATTTAAATAAATTTCTTCTCTGCAGGGAATCGAACCCTGAACACCCGCACAGAAACCAAACGGCTTACCAACTGTGCCACGGCGGTCGTCTTTAGGGTTTTCTTTCTAAAATACAAGAAATGAAGTTTTTGAACAAAAATAATTAATTATTATATTATACTGAACTGTAGAAACCCGGCAGGCGTTGTCCTGCCTGTGTATTTACCTCTGTACGTTTCAACAAATAAGCTATAGCGACTTGAATTGATCGCTGTATCATTAAACGATGCTATATAAATAATATTTTTTATTGTTACAGTCTTTTTCGTCCCTACAGTTCCTTCCGTTCCTACAGTTCCTTCCGTCCCTACAGTCCCTACAGTTCCCTCCGTCCCTACAGTCCCTACAGTTCCTTCCGTCCCTACTGTCCCTTTCGTCCCTACAGTCCCTTTCGTCCCTACAGTCCCTTTCGTCTCTACAGTTCCTACAGTCCTTTCCGTCCCTAAAGTTTATTTAAACCCTTCTGTCTTTTTTTTTTAACATGTCTACGTAGGGGACGCCAGCTATTAGGATTTGGGTCCATTTTACTCTTCCGAAAAAGTGCACTACGTAGCGTTGGGAGGGGTTTGCAATCTAAAAAAGAGTTTACTAATTCGGATTTTAAAAAGACCCGGGTTGTACGAAGATGGAAACACAGAATTCGGAAGATCGTTCCACAGTCGGGCTGCTGTATTAATAAAAGAGTTCGAGAAGCGACTTGTTCGTATATGTTGAAGGTCCACTGTGAATGGGTACTGCGATTGAGTGAAGCGAGTGACTCTGTTGCGAGTGGGTGGAGGAGGGACCAAAGATGCAAGTTCTTCTGAGCAATTCCCGTGGTATTATCTTCTATAGAATAAACTTAAAATTTTGTCTAGTATAGATTTTTCTGTAAAAACGATCTTAACATGTGCCACGGTGCTGCGGCGTCTAATATGGTAGCGATAGACGCCGCAGCACCGTAGACCCGACCGATATTCGTTCCCGACATGGTATCCTGGTGCAAGAAACTCCAACTCGCGTTCGTCCAGCGTGGTCTGTGTTGACAAGACGCGTGTCCTTTTGCGACTGTCATATTTAATAGGTAGCTGTCATAATTGTAAGAATGTTTTTTTTTGACATTTAATATACCTAAGTATATGTATATTTTTTCTTGATGTTGCCGTCTGTTTGCCAAAATCATCAGGTACCTTATGATTTTGGCGTCGAAATAAAAAAAAACTAAAACGCGAAAAGAAGAGGTCGCGTCAAGTGCATGACAGTTTCAAATATTGAAGAGATAGAATTTTATTTTCAAAATAGGTAAGTCAGTTAACGGTTTGGAGTCGTAGTTGTGTTGGTTGAAAATTTTCCTCTCACCCCCTTCCGGTAGACGAGTCCTCCAAACTCCACAACATACATACACCCACATACACCAATACACAAGTAGCGCAACGTCATTGTGTTAAAGGCGACTGCGCGTTGACGCACTAGCGCTAACTGACCATATACAATACCTACTCGGTTTGTTTCTCTAACAAAACTGTTTGGGTGTAATCAATATTTATAAATTTGTTTCAAAGATCGTCTGTCTAATGATTTGATTTGAGTTAAATGAACGATGAGCAAAAAATGTACCGACCCCATAAATCTACATGTTGATGCAGTGGTCTGAGTTCAGTATCAGACGCAGGAGAGACGAAAAGAATAAGATTAATAAATAAAAAATATGGTAGGTATTTGATAAAAAAAAATTATGCATGTTAATTGTGAATGC